>JAODOY010000192.1:0-13966 GCA_025399855.1 Forbesichthys papilliferus | reverse complement strand
TATATATATATATATGTATAGTCACATGTATTAACTTCTCCTTTGTGCTCTGTGCTTCTGTGAGGGTTCAATATTAATACATTCACCAGTTAAAAGTCAGGTACGATGATGTAAATAATCTAATATGTATAAATAGAAGCACATATTAAATTCAGGTGTTAGAAACATCTAGAACAGTTTACATAATGGGATTTTGATCCAACTGCATCAAACATCTGTGATATTCTTCATACAACATAGAGTAAGTGTTCATCTGAACGAATGCCAACTCACAGAGGCTCTAATATGAGGCCTCGCTAAAATAATTTGTCACTCTCTAATTATGAAAGAACACTTGGCTTTGATTGAAAAAGCTGCATTCCTCCACCAAACCAGAGATTTGCACCATGTGGCCTTTCTAATTACACAAGGAAAACGTGCCATGAAGAAAGGGCAAGTTCCAGCATTGCTCATGCCTTGTTGCTTTGCAGTCTGTTTAAAAAGCCTTCAATTATGAATATACCCTCATTGACTCCAACATATGTTGTGCAGAGGAGTCCTGTGGAGGCTTCCACATCCAACCTGTCTGCCTGGCAGTCCAGCAAAGTGTTTCATTGGATTGGAACACAGTAACGGATGGAGAAAATAGAGATTGTTTTAGTCTCTGTTGATCTTCTCACTAGAGCATAAATGAGGGAATGTAGGATGGTCTGGTTATGTGGGGAAGGGGGGGGGGGGCTCAGCAGACAGATTGCCTTTGGGGAGGGCCATTAACACTTAATGAAGATGACCTCGGAGTAGATATCTATGTATGACCTCTGACCTTTAAAGTGTATATTAAAGATCTTCTTACTTAGAGACCTACTTTCCTAATGCTCAGAGACAATAGGGCCAAGACAGGTTATTGTGCTTCGAGGTGAATACAGGGTTAGTTACTAACCCTCTTAATATATAAAAACTGCACTATAAACTAAGTAATATGGTGACACTGATGAGACACATAAATGCTGTGTTCATATTGACAAAATTCCTGTTTTTATAAAACTGGATTTTATGGTCTGAAAATGACACGTCATATTAAGAATTGCCCTATACGATCTATTGGTTTCCATCTGAACTTCTCGTCCACTTGTGCATCATCAAATTCAAACGTTAACATTAATGTTAATGGGGCCCCCCTCTCAGCCCCTCTCTTCTGCTCACTCAGCTCTTTGAATACGTTTTAACATTTTTTGAAGTTGTGCAATGGGTAGAGTGCAGTTACACTTTACCTACTACTGAACATGTAAAACACAATATTTCAGTCCTTTGTAAAGTTATAAATCACTTCGGAAAGAGGAGAACTGATGATCCATAAACAGTCAATCACTTACAAATTCCACACTTCTCTGATCCTCATGTTCAGAAATCTGCTCTCCAGCTACCAGATGGCTGGTGCACCCCTGCTGTCCTGAAGTGCTTTTTTAAAGACACTCAAAGCCAGGGGAGATGAGGTTTCGCTTCAGTGGGAGACATGTGGCATCTCAAGACACTCACTCAACATCTCAGGTTCTTACAAAAAGAAGAAAAATAAATCTGATTATTCAAAATAGTATTTTAAATAAGAAAAGGCTCATTTCTGTTTCCTTTTTTAATTGTTATTTTTTACTGTAAATTATTTAATGTTTCAACTCTCAATGTATTCTACATATTCTTTTACTGTAATATTTTCCTTATTTGGTATTGTTTGCTTTCTTGTCAGAATTGACAGATGGACAGACAGACCTTGAACAAGAAAACATTTTATTCAAAGAATAGAAACAACCCATATCATGTTATCATATCATGTAATCTATGAATGGTGAGTCATAGACGCACTGAGCACAGTTGGTCTGAAAGACTTGCCTGTTGTGTATCGTTGTTGCACAGTGCAAATTAGTTTAACTCAATGTTATTCCTTAATTGCTTATGAGGACGTTGAGCTCATCAGTCTTATCTACAGTGATTACCGGGGCAGATCGGGGGCAGTGTCCTCTTCCTGTGCCCTGGTGAGAGACAGAGCTAGTTAATTTCTACAGTAGTGTCTAAGCTGGGAACATATCACATCTCATCCCTAGGGGACGGTGGTGGAACTTGGATAGGCTGTCAGAAGACCATGCAGATAACTTTCCCACGTGCCATTGTTTACTGTAATATTACATTGTTTGAGGCTACAAGGAGGTCAGAGTTCATTAGGAATGTTCTAAGTAACTGTTAAATGGACAGTTTAACACATGTTGTAGTAAAGTATGTGAAAGGGAGATGGAGGTCTGGAAAATAAAAAAATACCCACCTCAAGAAGAACACATAAAGACAAATGAGCATGCACTCTTATAGTAAGTTTGTATAGACAGGTCACAAGCAGAGTATCAACCACCATATAAATCTGCACAGCCAAAACATATGTCTGTGGTCCTCATCTTACTGTAAATAAACACTGTAATGCATGCATAGAACACACATTTACCACACAACATCAACAGACACAGTTGGAGAAAAGAAAAGAAAAGAAGAGGAGAGGAGATGAGAGAAGAGGAAAGGAGAATAGAGGATGAAAAAAGAGAGGAAGAGAAAAGAGGAGAGGAGATAAGGAGAGAAGGAATCTTTCCAGTGTTCAGGCCAGGCCATCATCTATGGTCCCAAGAAAAGCAGGCTTGTCCAGGATATCCAAGACTCAGATAGAAATTCTAACTACTAACAGATGTGATTAGCATTCATCATTTGCATTGCCAAATAAAGATTATACAATATAAATACACTGACATGATAATCAATATGGTCCTCTTTGCTTGTATAGCTATACAGTATTTCCCCTACTACTGTATCATAGACACATTCTCAATATAAACATTTGGCTCTTAGGCCTGAATAAGTACAGTATTACATCTGGATGATGAAAAAAAACAGACTCAGTTATAGTACTATTAATCCCAATCACTTAAAAAATATCCCTTCACAGATACTAGAAAAATTGGAAACACAAGGCAATTACATTTAAGATTATTGCTAAATTACTAATCATACCACTATAAAATGTAAATGATCAATGTCAGTGATATAGTCAGATATTTCTCATTCCAATTTGAGACATCCATCATTCAAAATGTGATGCTAACACATTTATTTATAGTGGAACAAATGTGGCACAAACTGAAAAGATTTTAGAAAATTATAGAATGAATGAATGGTTTTATTGTCTAAAATTCTTATTTTGTATTTTATTTTATACCTTCAAATTACATAACTATTTTGAAAACAATGGAAAGGTACTTGAAGCTATTTTTTGTAATATGAACGTTGTCTAGAGTAGCAGTAATTTGTATATTCCAAGACCACATTGTTATTATTAAAACAGCTTCCTCTCAATAAAATTAGGATGATCCAGTCGACATATTTATCCAATTCCAGTGAGTACAGTAACACGATTTAAGGAGCATGTATTGGTTAGAGAGACAGGCCCAGCATGTCGGGATCAAACCCAGGACCTTTGACCTTTTAGATACTTCCCTAACCAGTAGCCGATGCTGCATGGCTCATGGATACATCCAGCCTTTTACCCACAAAAAAACACCCAGTATTCAGACCGCCCAGGCAGGGATGACATATCCTCCATAATACGCAAGTATGCATGCATGCGTCCCAGAGACAATATAAGACACTTCACACACCTTGGATCAATGGCATCCTGTACGCCTATAAGCCATCCTGTCTGACAGAATGACACTAAGATACAGGTAACAGAGTACATCGTAACCAGCGCACGTCCGATCAATAAGCAGCTAGACGAACAGGTAATATGATATTGATGGACTCACAAAGGGGATGGGCAGATTGCCAAAACACTCATTTGTACACCCAGCTGTTTGTGTGTGTGTGTGTGTGTGTGTGTGTGTGTGTGTGTGTGTGTGTGTGTGTGTGTGTGTTAGTGCATGGGCCTATGAATTGGCCCATGCAGGCCCGCATCTGAGTTAATGTGCCCCTTTACAATACAAATGTATCTCCAGGCAGCCTGACATGCCAATGCATTTATAACAGCCACTTGGCCCGACACAGATTGTCTCTGTCCAATCATTTAACATACTGATGTAGTCACAGGGCCCAAAGGAAATCAATGATGGGAAATCTGTGCTCTTAGTAGTATCAGTGTCAACACACAGAATACAGATTCAGCAGCAGTGACTCCTGTTCATTGAACAACAGCCATGCACGTGACAGTCTATAGTGTAACTGTTTTCACAGTGTGGGAAACCAAATGTGTGATATTCAGTAAAGCAAAAGACAGAGATACTGGGGAAGAAGAGAGTGTAAAGGTCACAGTAAAAGTCCAGGCATTAAATCTATGAATCCCTAGTTATTACAGCAATATCAAATACAGAAACGGACGATGTTGAGCTGGCACTGAGGTCAGATATAAATGACAAACATAACCCCACACAGAAGGTCAGTGGGGACGTCACTTTTACACTCCCCGGATGCACAGAGAGACATTGGGTGAATATATAGGCCTATCCAGAATGAAACACAGTGGCTGATATGGAGGTGCAAAGGTCAAATGTATACACCTGTTCTGATGGAGCCACGAGAGCTCTCTCCGCGCTGTATGTCTCAACTAACCTGCCGGTGCATTTGCTGTTGGCAGCAGATGAAGAAACAGACATGTCACTGCATACTGGGGCAAATGGCGAGTTTAGCCCACCCAGTCTCCCCATGCTGCCAGACCTCCACATAGATCTCACACTATGTCTGCATGCCTCCCTATTGACTTAAGAATCAAGAGTACCCATACACAGGACAGCTGAAGGATGTCCTCAGTAAATTAGGAGATGGAAGAGTTCTGGTTTGGCTGGAGAGACGAGCGCAAAAGAAAATGGCTGACATTTTGGCTACTCTGCCTTGCGCTGACCAATAAATGTTTGGACACCAGTTGAAGTCAGGAAGATAGGATTTCACTTAGTGTTGTGCACCATTCAGCCTGCACTGTAATAGACCTAACTATGTCACAGGTTGTGATGAATGAACATGTGATTTTATGGGATTTAACAACCCTTATTAAAACAGTTAGAGGGAGACAAGTGGTTGGATTGGAGTCCAATGTTCTCCCAGGGGGTGGAGGTAGACATGAGCTTCCCCCTTTTGCAGCCATTTTTAAGTGCCGTATCGAATTATACATCCATAGGGGTAGATCTCCCATAATACAGTAGTTGAAATGCCTGCAGCTGGCTGTTAATTTGCCTATATGATAGTATAGGATGTGTCAGGAGAACACAAACATTTGAATCCTTTCAGTCGCAAAGACAATGAGCTGGCAGTAGAAACTGAAGTTAGGATGAGCCCCCCCCACACACACACACACACCACCAAGCACACTTCAATCTACAATATCGTCACCTTCCTAAAATAATGGCATATATCTTTTTTCAGAAAACACAAAAAATTAAGCCATAAATTGACATAGGCCATTATACGACAGGGTACCACAGGATCTGTTTAACTGAGGATGTAGGCGATTTTATCAGAGGTGGTCAGTATCATGAGGATGATTTAGGCACAAAAAAAAAAAATCATTGTTGTAAAAAATGACTTAGGCCATAGTGTATTTTATGAATATGACGATATGACATATATGTGCATCATGTATTATACTATGTGCATTTTAAACCAACATGCATTTTATCACCAGTTTGCAGTTCAAAGAAAGATTATGTACTACCATCTTAATTAGGATTAATAAAGTTTTTTTTTTAAATGTTTTAAATGTTTTATTTATTTGACAATCGTCTGATGTCAAACTGCAATGTCCTCTTTTCCTAAAGCATACGGCTAAGATGTCTGGTTCCCTGTGTGTGTTCCCTTTGTACACCGTACGCAGCATGGGTCCTTGATGTCCTGTTTGTTATTGGGATGCCTACAGTAGGCCCTACACATTCCCTCCCGGCATGTTGTCATGGCTGCCGGGGCCGTCCTCACGCAGAGACATGACAGTCTGGCTCGGGTAAAGACATAATTTGTTCCATTCCCCTTTATTAGACTCATAGCCACAGTGTTATTAGTGCTCAGTAATGAGAGTAGCGCTGCGTAATGGCTTCCATATGTGATGTTACAGTGTTGTCGTCACTGAGAGAAGAGATAGAGTTATTTTACTTTAGAACGCAAAGTTTGGCTAAATAGTCCCTAATTAATGTTGCATTTGAATATGGACTTGGAAAGGCAGCTATATTCCCACACAAGAGCACTGCTTTCATCGCAACCACCATAATGTATAATACTGTACTATACGCCGCTACACGCTATCCAGCGCGTGAGCTGAGCAGAGACATAGAGAGGAGAGAGGAGAAAAAGAAGTTACATTTTGATTTCTGTGGTCTTACTCAGTTACAATATTGCTTGATGCTATTGCCCAAACTAAATACTATACTATAACACACATTCATGTCTCTAAACCAACCAGATTATTTGTTGTAAAGCCTGTTGGATCAAAAGGAAACTGTACTTGATTTTTCCAATTACTCTAGAGGATGTAGCAAAAGTGCAGTAATAGTTCAGCAAGCAGCATGCAAGGAAGATTGTCTGATTTTCCATTCCTAGTCTTTGGTAGACGTTGTACTCTCTATTGAGAAGGCATACCTGTAGGAGGAGTTTGCATGCATGCTTTTGCAGTAGTCACATTAGCTTGCGTTAGACATAGGGATTGGACAAACCCAACCACTCTTCATGTTAGTATTGTTTCACTAAACGTTGTCAGCATATTAATGCTCAGATCATCAGAAACTCCAGTCAAGTTTATGTATGCAGTATAGCCTTAATTGATGAATTACAATGCAGCCCACGATTCGAAACAGTGGCCCCAGTAAACACATACTGGGTCGGAGGTAAATAATTAAAGGTGTAATTGTGTGTCCCTGGTATTAAGTGGTTGGGAAACCCCTGACTTAAAAGACAGTTCAAATGCTTAAAAGCAGTAATGTTTCCAGTTGATTAATGGCCTTTCTGATGCGTCCAATTCTTTGGAGCTGTAATAACTCTCTTCCTAGACCTCAGCAGCTTCTTGGAGCTACATATATGATACAGTGATAACAGCATACATTTATTGGAGATATATGGAAAAGGCTGGCATTTATTCACTTGTCTAAAACTACAGGTTTAGCTTTGATCTGTTACAGTTTCATTGTTCTTTTGATAATATCTCCATAGTGCCAAGCAATAATTATGATTGGCTCTGTTTTATTAAATATCAGTAAAATGAAAATTGCAGAACAGAAACCTGATGAATTGTATTTGTAAAACATCATATTTTCAAATACGCTTTATGCCTTGACAAGGTTATGATAATTTTCTGAATTTCTATGTTGAGTTTGCAAATTGACAGTTTATTTTATATTATAAGTTTATTTCACATACACATAACATACCATGTAAAACTCGCATGTAAACAGAGTACCTATATTGCTGAAATAATTCTATGTATGAAGCATGAATTACATTATTGTTACATTACATGAAAACCGTGTCCCAAGATGTGCCATTTGTTAAGGACAATGCTTTGAAATTAAATGGATTCATTGTTCAGTTGAATACATGCAGCTGAGAAATGAAAGCTTCTGTTTCATATATACAGTATCACTCAGCAATAATTGGACAAACGTGTTTCCCATCATATTTAGAGAAAGGAAAAAACTTCAAAGCCTCTTCTTTTAATAAAAAGAAAAAAATAGGAAATTTGAGGTCAAATTCAGAGCAAGATATTTGTGTCAGGGCTTGTCAGAGGCAAGCCACCTAAACATTTTATGCTCTAAAGACATTTGTGATAGGACTGCATATGATCTTTGATGTCAGTGAAATATGTATCTGGGTCTTTCCACAGTAAACATGACAAATGGAAGAGAACTTTTCTGGCCAGTGTTAAACTGACAGTGGCTGTAAATCAAGTAGAGTGGATGAAAACAGAACTAAGTGATGTAAAAATGCATGTGTGCGCAAATATACTTGTTGAAACACACACACACACCATTCTTACAGTAATAAATTATTAATGTAATTGTGGAATGGCAAATTTGGGGCCAACATCAGACATTTGGGGCCATAACAGTCATTTGAAGATAATAAACTGACTAGTTGTGTTATCTGATGGCTGTGGAAAATGATTGCGGGCAATAGGACACCATATTTCACAGATGTCATGGGACTGAAAACATGTTTTTATGTATTTATTTTGCTGTGCCATTTAATTCTAGTTTTGGTGTTACAGTACTTTACATTTTTTATGTAATCTGAAAAGCATAATATGTGTTTTGTCTTATAGCCCACAATCATTCCACAGTGTAATTCTTATTATGTTAATATTGCAGGCGAGTTCGTGGCTGGCTGAAATCATACAGGACCAGGTAATAACGCTTCACTTTCACTATCTTTTCAACAGCACATTATTAACATTATTTAAGGTTTCCTCTGGAGTGTCCCTGCCCTGCTGCATGTGGGGAGGAACAAACAGAGGGCATTGTTCACTGAAAACCCCAGCTGGATTTGAGGGGGGCACTGCCCACAGCCACGGTGCTGTGGCAGTGAGCAGGCCAGTCATACAGGTGGCAGGGAAATTACAGAGTATATACACAGATTTTAAGTCTGGATGCTCCCCACTACTGGGCCATTGCAATTAACTGCAAATTCTATAGTTGAATGTTGAAAATGTGTTCCATGCCAAGAGACTGCAGTGATCATAGGGAGCAGTATGCTTTAATTATCTGAATGAATAAAACAATACTGATTGGTTCCATTTGATTCTAAGTATAGGTTTGATTTCTCACAATAGGCCCATTGTTAGTGTGTGTGTGTGTGTGTGTGTGTGTGTGTGTGCGTGTGTGTGTGCATGCATTTGTGTTTACATGCAAATGGTATAAAATGTCAGATTTTAACATGAAACCCAACACCAGATAATATGAAAGATGGCATGACAAATTACATTGTATCAGAAATACAGTGCAAGGAAAAACAACAGCCTATATTATGTTTGAGAACCACATGCCATAGGTGTAGTTTTGGGGGTATGCAGGGGACGTGTCCCCCTCAATATTTAGAACAAGTTTATTTGTCTCCCCCAACTTAAAACATGACATAGTGCACTATACACATTAACCACTCATTGGACCGCTTGACAGCTCAGCTGTAACCTAGAAGAGCCCACTACACTATTGGTTCACTGTTCTGTCCTATGTTGGATATTTTAATGTGCACATTACTACTTGCAACCTTCAACCTTTACAAGCTCTGAGAGACACGCAAAGAGATGGGGGAGGAAGGGGGGGACGTTAGATGCTGACCGACTGCTATAGACCAACTGACAGTTCTGTTATTTTGACTTTAACAAAGTATTGTTCTCCAGTAGTAAGTTTATTTATGTTATGGCCAAAATGTGGACTAATATTGTTTTAAGTCAGTTTAACCTATAGATCATCCCAAAACACAGATGTTTTCAATATGCAGTTAGTTTTGAACATGAGATTGAGCTAGAGTCCAGGGGTTAAAACACTCAAATGTATTTATGTATCTCATTGATTGCCATAAGCAAAACATATGTTTGATAACTCTTACTGCATTATATTTCATATATTTTTAATTGTGCCATGCAGTGTTCCTGCATTTAATGTTTTCTTGGAAATATATCTATATGCAAACACTGGACTAGTATACCATAGCAGGTGTAAACTGTGATTAATGATGGCTTTGAATGTATAATGAATAAACCATTTGAGCCAATGGTTGACTTTACTTATCACAGGTTGGTTGCCATGAAATGATTGATCACAAAATTTGCACTTTGAAAGTCCTAATGACATTAGAATTTAAAATGTTGCTATTTGAATAGCTAGCCACTAAATAAATAACAAATGTATTCCTAAATAAATACTTCATTTGTTATTTCAACTATATGTACACATTATACAAACCTATTCAATATATTGATGTAACCTTACAACTCATGTAGTTCACTTGAACCTGAGAAATCTCACCTTGTGTTGATTACATTATAACAAAGTGTATGCAT
Source organism: Forbesichthys papilliferus (assembly GCA_025399855.1). NCBI lineage: Eukaryota > Metazoa > Chordata > Actinopteri > Percopsiformes > Amblyopsidae > Forbesichthys > Forbesichthys papilliferus. The sequence continues at coordinate 3,930 of JAODOY010000192.1, read as the reverse complement.
GCAGCTTTACTGACAGGCTAGTAACGTTTCTATCATGTGGTGATTGTCAAGTTGTGCTCTTCATATCCTTGAGCATTATGCAACATTGTAATAGTTCCAAGCCAAACCTTTAACACGCTAATGAATAATAATTTGTCTTAAAGTGTTAATTCAAAGTATGCAGTTACAGATTTAATATATGAGGTTTTTAGGACTGAATCTTATACGTTGTAGCCTACTGTAGCTTTTATGGCCTATTTCAATCATTGTGTGGAGCCAACTTCAGGAGCTTCCTTAAATGAACAACTCTGCCAGAAGATGAATGAGACTATGGGTTTTTGATTCCTGGTCAGGTGTATAACACACACAATTGCATGTCAGCTATATCTTAGAGAGCTAAAGGCCAGCCCGCATAATCTGTCAGAGAAGAGACCTGTCAGACTAGCCATTGCTGTCTCCAGTACAGTAGGCTACTAAAGCCAATATGATGTGCATGTTCAAGGCAGATATAGGATGTGCAAATTTCACCTTTTGTGATTGGCTCATTTAGCTTTTCTCATCGCCCTGCCTGCAAACTGTATTGAACTTTGCAAGGAAATAAATTCGATTTTATTTGAAATTTGAAAAGGTCAAGATCTTGTAGCTAACCAATTGGAAAAGATACATTCCCCTTCCACCAATCTTGTCAGATCACATGTTCTTACATATTAATTAGTAGCTTGTAGCCTACAAGAAAGCTAGCACATAGTCTTAATTTTTATATAGTACAGTATATGAGGTACTGTGCTTGTCGAATCTATTTGACAAATTGCCGACAAACTCAAGTGGAATAAGACAGCCAGCACATTTGTCATAATGTCATGTCAATAAGCTCTGTGCATACTAAATAATAAAGTTGTGTTTTGGTACTGGAGGAATGCAATAAGTTGCCTACAAACCTCTATATATGCTGCTGCGTGTGCTGCTCATAGTGCTGCTTAATTCATTTTCATCATTTGAACTTTGACGTCATCCTTACTTACATACCGTAATACCGTAGTCTCTTGACACTGCACAGACTTCAAGTAGTTCAAGAGAGAGTTCAAGAGATCAAATACATATTTGAATGTGAGTTACTACAGTGATAATAATTAATTGTAATTATTAATAGATCATATTATATTGTAATGTAATATTACTTGAACATAAATGTGATATTTATCATCTTTACACAATACACATTAACGTATCATCGTATGCTAACATAACACAAGTACGGTAGCCTATGATAGCTACGGTCCCGTAACTGTCTTTTTTGGCATCTGTTTGCAATCTTTCAGAGTCGCTAACTGCATTACAATCAGTGGAATATTTTGGATTATATACTGCTGAGATGTCTTTCAACAATATGGATGCTCAGAGCGTTGTTTCCATCTCTGACTTGCATCCTAACATCTCACATATGGTAAGTTACCATCTTTTGTTTAACTTGTTAGCCTACCGTACATGCTACTGACTTTTTTGATACCTGTATGGTAAGGTACCGTACTAGGTACCGTTCCGTACCGTGCAGCTTGATTTTACAATTACTTTTTTTTCAGAAGGTGGTGGGCGTTGTCATTGGTAAAACTGATGTTAGGAGCTTTCCCGACAGAAAAAGTTAAGAAACACGTTTTAATTATCTCTAATATATTACTACACTTTTACACGAACGCATTTTCAACTCAAAACTAATGAATTACCATACCTTGACCAATACTGCCCTCTTCTGTCAAGTCTGAAGTACCGGTAACTGTACAGCTTTTAGAAGATGTTGAAACACGTATCACTTTTCATTCCAGTAGCAAACCACTACATCCTCCGTTTCCATCACGACTCACGAGGCAACCCATTCCTCTGAATTTCAGATATTGGTTTTGACAGATTCACGTTTGGCTTCACAATCAAGGACTCCCCTGACTACTTCATGAATGTGTCAGCCTGGGGCAATGATGGCTACATAAATGGGCTCTCCAGCAGCTTCAGTATTGGAGAATGTGGTGTGTTTTGGAAGCAGAATTTTGTAGCATTATGACAAAATGCAATCTGAGCACATTTCACTTATTTTCTAACACAGCAATTTTCAAATTTCTGAGACATGAGGTAGCACATTATTTATGTATTTTTATTGGGGTTGGATTCATGGATACATAGTGCATTCTTTCTTACAGTATCTTATAACCTTTTTTTTTAAGTTGTCGTGGAAAATCCAATGGTTGCCAGTAAGGATGTAGAGAAAGAGGAAAAATATTGTCCGGCCACACCAAGGTAATAAGCACCATAATCAGAAACCTGTAGTTTGCTACCTTGTGATGTTGCTGTATAGTGTACAATGTTAACTGTGTTCTCAGTATTCTAGTTGTAAATGGCTAGAGAGGTGCCTGTGTAAACAGTCAACCCCAGCTAGACCGGCGTCCATGAACGCCTCCTGCTGTCTCAGCTTCTACAGGTTGCTGGTGACTGAGGCCCATACCCAGGTGTCTCTGTGCGCTGATGTGGACACGATGGGTAGACTTCTACCTCTGCTCCACATACCAGGGAAGGACCCCAGAGACTTCTACTGCCTTGGGGACATTGTTGCCAATGGCAAGAGCCTAGATGGAAGTGTGATCAATATTCTGGCAGCTGTAAGATCGGTAGGGAACTCTTAAGGGGCCACATCCTCTACTCGTGTGACATTTACATATAAGGCATTTGGCAGACTTACATGTAGTACATATGTCAATAGTTGTGACGTGACCATGTTGTTTTATTCATGAATTTACTTTCCTAGAGCAGTAACATGCAAATAACATAGGATCTAAATACTGTATGTGAGTTTAGCAATATAATAGGAAGGAAAGATAGCAGAAAAACTATTTAAATAATCTAGTGCTGGGACGATTAGTCGACGTTAACCGACGTCACCGGTTACTAAATACGTCGATTTGCTAAATGTAACGTCGACTCGGAAAAATATACCTATAACTATGCTCCGATCTGAAAAAATAGTGCCGTCAATGGACTTTGAGAGCCAGCACTGAGCTGCAAACGCGCTTAGTAATCCTGAAACCAAAAGAAGAAGACAAATGTGTGGCATGGTGCGTGTTTGTGTGTACCTACCCTAATACATCCGCTGATATGTCTGTAGCAGATTCATTTGGCCCAGTTTATAGCCCGTGACGCGGTAAATACCAGACGAGCAGCAGCTAACAATGTTAGCGTTAGCACTCTGCTAGATGCAGCACGTCACATGCATTGGTGCAAAGCGTCAACGAAAACATTGCGGGACACAGTGAAAGCTACACGCAAACATGGATCCATTAAAGCGGAGAAAAATAGCGGAGCTGCTTTAGTTTCGGGCCCACCATTTTACAACATGTGCAAATGCAAAGCATGCAGCTCCGCTCATCTGCTGTGTTCGAGCGCTGTCACTGTCTTAAAGGAACACTAGCGGACGCTTCCATTTTCCTTTCGCGCATAGACCAAACATGTTTACCCCCGCTGCCCCCTTGCGCTACAATCTCATCGATCTGATGAGATTGTGTTGTCAAACATTCATTTGTAGGTCATATTACTCGCGTGTTGTCATAGATTCTACAGTACCTCTATAACAAAAACAGCCTAACATGAGAGAAGGAGAGGGGAGGAGTTTATGCATCTGCTTTGGCTAAATGTATAATGCACTCAGTTTATTTTTAACAAGCTCTTGCATATTTAATATCAATTAAAGGCTTTATATACATTTTTTTTAACATTATATAGATATTTTACATTAAAATATTAAAACCAGTTAAAGGTAGTCAGTGATTGCAATACAATACACTTAGTGAAGTTAAGCAAATATCTGCCCATGGTCTGCTAGCTCCCCATTCTTTGTATATGCTGAAAACTATAATCTAGTGTTTCTACACTGCCCTGGCTTTGTAATAAGGAACACAAAGTGGTGCAGGC
>JAODOY010000191.1:0-13966 GCA_025399855.1 Forbesichthys papilliferus | reverse complement strand
AAGTCATATCAGCTTGTGAGTATTGCTAGCACTGAAAAGTTTATGTTAGAAGTATAAATAATATGAAAACTACTGTATTAAACTATTATAATGGAATAATATACACAATATGATAACTAAAGAAGAACCAAGGAAGAATATGCATTTTCTGTCATTCACAATGGGTTATGGGATGCACAGTTCCTTTACTATTACAATATGATATGTACACAGTCTTGTACCTTTGATTATTTTATGTTTTTATTAAATGTTTTTTGCTCCATATCAAATTGTTTATGGTCACGATCACTCTCGTAGCTGGATGGCTTGGTTCCAGGCTTAAAACTCTTTAAATAAGGATTTTATGAAAAGTCAATGGAGAAAATGAATGGGAATTATTATTATTATTATTATTATTATTATTATTTGGTCAAACAGTAGCATCAAAGACCCCCAAACATGTAAACAACAACAACTGATTTAAATGCAAAATATAAATTGGTGAGTTTACTACTCACCAATGTGAGTGTACTACTCACACATTGGTGAGTTTAATAGTGACTAGTGACAATTAATCAATGAAATCGTGCGCCTTCTGAAGTTGTATACAGCATTGATCTATCTATTGTAAAAATCTCATCTGATGGCCTTTTCTGTCAACTGGTTGACAGCATGCATGCATGATGGGCTACATGATCGATGTAGGGTACATCTTCTGTAGGCTACACTACTTTTGGTGTGTTTCACAATGATTTTCTAGTGCAGTAGGGTTCCACGGTTCAGACCTCGGTTTCTCTTTTTTTCCCTTGAGGGGTAAAAACTGGGATTTTTTTATAACCTTCATTACATTTCCTCTATTAGACTTTAGCCTTTATTTTTATATATTTCTTCTACAGTATATAATTGTACGCAATATAACACAACAAACACTTTGGAACTAGATGGCCAGCACACGGCGTCAACACAGAGACAGCATTCTAAAATAATGCACAGTAGGGCCATTGGGACGGGTTTCCTTCCTTGGTGGACATGGATGTTTACACACCTCAGAGACCACATGAGAGCCACATCAACACCAAGGTAACTGCTGTGACAGGCCAACTCACCCAGACAGCGGAGCGTGTAGCAGCTTTCAATGTGTGTGCGTAACGCTGCACGCGTTGTCATTTCTCAGCAAAATGACACTAAACCTACTGTTATAAAATAAAGTTGGAACATATTTCACATTGTTTAGTTTGAGAATAAGTGGGAAGGCAATAGACTCGCCCTAATCCCTGCAAACTATACATCAAAGGGTTGATTAATCAATGAATGAGAACAAATGCGGATATATGTACAGTATGTCTATTGGTGTGGTTTTGATAATGCTATGGAAAGGCTCAGCGGTTCTAGTGTTAATTGAAATGAAAACAAAGTTGTGTTACATAGCAACGTAACCTATAGAGCTCAACAGGGTGCACCTGTATTGGGTTGGGGCTGTGTGTGTACAGACAGGGTGCACCTGTATTGGGTTGGGGCTGTGTGTGTACAGACCGCAGTTCTGTCTTGTGGAACTGAGACACCAAACCATGGGCATTTGTATTGCGGTTTCGGTCTCGTTTTCATAACTTTTAAGAACTGTTACACCCCACTATTTAGAGAAAGGAAAATACGGTTGGAATTTTAAACAACAATACAAAATGGCTCATTCACTATATAGTGAACGATTATACATTTTGAACAGCCATGGTATGCTGACCCACGTTTCTATTGATTTGCTTCCCACTTGCCAGATAATATTGATTTGATTGGCTACATTTTTCTACAAATATAACACTGGTTAAGTCCAGATCATTAAATTATATTTGAAATTTACCATTTTACCAATTTCATTGTAGAATAATATCAACTACAAAAGCATTGTGGTGTTGTATATTGTCTAAAGGTACATAGACTGACAGACGGACTAATAAAGGCACAATTTGTCTTAATATCTCACATTTATTTTGGTATTTCAAACAGACTTGACATAATTTTAATGAGCTGGTGTTTACATGGTGTAAATTACATGCAGGAGCTACTTTCGCCCAGAAAGCAATGTTGATCTGAGATAATAACTTTTCCCCGACAGAGGCATGGCCATAATTCCTACTCTATCATACTGCTCAAAAGGTATAATTAAATATGTCAAACTCAATCAAAGGATTAAAATCAATCAATGTAAATGAAAGCTTGCAGAATTATTTGCCGTCAGAAATGTTGACCCGGCATTGCTGCATTAGTGAAATATAAATATTTGTAATTTATCAGTCTTTTTCATGAAGACTCAATCGAGCTTTATTCTAATGTCCCATAATTTGTTTAGCTTACATCATATCAATTAGTTTGTATGAATAGCAGGTTATTGTTTTAAATGTCTAGACTAGACAGTACATTTGAGTATGTATTGCATTTGGTATGAAAAATGAAATGCAGAAGCTTCCCTACTACACACACAACTCTGGTGAGCATTGATAATTCCAGAAAATGTTTTCTTGCAACCAAGATAACAATTAAACATGTACAGATATATATTTCATTGTGTTCTATCCAATTTTATTCTTTACAAGTTACACAAAAAAAGACATGCACAATGTTTGTCACGGTCTAAAGCATTACAAGACAGTTTCAGTTGTATTGGAAGAAAACCACTTTCTTGATTTTAAGATCTTGCATGCAAACTTGCATGCAACAATTCCCCATACTAAATTATCTTATTTTTATTATGCAGTGTAGATTATGTGTTGTGTTTGTTGATGTCATTCTGCCTACTGGGGCCTATATTTCTCCAGTATTATTTCAATGCAGAGCTCAATTGATTATCAGGACAACTAGATATACACAGTAGGGATCATATGTAGTGTAAAGCAGGGCCATCACTGGATATTCATTGATAAGAGCTAAGCCTTTACTAAGGGAATCTGGGGGCATGCTCCCCAGAAAAAATATCAGTGTTTGACACTCATCTTAATACTTAGAAGAGTCCTTGTATCTCTATCACATTGGCAATCTGTTGTGTATGTAAATGGTAAATGGACTGCTTTTTTATAGTGCTTTTATCCAAAGCCCTTTACAGTATTTTGCCTCACATTCACCCATTCACACCAACTTTCACACACACATTCATACACCGATGGTGATTGCTACCATGCAAGGTGCGACTAACAACCAGGAGCAGTTAGTGGGTGGGGGGTTAGGTTACTCAAGGATGCTTACAGGCAGGTCTGTTTATGTTTTTCCTAGTGTCTTTATCATACTTTCCTCTGTCTTTACCTAAGGTAACTTGAGGTCATTGTGAAGTCTACTGGTGTCCTGTTGACACTGGAAAGAGAGCCTCCTGTGCCAAATACCCCTTTGAAAACAGGAAAGCAGCCTGAGATTATGATGTATGTGAGAACTGAAGAGGTATGTAAAATCATTCAACATGACAACGTGGCAGTATATGGCAACTTCAGATAGACATCTGGCATCATGGGCATGCCTTTGTGGCATGCCTGAGTAATAAAGTAAAGATGTGTAAAAAGTTATATGACGTGCATTATTTCATTGTTCAGTTCATATTTTATTGTAAAACAAAATTCAAATTTGTGTAAAAAGGGTTCCACTTTTCAACATGGTTGTATGTGATGGGAATTTAATAATAAATAAATAAAATATATTTTCGCTTGTTGAAATGCTTTGCTATATTTTACATGTTTCACACAAATACTACCATTTAAGTACAAAAGCATGCATTGCATTGCAAACATGCAACATTTCAAATGGCATTTGTATTAATATCTTCTTTAAGGGGGGCTACATATGAATTCATACTTAAAATACCTGACAACGTCCCTGGCATAAAGCATGTCTCCCTCTGAGGAAGTCTTTACCTTAAACCCTTTTGAAATAACTGTTTGTCAGGGAAAATAAGCCATTTAAACATGATGTGATGTCGTACATAACCTATAATTCCGACATACTTCTTTAAACATTTTAAATCGTTTAAGAAGCAAAATAATATACCTTACTTAAAATGTCATAATGTGCTTAAAACATGAAATAAGCAGCACATAACATGTTAAGGCCATATTGTGTTAAGCTTTAGTAATGTACAATAAGGCAAAGTGTTGTGTGAGCAAGGAGAGTGTTCATTAGCCTTCACTTGTCTGTGGTCCTCAAACGACGTTGCATTATTTATCTAGCTCAGCAGACTTCGCTTACTCACCAAAGCATGTCAGGTCAAGGATCTGTTTGAATTCAGACCTAATGCTCTTTAACATTGCTCCTTCTCTGCCAGGGCTGTAGTGGACACTCCATGCATAATATCTCTTGTTCTAGCTCTGTCATTCTTTGGCTTACATTCACATGCAGGACATAGCCACAACCAACCCATGTAACATCATCATTGAATTCCAATAAACACAACCCACTGCTCTTTAATTTAAAATCAACTTCACACTTAATACTTTGAACCACAGAACAATAGGCAGCACTGTGCCTGTGTCTTCTCTTCGGGCAATAGTCAGATTCACGTTAAATACATGCTGCATCACCATTATTGCTGCGAAACTTACAGTAGGATGGTTTTATAACACCAGAGGGAACAGGTACATACACACACACACACACTCACACACACACGCATGCAAAACCACAATACATGCTACATTCAATGGTGAATGCACTTTGTTTAAAAAGTCTCTTAAAATAGAGTCCAGGTCATCCTTTACCAGCAGACAACAGAAAGCAGAGCATGCTCTCTGTATTGACCCCAAGAAAGAGGAAAAAGGAAATCTTTACCTTGACATTATCTGATGTCCTGCTATCACTTATCTTATACTGGATCAAATTGGGGACCCTTTACAATAGCTGTATACCAACAGAGAGAGGAAGGGCGTGTGTGTGTGTGTGTGTTTGTCTGCTGTATTTGTGCACTTTAGAATGGAAGCGAGAAAGAAGAAGAGAGGAATTCTTCTGCATATTCCTGCATTACTTTTCAAGACCAAACTTTAAAAAATGCCACAATGAAAGGTTTTATTGGGCTATTGACTAGCTCACACACTTGCTGGTATTTAGAAACTTATACTACGGTTTATTACCTCTGAATTATTATGGAGTGAGTGAGCCATTACAAAATAAAATAAGTTGCTGTTCCTGTGAAAATGAACATAGCATGAGAGGGTTAAGTAAAATGTGTGAGATATCACAGAAGATATGGCAGAGCAATTCTTAGTGGGAACTCACATTGCAAGTAATGTAGCTAATGTTTTGCAGCACACACATTTCATATGCACTTATTTACAAAATAGCTAAATAAAATAGGTAAAAATATCAATATAAAATAAGTATATACTGTATGTGTATGTACAGTATGAATGTATGTGAAAATGAGAAATGATGTTCAGGATATTTTTGGCACTTTAGCTGTAAGTATAAGAGGGGTCTGACAAATCAGTGTTGTCAAGTGCAACCATTAAATTCAACATGAGGATGACAATGCACATTTAAATGGACATGCTGTAGATGTAGATGGTCTGTGAAGGAAGATACTGTACATACTCTTACAGCAAGTAATGCATGCTCTTCACTCTGATCATTCATTTGCATCTTATCAAAAGTGTACTACAGTCTTCATTTTTATATTAGATATATTCAATGTGTCGTCAAACAGTGATGGCGCCAGTGTGTGTGGCTTGCCGCCTGTCAATGACAACGCTGTGTGTGTTTGTTCTGTTTCTTGTTCAGAATGTCAATTCTCTGTTGGTGTATAATAAAACATTGATATACACTAGCTGAGCTAATGGTAGCAGATCCGGTTTTGACATGCATTTTTTAATTAATTTAACCTTTATTTAAGTACTGTGAGATTATAGATTGTTATAGGAATACTGTACTCTTTTCTAGGTATTGATGAATAAGTCATAATCACAATTTAGAATCATGACCAAATCTAGTTTGTATTACATCATAACATCTTAAATGTATGCTATCTGTTTCTTATATGAAATGCAATAATTCTGATCGAGTATGTTGACACAACCATTACAGACACATCCTCGAATTGGAACAGTACGTTAAGCACCGACAGAAGTGATTCTCTAGAGCCACACTGGTTCTACTATCATCTTGTGCTTTTATACTGCTGAAACACAAACGATCCCTATATCGGGGCTTTTTGAACGGACGATGAATGGTCGATATTTTCAAAATGACCACAGCTGTGACGAATTGTAACTTTTGATATTCTATTATTTGAAGCCTAAGTGTAGGAGTCCCCTTTTCCTGCTGGTCAAATTATATCACGACAGTACCCAATGATGTAGATTATCTTTTGCAAGGGATACTTGATCAAGATACTGTAGGCAGTAGCATAAAAAGCAAAAAAATATATCCACACAGACAAATACAGAAACACAATCACAAAAAACATACTTTAGAGAAACGTGAGTCGTGAACAGTTAAAATTCAAAATCGATTACATCTTAAAAGCATCTGACCGTAATTCTTTCATTTTAGATTTGAAAGCATTTAGTGAAATGAATTCTGTTAACTTCAAGGCCGTTTGCAATGTAGTCCATGCTGAGGGTGTAGGGTAAACAAATGCCCTTTTTTAGTACAGAGAGCAGATAAAGGTTCTAAAAACACAAAGAACATTGCCTGGTACTTCTCTGCATGATTAAAACACAAACAAGTAATGTGGGAACAGACCAATAATGGTCTTATAAACAAAGGTGTACCAGTAACAAAGCCTATGAGAACCCATACTGTAGGCAAGTCAATTCAGCTATACTTTACAGTATGCACGACTGTAAACTGGTTGCCATGCATAGACCTCTTTGGACCATTATTGGGTAATCTCTTGTAAAGCTGCCATTTCACCATAAATAGGAGGAATAACCTACTGTACTTTCTGCTTAGTGCTGCTGCATTTATTTAACAAGAGAACTGTGACCAGGATGAACTGTCTTACTGGCCCATATTACATTACTACCCCTCCAGACCCAAGGTCTGTGCATGAAAAGTCACAATAAACAGAAGGAATACAGAGATTCAGCTCATGAAGAGATAGAATAAACATGAAGGGATTTCATATTTCCCTCAAACCGCCCTCTCAATGAAATTCAGGTTGGAAGGGGTAGGTTTTTTTTCAGATGAGGCAAATACTGGAATAAAAAGATAGAGCACTGTAATAAATTTTAGTTGAAGCAAAAGTGGAGCGGTTCTGGTCTCTTGAGTGGCCCTCCATATTTACTTAGATGGAATGCTGGTCTCTTCTAGTCCACATAAAGGGTGAAAAGACCCCTGTCCCCTGTCTTTCCCCTTCTAAAAATCAAAAGTGCCATTTGTTGAAACTCCTCTGTTCACTCCAGTTTACCTATATTTAATCTATTTATTCTTGTATTTATTTGGGCCACCATTTTTTTTTACTTGTGTGTGTGTGTTTATTTTACTATGAGTGTGTTTGCTACGACACACAATGAGAAAGACAAAATCACTTGCAATCATTCCATCCCATCAGTTATTGGATTTTTGGATTCTATCTTACCCTATTGTATTATTATTTTGTTGTAATTCATCTTGACATACCATACCTTACCGTATGCTATCTTATCTTCAATTCGTATGTTATCTTATCTTCAATTCGAAGGACCTATTCCATGAAAACCAAGTATTTCTAGTTGTTTTTGGAATTATCAATGTCGATGTGACACAGAGAAGTGGTAAGCCTTTCAAAGTGGACTGTTAGCTTCCTGGTCTGAATTGTCTAAAAAAGGGAGAGGGGCGTGAAAACAGGCGAAAGAGAGAAAAGTGCGTACGTTGCGAAATTACTGCACAGTTTGTTTGGTAACGCCCCTATGAGGATATGGCCAGCTACGTGTTCAAGGCAATGAACTGATGTTGATCGCCAGTACACTGTAAGTAAAAGTTTAATGTTCAACATTTGCAGATGCTTTCGAATTGCATTTCTATCGTGTTGGGTGTTTCTCTTGAGGTGTTTATACAAAGCATTTTCATTCATGTTGGGCTTTTAACCTGATCCCAATCAGAATAGTAGGGTCCATGTAAATGCAGCTACAGTACTACCAGCTACCTTCTGTCATTAGCTGAATGGGCTACATATCGATGGGCTACGTACATTAGCTCACGTGACAAAATAATTTACATTCTGATGAGGCTGCAGATAGAAACAGAAAGGGACAGCACTTTAACGAACAAACTGTTAATAAACAAGAGAAAGGCATGATGTGGGGGCATGAAGAGTGTGTTCACAGATACCTTCCCCAGCAGCAACGTCCAGCAGGAGGAGGGGAACGGATGTGGGGCCCCAGGATTGGGAGAGAGGGCCAACGACACTCAATCAAGATCAGATAGGGAAAACACTGTCTAGAATATTATCAATGGGCCGAGAGACAGTCAGGGCCAGACTTCGTGAACTGCTGATATAACATTGCTGTCAGTCAGGAAAAGGAAGTGGTCTCAGAGCTCTGTAACTTGTATTTCTGATCTACTATTATTATATTAAAGCTGATTTTGTCAAACTTGGACACATTGTTTCCTCCTACTTAAACTCCATAAACAAACACGCTGGAACTGGTGTGAGGAGACACCACCCAGATTCCAACAGCATCCAACGTTATCCCAGTCATTTGTAGAAAAACCTACTGTATGTGTGAAAGGAACCACAAATTAAATATTTTGATAGGTTGTACACCGTTTGTTAATACTTTAGTGGGGCTTAAAAAATGTTCCCCCTGGCGGAGCATGCCCCCATGCCCCCTTATAAAGAGCTTAGCCCCCCTATTCGTGAATGTCTGGTGATGTTTCTGGCGTACACTGTATCATAGGAACCACATAGAGCACTATTGGAGTGCACTCACCTCTAGCTAATAACAGCTGACCTGCTGGCTAACAAAGAAGGCCGCACAGTGTTGCCATAGCAACCATCGGTCCCTTTCCACTCTCTACTGTATGTAAAACACTTGTTAGAAACCAGAAAGAGGATGAAGGATTATAAGAGTGACTCCGGGCGAGCACATCTTGCTTTTTTGAACAGGTCCCAATGCATTATGCACAAAGTGTGGCGTATATTTGTTTCAGCCTCTTCAGGCGTTCTATGAAAAATCGCTGGGGAATGTGCGTTTTTACGACACCAGGTATCAGTGTTCAATGTGTGTGAGCACAAATCGTTTATGTGTGGTACTTCACAACCTCAGACATGATGTGTGTTCAGTCACAACACACTCAAACTCAAAATTGTCCTTTACACACACACACACACACCTACATGCACACACACACACACATGCATGCATGCATGCACCTACCATTCTATCAGAGCTACAGCCTTTAAACATGAGATACTATGCAATGTAAATAGCATGCAATGCTACATTATTACCAGTAGTTTAATGTGTGCTGTATTTATGTCACACACATTGTGACAAAAATCAAGACTGGGTGTACAGTATGAATGAGGGGGTGGTTGGACATTTTTTGTTTTATTTGTTTTTGGGTGGGGGTATGTTAATTTCAAACCTAAGTGTGTCCTGCAGAAACGTATCATTGCATCAATAGTGGAGAAGGGAGGTAAAGTATTCCTTAAGACCCTCCATTCAGCTCCTTTTTATTTCCGGTAAAAGGAATTGTACGATTACTTCCATTACGAAACTTGCTAGGACTTCTTACATTTACATTAGGGCAACCAGTATTCAGAAACCCTCACATTATGTAGGCACCATTTTGCCCTTTACAGAGCTAGTACATTTTGCTAAAGCATTTGGTTATTCATTCATTAACATGACAGTACCTGTGTGATCCAGCACTTTAGTAACCATCATAGACTCATGGTTAAGGTTTCATCATGGAAAAAGTCATACAATCAGCCCCCGGAACATTCGCTAACACTCTGCTTGTGTTCTAAAGGCGAGGTGATTCATATTTCAAATATGAACCAGATCAACAGTACATAAAGTGTCACGCCTGAGAAAGCATAGTAGACCTCCTTTTTATGGCGTCGTAAAAGGCCCGCAGTCGTGTGAAGGGGGGGATCGCTTCGAGACTCGCAAACAACCACACATACGCACAAAATAGACAGACAAAATACGAAGCCCTGTGTTGTCGTCTGTCTCGCTGACATCTTGCGACGCAGAGCCTGCTGACGGCTTTCCATCTTCTCCGTCAGGAAAGATGGGTGCTACAGAACAGACGACAGTGAGCAGACAGGCAGGCAGGGCTCTCTGCTCGAAAGGTCACTATAGTGCTTTCAGATAAATAAAACACCTGCCTCTTAGCTCAGCTACTGCTACTACAAGCCAGGTCCGACGAAGAAACAAGGATCCCAGATGACAAGCACAGTGGAGCCACTTGGAGCTGCCCCAGGCTGAACATTACACCCTTTATCCTTGGGTTAGGCTCACTGCACACCTGACTTATAAGTTACCCTGCATTCACACCGCCGACGTATTATACTCACAAGTCGCTCAAACACTCATGAGCTGTCGCCAAGCCCTCTCTAGTGTCTAAACCGCCAGCTCGGGGTGGGCGTGTCTTAAGCCAGCAACTAGAACTGGCTATAGTAAAATGTGTCAAATCAAATGCACAAATAGTGTGCATTTTCAAAAGAAAATTTACATTTTGGAGGGAAATGTTTGCATAAATACTATTATTACTATATGGACCGCAAACAGGCACTTGTTAACAGCGAGGGATTTTAGGTTAGCAATCGAAAAGAAGATGCAGAGAACATCTGTCCATCCATTGGTAGTCACCGAACTCCGTCGCCAAAGTTGAAAAGTCAACTCTGATATGTTGCTGTCGCTAGGTGTCTCCCGCTGTTGCAGAGAATTGCTGACGTCCGTTAAAAATGAATTGGAACGTGCCTCTTTGCGAGCTGAACATTTTGGGGTGGTAATACAGGGTAATTACTTCAATCTAGGTGAAAGACATATACTACGTAGATGGTGCTTGTTGGTGGGGCACCAAAGTCTAATGCGAGGGAAGAGAACCAGCGGGGCGTAAGTGAAATTTTGGGTGAAGCAGAGATGCTCTTGATGATTTATACTGTCAAAAGAGCACAATACTTAATCAGTTTGGAGTCATTAATTAAAAACCAAACACTGTACAAACTAAGCCAGTTGGTGCCAAAGCGCGTTCTGCACTTACGCTCTTTTGGCATTGAACTTTTTTTATTTTTATTGTATGTTCATTATATTGTAATTTCTTTAAACTGTATGTAATGCTTTGTTCACATTGTCATCAGATGGGTGCATGCATTTAGATGAAATGGATACATTTTCTGTACCAAAAAGGCGCATGTGAATTTAAAAATGTTGTTTTGGCCCTCCTGTAAAGTTGGAGAAATGTCACTTATTGGTTCTCACCCCTCGAATGGTTGTTTAGGGTTATAATATTTGACAAGTCGTTGGTTCAGTCATCAGCAAACCTACTTGTAAGCATTGTTAAGCTTCCTAAAACCAACACATGCTTGTGAAAACAGTTCATCACACAGCGACAAACCCGTTCTTTAGTTGAGTAGGTGGATGGCACCAACCTATGATAAACCGATAAGTCACTCAGATGGGGGAGAGGTATATGTTTTCTCAGAGTTTCAAAACTAAAACAAACATACTGTATGTAGTGTTGCTTTAAAGAAAAGCAAAACCAAAAGAGCAATATATGAATGTTTGATAACATTAAATAAATTATTTGTACACAAATAGTTGCTTTCAGTGCCAAAACTAGATATTCAAATGTATTATTGATTTTAATACTCTCTTCAGTAACTGCAGTCTATAAAGTAAGCATTACGTTATTTACAATCATAGCAGCTATGACACAAATACTCTCATAATAAATGCTATAATTTAGCTAAAGGCAGACAAAAAGGTATGTTTTAGAAAAAGTCAAGCTTTTATATCAATTATGGATGATGTAGGTAAGAATGCACTGGCTTTCCTCACCAACGCCTGAGCAGCAGTTTTATTGAATGACATTGTTGGCAAGAACATTTATGTCATAATGACATTAAGAATTTCCTTTAAAATGTCACATTCTTAGACAGCTCAAAATGCTAGCATTCAAATAGATATAACACTGTAAAACAATTTGGCAAGGACAAAGACAAACATCAAAAGAAATCAATAAAAGTACTTTATTGCGATACATGTTTTACAATGCCTTTTCTCCCTTTTACCTGTAACAGATGCTGTGTCTTATAACTAAATAGAACAACGTATTTGTGTAACAGAATCACATTCAGAGACTCCATCATTGGCCTTTCAGCCTGGTCACTGATTCCCAAATCAGCATTTTTCTAATGTTGCAATTAGTGCTCTGTTTGGAGACTGGATGCAGCGTTTGCCAGCCCATGGCCCAGTCATATAATTATATATAAAACATTTTTTTCTCTTTTCTTCTTTTTGTAGCTGCAGTGTGAAAATGCAGAAACCAAATACTTTTTGTTATCATTATCATTATGGAATGCCAACATCATAAAAGTAATTTGTTTGCATCCACACTGCTTTCCAGATTCCCTGTTTGTTACAAAGTGACAAAGCTCATGAGCTCATACGATAATGTGACTCTCCACTACATTCTATCAGTGACATACTGTATTTATAGGTTGCACAATTTACAGTATACTATGCTATGCACAAAATGCACAATCACAAATTACATGACACAATTGACAATCACATAAAAAAAAACTACAATATTGGAATATATGTACAAACAAACAAATGTTATCTTTTAAATCAATATGGGCAAAAAGGGACTCATACTCAGTGTCGTGTACTCTGACTAACTAGTTCTGTATAATATTTAAGCTAATGTACACAGTTTTGAGAGAGATTTGAGCAACAAGAGGTAGATTCTGTATTATAGTAAAGTGGACATTCCATGCCTTATAGTACAAATTGCAGCGATCCTTGCCCGCTACAGTAATAGAGGGTTACTAGGCAGATTAGCCTAGGCTAGTCTAGGCTAGCTGCTAGCACTTTGACCAACATAACAAAATGTTTGATTAATTATCTAAACAAGAAACATTAAAGACAAAGGCTATCTTTGCTATTATCACAAACCACATTTAAGTGCCAAATTTCTAATCAGTTTACTGTTACTTAAAAATAGGCTGTATCAGAGGTCACCAATAGGCGAACCTCAAACCGAGTCCAGGCCCAGACGCCATCTAATCCAGACCCTGACTTATATTATATATAAGTATAACTAATATTTAACATGATGTTACCAATCAAGTCTGTGCATCACAAATCAGAGAGAGATGAGAAAAAATAGAGAGGTAATTTCACATGGCATGCTCTAAAAAGAGAAAAAAATTGCCAGAAAAAGCAGCACATTTAATCAACAATGGACAAACTCTTACAAAACAGCATGTTTTGTGTTCCGACTTCTGAAATTGTGGTAATAATTAATAAAAGCAGCAATGCGAAGTGCATCCCATCTTGCTGTACATTGAAATCCGTCATGACTACTGTACGAACAATGTGTAACAACCTAGGCTTCACTGTGCAGCGATAGATCGGCAGTGCGATCATTGTGAGGCCATCGCAAAATACAAAATCAAAATCAAAACCGCAAAATCTTATTTCAGTGGAAAGAGCGTTCAGACTCTGTATGCATCTGATTTTAATCGCATGGATTGGATCCGATATATACATCCATCCTCTCCCGCTTATTCGGAGTCGGGTCGCGGGGTCAGCAGCTTCAGCAAGGGACCCCAAACTTCCCGTTCCCGAGCAACATCAGCAAGCTCTGACTGGGGGATCCCGAGACGTTCCCAGGCCAGTTTGGAGATATAATCTTTCCACCTGGTCCTGGGTCTTCCCCGAGGCCTTTTCCCAGCTGGACGTGCCTGGAACACCTCCCAAAGGAGGCGCCCAGGAGGCATTCTTACTAGATGCCCGTACCACCTCAACTGGCTCCTTTCGACGCAAAGGAGCAGCGGCTCTACTCCTAGTTCCTCACG
>JAODOY010000190.1:0-13966 GCA_025399855.1 Forbesichthys papilliferus | reverse complement strand
TACATATACATACATACATATATATACATATATATACATATACATACATACATACATACATACATACACATACATACATATATACATATATACATATATATATATATACACATATGTACATATATATATATATACATATATACACACACACACACACACACTATATATATATATATATATATATTATGCCCTGTATATGTTTGTCAGAAGCAGGTTAACTTCACCAGTGCCATAATTATTCACAGGAGGTGAGAAAGTAGGTCAGGTGACAGCAGAAATAAGTGCACCTCACGTGAATTGTGTCTGACCAGAAATATGTCTCACTGTTAATCCTCAATACATAAAAATGATACATGGGTCCAGGTTAGAGTTTAATGTTAAGGTAGCAACCATAGAAATTTACAGTTAAGAGCTGCAGTCCACCATGGAGTGTATCTGTAAATGTTTCTAATGATGTGTGGCACAGTCTCCCTAATATGCTGAATACATATGGCTTGTTGCTGTGCTGATATGACTTATAGTCTCGTGCTGCTTGGACAAGTTTCAAGTCCAGGCGCTTGAACCAATCAGCATCATACTGGGAGGTTTAGGCATATTGTTAGCCTATGATAGACGGAGATAGACAGACTGTTCATCCAATCACCAGCCATGCATTTTGCCTTCCCTATTCCAGACCGTTTCATGATTGCATCAAAATGGTTGGTGTGTGCAGGTTATATATGTGGGGCCTTTCCTACTGACTAATACAATTTGTTCTGTTTCTCATGACAAATATTCTTCTGCCAGCCCACGTCCTCTCTGTCTAGTGACTCGTGCTTACGCCATCAACTGTCACTTCCTTACCCGAACCCAGGAAGTACATAGCAAGCAAGCAACATACGCAGATCTGATGCAGATGTAGATAACTGCCCACCCCACAAAAGTAAGTCACGAATGCAGACAACTTTGTTAAATCATTCCCAGACATGTGTGGTCTAACAACTGTTGAGAACAAATGTCTCCTTTTCTCCTCAGTATATGTATAAAGAAGCCCCACTTTCATAGTGCACTATACAAACAAAATTAATTAAGCCCATAAGTGTCTGTCTGATCCCCAATAAACAAACAGCAATGGTGAAAGAGATAGCGTGTAAGGCAGAAACAGGGAGTGCAATTGATTTACACAAATGCCTAAATGTTGTGGCTGTGGGTGGGCCTAATACATAGTTGTAAAGGAGACATTTTGTGCCCCTCTTCCGCATGTTGACACAGTTCCCTGAGGTCTGAATGAAATGTCTGTGCCATGCTTGGGTCAAAATACAACAAGGATGAAGTACCACAGCACCCTTCTCAACCCAGTCTAAACAGCCCTGCCAAGAGTGGCTAGATTGGCCACCCTCTCTTCTGCAAGGTGTGCCTATGCAAATACATCTTTGTCCCTCTGGCACAGTGGTGCCATCATATTGGTTGGAACCAGAAGCCCTTTTTACACAGCATTTTCAAGGCGAGAAATGCAGCTTAATTCGCCCTAACAACATACCGGCATGCTTGCTTTGCAAACAGGTCCAATGCTTAAACAAAATGGGGCACATTTGCAAAGGAAGTTCTCAACAAGTTGTGAGTACTCAGAAATATACCCAGTATAATTCTAATGAGATCCCCTTGTGACGTGAGAGGGGGAGCCAAATCGAAACAGCTCACTGAAACACCTTTTCTGATAAGCAGCCTGGAATCAGGAATCTGACAGTTGTTAGTTTAGTTGTCTAATTTCAGCTTTGTGGGTCTACTGCCACTCCAGAAACCGAAATGTAGTACTGAAAATATTTACTTTTTACATTATCGCCAATTTAAATCCCACATGGTTTACATGGCTGTGTGGCTCCATTTTCAGACAAATAAAGCTACTATTACACATCAAGGTGTGGAAAGCAATGTACAGTATGTTAAAAAGACTGTAAAGACAGCGGTGTTGAAATCTGGACATCTTTACTGGACTTGTACTTTCACGCAATAGGCCCAGTCTGCTCCAGTGCTTTCACAAACCCGCTAGTATACAAGGAATCCAACAAAGATTCAAGCGCGCCAGGAAATGTAAAGGGAATGGGAGATGACACTCGGATTGGTTTATCGTTTGTTACGCTCACTCTCTCCATGAATAATGGAGAGAGTAAGTTCAACTCTTTTAAACCATGCATCCGGCGCATTGACTGTTAATCTGCCGTTAAAATAGCGTGGATTTGAAAACGCCCTTAATACAATTTACAGCCTGTGCTTTAGACTGTGCGCTTGGATTGTTAAAATGGGGCCCAATGTCTCACATATCACGTCTTACATGAATATTACATTTAAATAATGAAATTGAATCTTGTCTTGCTGAAGGGTTAACAATTATTGTAAAATTTGAGTTTTAATTTGAATTACATGTAAATGGGGTAAAAACAAACCAAATATCTTTCAAGTCTGTTTACGGAAATATAACTGCTTGTCAGGATAATTGACAGCTTCATGGTTGTTTATACAGTATGTCTTGTGATTTCACAAACTGCATGTTAGTATAGGTTCATGTCCACATGACCACAATTCCATATAAACTGAAAGTGAATCTTGTTTGTTTTGACCTCTCAAAGGCCTGTTACATATCTCAAAGTGACAAATCACAAAATGGAATTGGAAACAAACGAGAGAAGTTAGTTTCATTAAAAGTTGTCATGCCAGACACGCTCAGTGCCACTTGACTGATCTGAGTGTAGCAGGTGGTGGCAATAAAACAGAATTGAGCGTCAAAGCTGGGGTACAGATTTAGCATTAGCTAACACGACATGGCATCATTACTAAACGGCTAATACTAAACGGATTCAGGACTTATACAAAAACAATGTCAAGTCTAAGGTATAATCAGACAAAATGGCCTCAAACAAAACCCTTCAGGTGAATACGAAAAGCATCAGACCAAATGGCATCAGAAAAGTAATCAAGTTTAAAGCCCCAGACACACTGCAAGCGATCCGCTCATCGACCATCGCTTTGTAGCTGAAAACTGGTCCCTTGTTTACATTCAAGGCTTTTGTTGCCTAGGTATCCCCTCTCGTATATTTACTACTATAAATGTTTAAGACAATCTGTCAGTCAACGATATCCTTAGCTCCCAATGGTAGTTGCCTCAATCACGTCGCCTGAGGTTGAGATTAGATTAACTCTGTACTCTTGTATCTTGTTGTAACTTGTATGTCCTCTTAAAAGCTCTAAAACACTATCATTGAGATGACTGCTGATAAATAACTTTGAATTTTCTAGTAAAAAAAAAAGGAAACATAATTTCCTTTATTTTTTGAAAATCCACTTTATATAAAAAAATGTTTTATGGTATCACTAATAAACATCACAAACAATACATAGATACATTTGTAACATTCATGTCGTCTCACCGTCTTTAATTCCAGAGAAAAGACAGTCTTTGTTATCAAAACTGTTCACTTACATGATACTGTATGCTCGACACGCAACCCGAAGCGGTCAAGATAATGGATGTAGGCTCGTACCAGGCCCTTCTCCTGTTACTTTCAAGGTTCCTGCTATGGTTTCATATTGGAAAATCTGACTAATAAAACTGATGAATATCAAAACAGAAGTCAGGGTTCAGATGTCCTTGGGAGAAGGGTTACATAATTACGTTAAAAATCCCACTCACACTCACACACGTACACGTGAGTCCGTAGATTACTACTGTTCACTTTGTGACTATAGTCTGGCCACACTCCATTGGGAAGTGTTAACAGTCATTGCTTCCTACTGGGCATAGACCTCTGGTTCATTTTTAACCTATTGGACAGCATTTAACCAATCACTGTTGTTTTGATTACCTCATCTAACTCTACCACCATTCCACTGAAACACGCTGGACTCTCACTAACAAACACTGATGCAAACAGGGTTTCTAGACTGTAATATCAGCAATAGTTGGCTGTAGCCAGGCTACTCTACCCCCACAGACACGTTTCATTGTATTTTGTGCTCAAAACCTCGTTAATATTAGTTCAGGTGAGCAGAAAGTTACATAAAAGTTAGACAACAGTCTAAGCAATCGAATGGTTGGTCAAGGGGGCAGGTGATCTGAAAGGGTGTACACCTGCTGAACCTGCTTCATGGTGCAGAACTCTACTAACTAAAATCACACGGAAGAGGTTCAACTGCGGTCAAGGTCAAATAGTCTGAATGTGTCTTTCATTTGCAATTACTTTCATCTTGAAAACGGATGATGCAAATCCTTGAAAGGAAGTCTTTGAGTACAAAGAAAAATCTGCAGATTTGGTTGTGATATAACTTCCTCTTTTTTTAATCTAAATTTAACATGAATACACTCGACACTAGACTTCCCCTCAGAAATTAAATGAACTGATTCCATAGCACAAATTCAAGTCAAGTTGAATAAAATCTCTGCAGTATGTCAATGTATCTTTGTGGTTGTTTTTTTAGGTGGAAAACAGCCCTCTGCATACATCTCTAAACACATTGGAGTTCCTCTGCTTTAAAAGGCCTGTTGGCATGGCTCATGAAAAGGACAATTCCTTTAAGCGGATAACATATGCCTGGGAGGCAAGTGGCCTGACAATCCACATGAAATGGTGTGTAGAATGCCAGCAAATAGGCTTTTGATATTCCCCTCACACAGTTACTGGTGCAGAGTCCAGACATTGAGCATATGGGGTTTATCCATGCAGAACCAATAGCTGGCAGGTGTATCATGTGGTGCTGTGTGCTATGCTTTTTGTTCAAGGCCGGTAGAAATCATAATATTTTTTTGTTTCTCAAGAGCCCCATTGATGCCTACTGATATGTAGCAGTGTGTGTCTGTGTGTGTGTGTGCACGGAGGGGTCCTTGGTCCTGAATATGCTAGTGCACTTGCGCTGCATAAAGGAAGTAGTGTACATTTATTCGATGGAAAAGATTATAGTGTGTATATGTGTTGGTTAAACAGTATGCTAATGAGTGGACTATACAGGTAGGCCAAAAAAAAACATCAGGACATTCATTCCTTGATATTGCTGAAATGAAAAGCTGTGAATCAATGTCAAGTGCTTGGCTGACTGGTATATCATCCGAACTAGATTGTAGAGCATTAGTGATATAGTATATGGCAACATTTTAATTGTAAAGCCATGTTGCCTTACATGATTTTGGTGCCTTTCTTGCATGCAAAGATTCAATTATGTGTGGTCGAAGTTTTGGATTACATTTGAATTACAAATAAGGAATTCTTAACATGAAATTCCTTATTTCTTACTTTATACAATATATTGATACATCAAGAAGGTTGCTTATATGGTTAGTCATTCTCGAGAACGTTTGCTAAATTCGACAATGACTAATTGTTTAATTGAAAGTTTCTGAACAATTTAGAATTTTCTACATGCATTAAAAAAGAAAGGCCATTGTAAATATAGCACATACCTCTTGTGTGTCATGATCATGTAGAAGGGCACACAATACAGTGTATATCTATTGGAATGAAGAGGTTACCAAACCTACCTATAAGTACTGTATGTAAAAATCTATACAGAAGACAAACTGGAAGTGTTTAACCATTGGTAATATACTGCAGAATATTTCTGGAGCCAATTAACAGGGTCTGAACTGCCAGCTTCAATAGAAGCAACTGTTTCTGGCTAACTACTATGTACTAAAATATGATGTATTTCAGTAACATCGATAGTAGCATACTCTAAGATTCTAGATAATTGACTCAACATGGCCTTGTAATAGAGTTTTGAGA
Organism: Forbesichthys papilliferus; assembly: GCA_025399855.1. Lineage (NCBI taxonomy): Eukaryota > Metazoa > Chordata > Actinopteri > Percopsiformes > Amblyopsidae > Forbesichthys > Forbesichthys papilliferus. The sequence continues at coordinate 8,216 of JAODOY010000190.1, read as the reverse complement.
TCAATTAATGAGATTATGACCTATTATGACCTTCCTTTCAATTGAAAAGTGGCACCTTTTAAAGCACATTTATGCTTCTGCGTCAAAGCTACGGCGTCAGTTATGGATAGGGCGTAACCAACGCGTGAGGCTATGGCGTAGCCTGATGTGCACCTCTCCAAAAATTACTTTCAAAATGAACTACCTGTCAGTCTGTACATTATGTCGATTCGCAGCAATCTTGTGGATGCAAGTCCATATGCCAGAGTAGTGCTTTGTTTGGAATATTTATAACAACACCATAGCCTTCATGCATGCACAAATTGTCTCCCTTTGACAACCCTGGTATAATTATTTGATTAGCTTGAAAGAAACGTTTATATGTCTTGCTTGGCCATTATTAACCAAGACTATTGCCTACAACTGCACATGACAAAATGGGGTTTTCTTGAATATCTTTGTTGTACGGACAGCGAAAGGCAGTCTTTTAAAGTATGCTTCTGCTTCTTCTTTATAAATACTATTGTATGTTGTGTTGGCAGGTTGTTTCCTATGATACATGTTGGTGTAACTAAGAGATTCGCTGGAAATAAATAATTGTATATGCTTATTTCAAAACATTTCACATTCTATTAGTGTTCTATCTGGAGCCAAGATGTGGGTTCTCCTACGGCATTTCCTTGTTGTTAATGCAGCGAAAATCAGTATTTTATAAAAACTATTTTGTGTCGGCACAGATTGTTTTCTAAGAGATTCGCTCGAAATAAATATTTGTCTATGCTTATTTCAAAACGTTTACACTCAATTTGTAAATGGTAAATGGACTGCATTTATATAGCGCCTTTATCCAGAGTGTTTTACAGTATTATGCCTCATATTCACCCATTCACACACACATTCATAAACTGATGGTGATTGCTGTCATGCAAGGTGCGACCAACCACCGGGAGCAGTTAGGCATCTTGCTCACGGATGCTTACAGGTCAAATCCGGGGTTCAAACCCACGACCATTTAAAACACGGTACTTTCGTGTTTTGCATGCCCTTTCAACATGCACAGGTCGGTGCGGCCGACGCAAAAGCACAACATGTTGAACCTACGCCATAGCTGACCCCGTAGGCAAGACGTAAGTTCGACGCAGAAGCATAAATGGGCCTTAACTCGACTTACATTCTTAATTTTCCTGTAAGCCCTTATAGTGTCCACGAATAGATCAACTGCCTAGTGTGAGAGAAAATGACCCTGATACTGAAAGGGTTAAAAGTTCAGAGCATCTTATGTCAGATGAGTTGACCTATACAGAGCATCATATATGTTCTGATAACCTGTCCAGGAGCACCCCATCCACCCTGATCAACAGCCTCAGATCAACATAAACCTCTGCCCCACCTTTGGGCATGCTTTGTCTTGTTTGTGCAGAACTGCAAATATCAGTGTTTCTTCTCTTCCTCATACACATTATTAATCATAATATTTATGCATTTGTCTTTCCCAAAGATTACAGTATGCAAGTAAGAAAACAAGCTTCAGAGACTCATTATTTTAACATATAGGCATGTTACTCTGCTTCAAACTCATCAAAAGATTTTTGCAGACTAGCATACATTCCTACTATTTCACTGTAAGAAATTCAGGATCATAAAAAAATACAATAAACTCACCTTTCCTGTCAATTTTGTTACATCAACTCCAATAATGCATTTACTTGCAGTAACTGTTCTCCGGGAACCATCACCTTATCGTGGTGGAGAGGTTTGTGTGTCCACATGATCCTGAGAGCTGTGTCTTCTGGAGCCTTGTGCTCCAGGTAGGGTCCCCCAAGGCAAAGTGGTCTCAGGGAAGGGGCCAGACAAAGAATGTTTCAGAAGACCCCTATGAAAGTTCATTCAAGAGGAGAGGTTACCCTGCCCAGAGGAAGCCCAGGGCCTCCGTCTGGAGCCAGGCCCAGAGGGAGGGCTTGTTGGAGAGCGCCTGGTGACTGGGTTTGCCACAGAGCCCAGCCAGGCTCAGCCCGAAGAAGCAACGTGGCACCATCCTCCTCTTCATCCTATGTGCCCACCACTCGTGGGAGGAACCATAGGGGTCGGGTGCGCTGTCAAACAGGTGGCAGTGAAGGTCAGGGACCTTGACAGACCAGACCCGGGAGGCAGAGGTTGGCTCTGGGAACGAGGAACATCACCTCGCTGTGGGGGAAGGAGCCAGAACTTGTGCAGGAGGTGGAGCGCTACCATTTAGATCTGGTGGGGCTTACCTCTACGTCTTGGTTCTGGAACCGTTCTCCTGGATAAAGGATGGACTTTATTCTACTCTAGAGTTGCCCAGGGTGTGAGGTGCAAGGCGGGTGTGGGGATACTAGCAAGCCCCCGGCTGAGCGCCAATACATTGTAGTTTACCCCGGTAGACGAGAGGGTCGCCTTCCTGCGCTGTGGGAAGAAAAACTCTGACTATTGTTAGTGCCTATGCACCGAACAGCAGTTCAGAGTATCCGGCCTTCCTTGAGACCCTGAATGGAGTCCTGTATGGGACTCCAGTAGAAGACTCCATAGTTCTGCTGGGAGACTTCAACACGCACGTGGGCAATGATTGAGACACCAGGAGAGGTGTGACTGGGAGGAACGGCCTCCCGGATCTAAACCGGAACGGGCGTTTGTTGTTAGACTTTTGTGCTAGTCATGGACTGTCTATAACACATACCCTGTTCGAACATAAGGATGCTCATAAGTGTATGTGGTACCAGAGCACCCTAGGTCGAAGGTCGATGATCGATTTTGGGATCGTATCATCTGATCTGAGGCCGCATGTTTTGGACACTAGGGTGAAGAGAGGGGCAGAGCTGGCTACCGACCACCATCTGGTGGTGAGTTGGGTATACAGACCTGGTAAGCCCAAACGGGTAGTGCGGGTGAACTGGGAACGTCTGGATGAGGTCCCTGTCCATGAGATCTTCAACTCACACCTCCGGCGGAGCTTCTCTTGCATCCCTGTGGAGGTTGGGGACATAGAACCTGAGTGGGAAATGTTCAAAGCTTCCATTGCTGAAGCTGAGGTGAAGAGCTGTGGTCTCAAAGTCTTAGGTGCCTCAAGGGGCGATAACCCTCGAACACCATGGTGGACACCAGTGGTCAGGGAAGCCGACCAACTGAAGAAGGTCGGCACCAAAGTGTTTCTGGAAAACTGTCCGCCACCTTAGGAGGGGGAAGTGGGGAAACATCCAAGCTGTGTACAGCAAGGATGGGACACTGTTGACCTCAACTGAGGAGGTAATTGAGTGGTGGAAGGAACACTTTGAGGAACTCCTGAATCCGACTGACACGCTCTCTGTGATCGAGACAGAGTTGGAGGCTGATGGGGGATCATATTCAATTTCTCTAGGGGAGGTCACTGCGATAGTCAAACCACTCCACAGTGGCAAAGCCCCAGGGGTTGTTGAGATTCGTCCAGAAATGCTAAAAGCTTTGGATGTGGAGGGGATATCTTGACACGCCTCTTTAACATTGCGTGGGGAACTTGGATTAGAGCCGCTACTCCTTCGCATCGAAAGGAGCCAGTTGAGGTAATACGGGCATCTGGTAAGGATGCCCCCTAGGTGCCTCCCTTGGGAGGTATTCCAGGCACGCCCAGTAAGGAGGAGGCCTCGGGGAAGAACCAGCACTAGGTGGAGAGATTATATCTCCATACTGGCTTGGGAACGCCTCGGGATCCCCCAGTCACAGCTTTCCAATGTGGCTCTGGAAAGTGAGGTTTGGGAACCCCTGCTGAAGCTGCTGCCCCTGCGACCCGACTCCGGATAAGCGGATGACGATGGATGGATGAACTCCAATAATGAGTCATTATCACAAGGAATCTACAGGCTAGTTTAACCATCACAAAGCAATTTAAAAAATATTGAATCAGATGTTTCTCCCTTTATCCAATCAATATTATTAACATTTACATGACCACTTGTTTAGCTAGACATGGGTAACATATAGTATCATCTCCACCCAAATCTTCATGGGGGTGGAGAAATGTTTGGCTGTTTTTTTTATCCAATAACAGACAAACTTGTTATGTTTTTCACATTTCTGGCGTTCAATCTGGCATGTAAGTGAATATCAATTTTCTCTTTGAAATAGTGACATAATCAATTGTGAAAATAGATACTAGTGTTGTGTCCAGGTTACATATGCTGTACAGTGATTTACCACATCCACACTAACAATGTTCTTGTTTATGGACAAGTCAAAAGGACCATAGAAAATAACCTTTACAGCAGAGGCAAGAGACTATCAAAGCGGGAAAAGCATGACCTACATAAAATTCAGAAAAAAACTAAACAAACCTTAAATTGGATAATACAGGTATCTGGAATGTAAACACCTGCACAGGTTAAATAATGTTGAATTAATAATATAATATAAGAATAGGTTATTTTGATTTCCAAATCCACTTTGGCACCATGTATAATAATTAAGGTAGGCAGCCTTTTGCTTTGTTGACTTCCTGTGAATGGTGTGCCCTTTAAGGTTTGGCCCAGCAGCTGTAAAGCAGACAAGGCAAGCTTAGACAGGACCAGCACTAACGGAATACAACTAGCTTCGAGAAGAGGGCAGCATATCCATCTAACAAGATAGTATGAAACATACTTCTAAATGTTGGAGTCTCCACGACTAAGCAGTAACGGCTGTGAAAATTGCAGAATTTCCTCTAAAATGGTGCCGTTAGGCTTGTCAAGTTGTGGTTTGTAAACAGCTTATGCCAACAGGTTTTGTTTCAAAGTGATATGTTGATAAAATTGAGTTTAGAACTGCTGTTTAAGTGATGACTCATGGCAGAAAACCAGTCTTGGAAATGATGACATTCAAATGTAGACTACAAATGTGTCACACAGATTCAGAACAGAATTACACTATTGTGTGAAGTATATTTTCCTCAGTTACTATCTTACAACATGCTGTTTTTACCACAAAATAAATATAATTTATTAATCACTATTAGTATTAGGCCTATCATTATTTGTTGTATTACACATCTTGCTTCTCTCATCAATCATTTACATGTGCCAGTTTTCTCCTTCTGTCCTTAATGCTGAATGTTTTGTTCATCTTAAGCATGGACATGAATCGTTCTTCTGTACGCCTCATAGCCTACTGACATATGAACATAATTCTCAGGGTATAATGTATCCTCTGCTGGAGCATGGATCAAATCAGGGGAGCAGGAGAGGAGAGGAGGGGAAGGTTGAGTTGAAAAGGCAGAGGAATGCAGCAAGGGTCTCTGGGAGGGGGCTTTGAAAAACATTATACTATTCACAGTGAGCTTATTCATAGATTGCCTCTTCGTCGGTCGAGCCTGTATTTCTTTTCTACCCAACACACATACAGCCGCAGGCGCGCACACTTGCTTGCAAATGGTTATCGTACTACATCAGTTTATAATACCGTAAAGTGCTCCGACGTTGGAATGCAACGATGGAGCGTGACTCTACGTGTGCTTCGATCCCCCCAAAGCAGTGAACGCGCTTCTTACCTGGCTTCGCGACACTCTGCATGTATAGCACCAGGATGAAAAACGACCCGAGGCATGTCGCCAGTAACATGCGTCCTCCTCTGGTCATCTTCATCCTGAAGCACCGGGGGAATTCACTGGTGCAGCAACCCGGTACACCTCATGCGAAACTGACGCTTCAGATAACGAACGGCGGAGGAAAATAAAGAACACTACGTAGGCAACGCAGCAGTCTACACTACGTACGGTACAGCGATGCATTGTATTCTGAACCCGTTGCCATGATTGTTGCCTAAAAAAGGCGAAAGAAGATCGAAGAGCGTGGCGAGAAAATCGGACCGACCCGGGTTTGTCCTGTTGTAACTTTTTTTATAATAAAATAAAATGTGTTTAGTGTGATTTCCTTCTTTTTGGACTGCCGTTTAACTTCTGCGCGTAGTTTCTTCTCGACTAGACGTTCGCAGCATACAACAAAAACTTCCCCCTTCGAGACAGAACGGGGCTCCGTGCCATGACGTCACACCCACCTCACTACGTTGTAACTTTTTTACAGTGGGAGTCATTTATTCAGAGAAGAACATCCTGATACGTGTAACAAAATATAACATCACATCGGAAAGACGTGCACCTACAGCAAGATTAAATTAAACGCGTCATGATTAACAGGCCTATAGACTGGCTACCTTAATGTATTATTTCTTTTTACGTGGCTTAGGCTAACTGAAATGTTATCCCATTTGAATCTCACATTGTTCCAATTCTGCTTGAAGCATAGCCTATGGATAAATAATATAGCAAAATAACATTTCAGGAAATATATAAAAATCACTTTGGTCTGTATTTTCAGTAGCCTCAAATAATAATAATAATAATAATAATGATAATCTTTATTTATATATCATTTTTCATACAGAATTGCAAATAAAGGTGCTTTGCAGAGATGCAATGCATGTGCAGTTGTGCTTCCCATAAACAAATACATAAATACAGAGAACATTAATAAAAATGGTTAAAGGAATCAGATTAAACAATGAATAAAATGTAAACCGGAACATAAAATAATACAATAAAGATACTTAACAAACATAACAAGGCATACAGTATGTGTGATAAGTTGTGTTACCATAACCCATACCTAATTACTCGGCCTATACCTATTTGAAAAGTTTATGAAATAAATATTCCTTAAAATTATTAAATAAATGATGTCTTGTTTATAATAGTGTCATCTGTTGGTGATATTTCCAAGGGTAATATACAGTTTAATACTGTACATACGTCCCACAGTCTAGACATGTGGCTTTGTAGTTTGCTGAAGTATGTATTTCATCCATGGAAATAACATGAAATGCAATTTGTGTAATAAGAAAATGAGGCTATTGCAAAACATTAAATGAACAAAACAAAGAGCGAGAGACAGAGAGACATTGTCATTATAACCAAACACTGCATAAGCAGTCTTTAATAAAATCTGCTCAAATTGAAAAATAATTGTCTGTTAGTATAACTAGTTGGTCATTACGCTACATTAAACTTTAACAAAACTATAGCTGCTGGACATGACATCCTGATCCTGTAAAGTGGAAAGACAATGATTCCTTCAATAACAAATTTAATTTAAATGCTATGATAACAGTTGGAATTATATGTTCAGCCTCTAAAATATTAAAACTAAAGCAAATCAGTATAAAATAGTAGCCTGTATATCATTACAGTGTTTGCTTGCTTTAAGTAACCATGCCTGGATGTAAAGCTCAACTAAATATATATGCAAGTGGCTATGAGCATGACACATAAACACGTAAAGTCTACATACTTGTGTGTGTGCCTATGTGTGCGCTATGGCCTGCAGTATACTTACTTTTAGGTTCCCTATCTGCCTAAATATGCTATGACCTAATAAGATATCACCTAAAACACGTTCCCTTTAAATTTGAATGACACAGTTTATTGTAAATTGATAACAAAACTTGACCACAAGACTTGGTTATGCTTGCTACAGACTACTTAACCACAGATGGATTACTGGACAGTGAAAACACTTATATTACATTACCAACAGCAACATGGAAAGATTGATTCATTGTTTCATGTTAAGTGCAGTGAAGACTTATGCATTCAAAACACACATGTATCTGAAAAAATAAAGGACAGACCAAAATATTGTATAATTCTCTGCTTTCCTGAACACCACATTTTGGAACTGTTGGAAAGATTAAACAGCATTCTTCCAGAAGAAATTACATAATCGGTGCTGTATTGACAATTGGGGAAAACGGTGTCTCAACTTCTACATGTTGACTACTGAAAAGCCATGTATTTTTCTGTTATGCTCTCATGCCACATTCAAACCATTATGTTAGTATTTATCTTTGATGGATAGCAGGGACATTCATTTCGTTATCAATATATGTTTGATCATTATTTCTCTTGTAGTGTTTCTCTATTAGCATTTCTATTTATTCATATTATATGTTAAAATAATTGGAAGAAATCAAAATGTTGTGTCTTCTACTTTTTAAGGAAACTTTCTAAACTATTTGTTAGAGAGAAATAAAGAATATATTTAGATAAATGTTGAATACTGAGGTGGAGTGAATGCACTTTAATATAATCATACATGTATTGTACTCTTCCGAGAACTACACTGGCTCCCTATTACTGCTCGGATCCAATTCAAGGCACTGGTGCTGGCATACAAGGCGGTACATAGAACGGCCCCAAGCTATCTCCAAGCTATGGTACGGTT
>JAODOY010000189.1:2964-13969 GCA_025399855.1 Forbesichthys papilliferus | reverse complement strand
ACAGGCCTGAAACACAAGGTAAACACAGGGCAGGGAGTGACAGGGAAACAGGCCTGAAACACAAGGTAAACACAGGGTAGGGAGTGACAGGGAAACAGGCCTGAAACACAAGGTAAACACATGAAGGGACGAGACTAGCAAAGGACGGGGATCACGAGACATGACAACTAAAAGTTACCAATTGTTTTTATATGTAGTGTATCAACGCTTGCCCTGAATAAATTATGATTAAATTATAGTCACATTTGGACTTGGACTTGTACTCAGAACCTCTGGACTAGGTCTTAACTTGTATTCAAAAGTCTTTTAACTCAGTCTACTCAACATACAGGATCTGGTGTTGGACTTGACAAAGGTGGTCTTGACTACAGGCCTGCTTTATACTGTATATATATATAATATATATGACTGTATGGCTGTATATGTTGACTATACTGTATGTATTTATAGTATATATATTACAGTCATACCATGACAACAGTCATTAACATTCATTAATGTTGATGAGAGGTGTCATGGTTATGACAGTGTTATATCAGTCTTAATGAACAAACTTCAAATAAAGTGTTACCAATTGTACTGATACATGCAGGCTACCCAGGGCCTGCGGGACAACCCGGCCCGGCCGGGGATGTTGGACCCTGTACTGCTGGATCTCCTGGAGCCCCGGGGGCCAAAGGCACCCCAGGCCTGCTCGGGTTTACAGGTGCCAACACTCTGGTTCACACTGGTATTTAGCTATGATGAAAGTCAGTATAATGTGAGTAAAGAGCTATGTGATGATGTAAATCACATGTATTTATACAGCACTTCACAGACAGGTGCTACGCTGCCCTTCATTTGAACAATACCACATCCTCCTCTGCCCTTGTGACTATCTCCACCCACGGCTTGAGAACTAGTATCTGTGATGTCCGCCATTACTTTTCTTGCTAGCATTGTATATACTAGCAAAAAGCCCCAGACACATTTCAAGAGACTAGCAGCGATTTCATAAATTTGAGAGACCATGGAATGTCAATCATATTTAGTTACTTGCAGCATAGACAGGCAAAATAATAAATACATTTACACAACCTGCCAGCTACAAAGCAACAGACTTTATTCATTTCAATGAGTGCAGGGCATTAGGTTAGACCATATTCCTAAGTGGACCTGCGACGTTTAGGAGTAGACATCTACCCTATGACCTTCATTCATGAACTACTGTGCTTGTGTGACCACACAGCTCTGGTTACAAGCTTCTGAACATCACATGCCGGGCTTGTCATATTACAGGGCCAGCGCGACCAGTGTGACTGGCTATGGCCACATCCACGCCATGGTTGAGGCGAACAATAACCCCAGCCCCATTCCGACTATCGTACCATTTACACTGAACCGCGAGGCAGAATGAAGCCTGAAAACCCAGCGTAAAAAGGGCTTTGGTTCTAGGCGACTGCACACCTTTGTTGTCTAGCTTGTGCACATTGTGCTAGCATTGTAATAGCCTACGTATTATGAGTTAAGCTCACAAACTGCTCTGTTGCACAGCAGCATGCATAATTACCTCTACATCCCAAGCTAGTTGTTTTTTCTAATACTCATACATTAATTGGTGTCAAATGAAGCATGTAAGTGTTACATATTAAATGTTGGTATTAAACTGTAGGAAACACTTGTGAGATTTAAATTCAGGTTAAATATTTAATGTGGATGACACTGCTCTTTAGTCAATGTAGCACAATACAACACAAATATACAGTACAGGCCAAAAGTTTGGACACACCTTCTCATTCAATGCGTTTTCTTTATTTTCATGACTATTTGCATTGTAGATTCTCCTGAAGGCATCAAAACTATGAATGGACACATATGGAATCATGTACTTAACAAAAAAGTGTGAAAAAACTGTTTTCAGTTATTTCACACTTTTTTGAATATATATGTTTTTTAAATATTTAAAAAATTATACTAAAAAGGAAAAATATATACAAAAAAAATGTATATATAATATAAATATAAAAAATAAAGCAAACGCATTGAATGAGAAGGTGTGTCCAAACTTTTGGCCTGTACTGTATGTTTTTTTCATTTTCGCCTGACATAATGTAATTTATATAATTGAAAACTTTATTGGAATTATGCATTTAAACCCCTTTCACACAATAGGACTAAAATACAACATATGATGAGCATATGTGTCAAGAAATAAGCCATTGTGACTGAACATATCAAAATATTTATAAGTTTTATTATGAATTCCAGCTATTTATAAATGCATATATAATTTCAGAAATATACATATGTGCTTACAGGCATCTGGTAAGGATGCCTCCTGGGCGCCTCCCTTGGGAGGTGTTCCAGGCACTTCCAGCTGGGAGGAGGCCTCGGGGAAAACCCAGGACCAGGTGGAGAGATTATATCTCCAATCTGGCCTGGGAACGTCTCGGGATCCCCCAGTCAGAGCTTGCTGATGTTGCTCAGGAAAGGGAAGTTTGGGGTCCCTTGCTGGAGCTGCTGCCCCCGCAACCCGACTCCAGTTGCGACATTTAATACAGGCATTGGTTGGACTTTAAATCAAGCAAAGGTGTACTGCAGGGAATCCTATCTACATAATGCTATCCAAACATAAACCTTAACAGATAAAGATGACACTTTCATTTTCATTTATGTTTTTTTTTTTTGGCATGTGGTAATGTAAATAGGGTTATGTGATCATGTAATTAAATGTTATATTATCATGTAATTAAAGGCTATGTGGTAATGTAATTAGGGTAATGTGATCATGTAATTAAGGTATATGTGATCATGTAATTAAGGGTTATGTGATCATGTAAATAAAGGTTATGTGATCATGTAATTAAGGTATATGTGATCATGTAATTAAGGCTATGTGATCATGTAATTAAAGGTTATATTATCATGTAATTAAGGGCTATGTGATTATGTAATTAAAGGTTATGAGATCATGAAATTAAGGGCTATGGGATCATGAAATTAAGGGCTATGGGATCATGTGATTAAAGGCTATGGGATCGTGAAATTAAGGGCTATGTGATCATGTAATTAAACGCTATGTGATCATGTAATTTAGGGTTATGTGACCTCTGACCTCCAGGGTGGAGGGGCATTAAGGGCATTCAGGGAGACCCTGGGCACCCAGGGCAGGGGGCCCCAGGTCGGACAGGGCCACATGGACAGCCAGGGTTTGATGGAGAAAACGGACCGATAGGAGCCTCTGGTCCACCTGGGCATGGAGGAAAAGACGGCGAGCCTGGTACTCCAGGTGGGTGTGTCTGTGTGTGTGTGTACCCACGCTCAAAACATTGGCACCTCATAGACTACATATTTGTGAGAAACTTGTGTAATGAGAGGTGCTAAGTACTAGACACACCATCGACTCATCATGACCAAGCTCCAAGTAAAAGTACGTCTCACAACTCGTCTCCGGAAGTCGGGAAAGAAAGGCTTGATTGTGCTTGGCTAGAAAATGCCATCGACGAAACAACCTTTGTCAGTCCCTGGCTGTAAACCTGAAAGACATCGAGCTACTTTTGTTAGCTTGTGGCTCTATGAGGCAGCATGTCAGACCACTGGATATAAGACCAGGAAACATCAGGACAGGTTTGTTGATCATTCTGACACCATAACTATCTCACTGACCTGCACAAAGCACATAATGCAGCACTAAACCCCCCTACATCAGATGTTCTCCGGCAGCCATGGAAAGTACAATAGAGGGAGTCCAAGCTTCAAGACCCTCATAAAGGGTTAGAGGCTATTTACACTGATATGGGCTCTTCTCAACCAGCCCCCCCAAATTGACCCCAGTTCTGGGTGGATTGCCTGACTGCCCCACCTTTACAGATCTTGACCTCACACCAATTTATATGGAGGGTAAATAAGTCCCCTGGCCCCTGGCCCAGTGTTGTAGTGATCTCGAGACCGGTCTCGAGATCACTTTTTTAAGGTCTTGTCTCGGTCTCGGAACAAGAGGTCTCAGGATTTTACATGGAGACAGGTGGAGACCACAACTGTGGGAATTTGCACCCGGTGCATGTCTAATGATAATTCTTGTGATTAGAAGTAAATCCTCCCTCACAGTTCTATTGTTTTACTTTACGTTCTGCCACTGGGCAGGCCGGCTGGCCGCAACACAGACTGATAATGTGTGTGTGTGTTCAGGCGTCAGGGGGAACGTGGGACCCCCAGGAACCTGTGGATGCACGGGGCCTGATGGAAGAACAGGAGTCCAGGGAGATCCAGGAGAACCAGGTCTGCCTGCCTGACCTGTCTGCCGATCTGTCTGTTTGTCTGTCTGCCTATCTTTCTACCTGTCTGTCTGTCTGTCTGGTGGTCTGTCTACCTGTTTGTTTGTCTGTCTGTCTACCTGTCTGTCTGTCTGTCTGCCTATCTTTCTACCTGTCTGTTTGTCTGTTTGTCTGTCTGTCTGTCTGTCAATCTGTCTGGTGGTCTGTCTACCTGTCTGTCTGTCTGCCAATCTTTCTGTTTGTCTGTCTGTCTACCTGTCTGTCTCTGACCTGTCTGCATGTGTTGTGCAGGGGCGGTGGGGGCCCTGGGGCTCCAAGGGTTCCAGGGCCCTCCAGGGCCCCAGGGGGACCAGGGCTGCCCGGGGCCCCAAGGGGAGAAGACCAGCGTCAGTGTGTATGGAGAAGTAGGCGTTCCTGGAGAGCCAGGTACCTCCTCACCTGGTGCATTATGTACTGTGGTGGTAACCAGGGGGGTGTTGTCATGGTAACCATGGTGGTGTTGTCATGAAAAACAGGGCTTCTAGGTCTGACCGGAGCTAAAGGAGAGGTGGGCCCCCGAGGCCCTGACGGTGATGATGGGAAGAGTGGTTACCATGGAGACATTGGGCCCCGAGGTACATCAGTAACACGCCGCAGGACAGCACGCCTGCCACACGGTGGCGCTCTAGCCTGTGTGTGTGTGTGTGTGTGTGTGCAGGACCGCCAGGAGAGCCTGGTCCACAAGGTCTTATTGGAGCTCCAGGTCATCCTGGTATCCGTGGCAACCAAGGAGACATGGGCCTCCTAGGTAATTAATAGACCTGAGAAATATCCCTCAGCTGATTGGTGGACTTGAGGAACATCTCTCAGCTGATTGGTGGACTTGAGGAACATCTCTCAGCTGATTAATAGACTTGAGGAACATCTCTCAGCTGATTGGTGGACCTGAGGATCATATTTTAGCTGATTGGTGGACCTGAGGATCATCTCTCAGCTGATTGGTGGACCTGAGGATCATCTCTCAGCTGATTGGTGGACCTGAGGATCATCTCTCAGCTGATTGGGTGGTTGCAGGCTTTAAGGGGGAGAAAGGCTCTCCGGGCAGCCGAGGAGACCCTGGTCAGCAAGGAGGCTCTGGGCAGCGAGGAGTGAAAGGTTTTAAAGGAGAACTGGGTCCAGCTGGGATTGGCTCCAAGGGAACGCATGGAGAAGAGGTGCACACACACACAAACACACACACACAAACACACACACACACACACACACTAACAGACACTGCTGCTGACCTTAGGGACAGGCTGGTCGACCAGGACCAGCAGGATTCCGGGGCACTAAAGGCGATGCAGGTGTTCAGGGTCCACCAGGAGATCTGGGCCCCTCAGGGCCCCCAGGAGATCAGGGGCCTCCTGGGACCAGAGGTCTGAACCAGACCAGTAGATACCATACCAGTATAGACCAGACTAGTATAGACCAGACCAGATAGATCATACCAGTATAGACCAGACCAGACCAGTATAGACCAGACCAGAGAGATTATACCAGTATAGACCAGACCATTATAGACCATATCAGTATAGACCATACCAGTATAGAACAGACCAGACCAATATAGATCATACCAGTATAGACCATACCATTATAGACCATACCAGTAGAGACCAGACCAGTTTAGATCATACCAATATAGACCATACCAGTATAGACCAGACCAGACCAGTATAGACCAGACCAGATAGATCATACCAGTATAGACCAGACCATTATAGACCATACCAGTAGAGACCAGACCAGTTTAGATCATACCAGTATAGACCATACCATTATAGACCAGACCAGACCAGTATAGACCAGACCAGATAGATCATGCCAGTATAGACCAGACCATTATAGACCAGACCAGTATAGACCAGACCAGATAGATCATACCAGTATAGACCAGACCATTATAGACCATATCAGTATAGACCATACCGGTATAGACCAGACCATTATAGACCAGACCATTATAGACCATACCAGTAAAGACCAGACCAGTTTAGATCATACCAGTAAAGACCATACCAGTATAGACCAGACCAGACCAGTATAGACCAGACCAGATAGATCATACCAGTATAGACCAGACCATTATAGACCATACCAGTAGAGACCAGACCAGTTTAGATCATACCAGTATAGACCAGACCAGACCAGTATAGACCAGACCAGATAGATCATACCAGTAGAGACCAGAACAGTTTAGATCATACCAGTATAGACCAGACCAGTATAGATCATACCAGTACAGACCATACCAGTACAGACCAGATAACCACTAGCCTATATCCCCTTTGTATCTGGTGTCTCAGGTGCTCCAGGGTTGCTAGGTGACCAGGGTTTAGATGGACATCCAGGAGACAATGGTTACCCTGGACCAAAGGGCCTCACAGGTCAGTACTACTGACTACTATAACTAACTAGTACTGCTAAATAAAACTACTACTGCTGACTAACTAGTACTTCTCACTACTAGTACTACTGCTGACTACTAACTAGTACTACTGACTGTTCACTGATCAAAAGATCCTAACAACGGTTATTGTCAACTTCTAGTCCCATTGGAAAAAAACAAGATCCAAAGTACGACCGCGCCTGTGTTACATAAGATATATGTTGCTTAACGTTGATTGATTCAGTAATATTAAGAAATTCAGGCCATGGAATTATAAGAATAACTAATATGAGGGTTCAAGTTACCAACCAGCCCTCCATCGTGGCCAGACAGACGTGGAATCCCAATGACAGTTCACATATCTTCCCTTGTAAATAAATTCCTAAGTATGTTGGCCTTGTTTGCTACAGAACAAGCAATCACCAAGCACATTGTCACTGAAAGAACTATGCTAGGCATAGAGGAAGCTTTAGGATGCGTGCAATCGGACAGATTACCCACGCACCACAGCGATCCTGACCAGAGCAAAGGTGCGGGCAAGATCATTGTGGGCCCATCGAGCCACTGAGAGATACACTGCCTGCAGTCACCGTGTTGGAGCCGGCCTTTCCAAGTGGCGATTGGTTCTCCCAACCCAAAGCCATCGCAGATCCTTATCGGCTCCGAGACATCGGGGATGCAGCATCAAAGGTTTATGGCACCGGCAAAAGCTTTCTTCCAGAGGCGATGGATTTAAACTTGCTTGTCTGCCATAGATCCTCACCTCCTCCTTTTGTCAAGTTTTAACAGATGATCCTGGTTTCCCCTCCTGACATTATATCAAAGATTATTCTAAACTACTGTTTCGAGCTACGGTGAAACTAATGTTTCCAGATGTGTTCGGTCTGACTTTTACAGCGAAAAACTTGCAAAAACACACAATCTTTGTCGTGTTATGCCTGAATTCAATAGCCTATGGCAGAAATGATAAATTATTATCTGGGTTATTTATACAACCTGCTCATTCGCTACAATAGGCTATAACAACAACCATAACAATAATACAAATATGAGTAGGCCTATTGAAACGATGATAACATCAGTAAAATAAAGCAATAAAATAATCTAATCAGAATAATAAAGAACTACTGTATAATGAATAATCTTTAAATACAATATGATAAGACTAAGATGTCAATGTATGTCCAGAGGTTTGTGTGTTGGACTCTCAACATAAAGGTTGCAGGTTCAAGCCCTGCTATTGGTATAATTAACCTCCTGCTGCTCATCCTAGTAGGGTTGAATGTAATGCTTTCTCCCTTTTTTTTGTTCTAGAAGGAATTTGAACTATTAGCAATTATTTGCATTCAGTAAACATTTATTTATACTATCATACTTCAAATATGTAGGCTACTATATCACCAACGTTCAAAACACTATCAATGAGTTGTTATTTTATTAACGGCAACAAAAGCACTACTTGATTAAGATTAGAATAACAGACGTATTCTGTATGCGAGATAAAGGGAAAAAAATGTTTTGCTTTTTCATCTGTTTTGATCCTGTAACTGAACTATAGTCCTGAACTGTAGGCGGCATAGGCTACATGTGCAACTACAGTCTAGTTTGATGTAGGCTTATTGAGAAATAGACGGTGTTACAGTTTCACTTCATGTCTACTGTTTTCTACAACAAGATTAGATAGACATGCCTTTCTAATACGCCTATTTGACTGTATCTTCTGCCGTTCATGACATAGAGCTTAGGGTTAGCCCTAACCCTAACCCTAGTCACCACGGACTATGCTTCTAGCGACACTTTGAGAGCAGTAGTTTGTACGGCACAATATAACGACGTTCGATTTGGGAAACACCTGAGTCGTTAAACGATACATCCCACTATGTAAGACACCAACGTAGTTTCCTCCATAGTTCAGACTATGGTTTTGGGAAACGCGTCGCAGCTGTGTAGTTCCAACCATATAAGTTGCTAAAGTAGTTAGCAATGATGCTTTTGGGAAAAGCAGCCCAGTACTACTACTACTAACTAGTACTACTGACTAGTACTACTACCGACTAGGGCCCCGTTTCCCGAAGCGCTATGATGATCTTAAGATGCACTTAAGTGCGACATTATTTTATCAACGTGTTCCCCGAAAGCATCGATGTGTACATGCCACGTTAAATTAATCGTAGATTAAGGAGGGCTCGACCATTCGTTAGTCCATCGTAACAGGATCATTGTTGTTTTTGTACAACAGCGCCTCCCAGGCTAAATGCAACATTAGAATGCAAATAAATGCTGGCTAAAAGCAATTGAAATTTTATTTAGACCACAGAAACAATGATGTGCTTTTTTAGGAAAATGTTGGAGCCGTTTTATTGTCAACTCGCTGAACGTCACTGAGCAAATATTAAACATTGTAGCAAACATCTCAGGATTGTGGTGACGGCACTATTCCCGCCTCCATCCCAAGAATTCCTAGGTACCATGTGTATGAGCTTATCCTGTGTTTGTGTGTAACTAAACAGTTGTGTTTCAGCCCACCATCATTAAAAATTAGTTTCACGATTCAGAACAACATTAAAACAAGCGTAATATATGCAATATAATATATGCAGAATACTTTGTGTTTTATTTGATGAATTTAAGCATTACGTATTTTCACTTTACTGTTGGCCTTATTAGTTTTCCGTGTATCGGGGAACAGCACATATTATGACTACAGCAATTGTGATATTGTGATATATGCGAGCACCTGCCACTATTTGCCATTTTTGTGCCTTTTATTTTTGTATGGATTAGAACATGTATATATGTGTGTAACACAAACTTAACCAGCAGTAAGCATATTTTGATATATTTTAAACTACTAAAATCCGATAGGCATATAGGCATAGGCTACTTACTGTACAATGTACAAAAAGCCAACATTTTTTTCCACCTGTAGGCAATAATGTTAATAATTACATACTATTTCGTTATGTTATCAACCTTAGTGAGTGAAATACACCTAATCAACATGTATTTACATTCTCCAAATTTATTTAGTTGGCATGCTACCTTGGACAGCTCCCGTAACGCGCAGCTAAAGGCCCCAATACTGTATACTTGTTTTAGTGCAACGCGTACAAGTAGACAAGCGGCTCCCTCACGAAAGGAATTGTTCACATACTTGCCTGCATACCTTGCGTGTGCTTGGAGGATTTAAAATATATCCAGTAGGGGGAAGATCAGGGCCGATCATCCCTGGTTGAAAGTGGAATATTTTCCTTGACTACCTTCGAATTTCCACAACAATAACCAACATGTCAACATGTGGAGCGGCATGGAGACATCATATAGATGTTAATTACATACTAGCTCTACGAACTTCTCTTTGAAACTTTCCTCCCCTGCTATTGATCTGTTGATCTGCCTCCACGTTCATGTGCTGCATTGCATAATGTGTACATGTAGCGTTCATGTGCTGTATTGCATCATGTGTACGTGTAGCGTTCATTGCTGAGGAAGCTAGGCTAGGAAACTAGGCTCCAAAGGAACACAGGATACACGCCCGATACGCATGGTAGCCATTTTGTGCAGTAAGTATATTGAGGGCTTTACAATGCACTTTATTAACGAGCAAGTTACGTGCTGCTTCGGGAAACAGGTGTAAGTCTGTCATAGCTAACAGACTCAAGGCAACGTGCAACATTAAACCGTATTAAGAGCGTCGCTATCGGGAAACAGGGCCTAGAACTACTAACCAGTACTGATAACTAGTACTATTGATTAGTACCACCACTAACTAGTACTATTTCTGGCTAGTACTAACGAGTGCTACTGACTAGTATAACTAATGTACTACTAACTAGTAAGTAGTCACCATGGCTTTTCAAACTGTTATACTGTATCATTTTTATTTGCTGCTAAACAGTAATTTACACATCAGGTTCAGGTTCACTCAACCCAAACTGTCATATTTGTGCAAACAGTAATTCATAGAAATTAATACAAACTCTCCTGTCTCAACTCACATGGAAATATGTTAAAAAATGCAATAAATAAAACATTGACTGCTAAAAGCTGTTCCCTGCTGCTAAAAGATGTTCCCTGATGCTAAATGCTGTTCCCTGATGCTAAATGCTGTTCCCTGATGCTAAAAGCTGTTCCCTGCTGCTAAAAGCTGTTCCCTGATCAGTTTCTCGTGTAGGCAGGGCTAGCATAAAATAGGCTAGGCAGGGCTAGCATAAGATAGGTTAGGCAGGGCTAGCATAATATAAGATAGGCTAGGCAGGGCTAGCATAAGATAGGCTAGGCAGGGCTAGCATAAGATAGGCTAGGCAGGGCTAGCATAAGATAGGCTAGGCAGGGCTAGCAT
>JAODOY010000188.1:4297-36580 GCA_025399855.1 Forbesichthys papilliferus | reverse complement strand
TACGGTATTTTAACCATCTGCACACCTTAAAGCGTGTAATGCAAGCACGTTAAGGGTGTGTCTAAATCCACTTCTGCTAGTTTAACAGTGTGTGGGGGGGGGGGGGGGGGAACGGTTGCATGCGCATGGTTCAAAAGGGTTATACTTAGTATAGTAATTAATCGTGGGTGCGTTTTGGGCGTAACATGCAATAAACCAATCAGTGTCATCTGCCATTCCCTTTAAAAGCCAGGTGTGCTCGCACCTGGTGGATTATTACAATGGAACATTTGCCAAGTATTAAGAAAGAACGCTTCTCTGCAGTGAAAGTGAAAACGTGTCAGCAGACCATCTATAAAACAACTTCACGTACACAATGACGCTCGTTGACGTCTGTAATTATCTTGCATGTTTGTGCGCTGTTGCACTTCACTCTGTTCACCTTGATAATGTGCCGACAAATTGATAGTGAAATACTACGCCATTGACGTCACACCAGGTTTTTGTCAGCCGCTTTCTGCTGCCTCAAGGTAGCAATGTGCTTAACCACACCTCATTCTGAGTTCAACAGACCCACGGGCGCTCAGCCAGTGCATGTGCTATTTATACAACGTGGGCACTGGATGGGAAAATGACAACTGCTTTGGTCTGAAACTAGCAAAGATGCTTGTGCCACGCACGGCGCCACTTTGCCCGGGGTGTAAGATGGATCAAGTCTCCTTATCCAAACTAGCAAATTGTAAATATCACTTTCACTAACTGTCAGAGTAATTGAATCCTGCTATTTCCGCTGGTTTATAACCTGTTGAGAGGCCAGAGATACTGTGTCTTTCACAGGCCACGGTCCCAGAGGTGTGCTGGAGTGGCTCAGCCATAAAAGCCTCACTAATACTGCTTGGAGAGGAAATGATGATGCACGCTAATGAAACCCATTCTCCTCCTCTGATGACCCCATGCCTAGGGAGTCCTTCAAGCTAACACGCTCTTAAAACTGCTATAAAAACCACAGGGCAAAATATGCTAGGCTAGCCAGAAAAAGCGGGTGCCTGCTGAGAGGCCAGGGCGATGATGGTATGCATAAAAAGGGATGAATGGGTAAAATGAGGCAGCAGAAAGGCTCTCAATCATAAATGGGGATGTTAATGACATTAGAAAAGTGAGATGCAGTGATTATCATTTAACTCAATAGCGGTCAGCTGTTTTCAGTGCTGACAAAGGAATTTTGAACAGATATTTGTATTAATGATGACAATGGCCTGTAGTGGTGCTGAGGGATCGAGAGAGAATTGAAAACGTCTCCATCTGAGTCATCGCTTCAAGCTGAAAACAAATTTCAGCAAGACTCGCGATGCCACACGAAAGGTCATGTCCTGAAAGCCCAAAGGGCGACCTTACTCAAGCTGCACGAGATGAGGCGCTAACTCGTCGTCAGTCCTCCAAACTCAGACCGAAGCTGTTTCTTATCCTCCTGTCCCTCCAGCGTTGCCTCAGCCCCTTGAGCTCCACATGAAAGGACGGAGGAAATGGAAGCCTGGCCGGTAATATCCGCACTGGGATGCAGCCAATGCATGTGCTGACCAGCCTGCATGTAGTACGGTACGCACGCCAGCCTCAGGTCACAACAAAGCCCTGAAGGCCCTCTAGGATGGAAACATGGAGGGATCGGCTGGTTCCTTTTACCCAGCCATGGCAACGCAAAGACCCATAAACCGCAGGCCCACTGTACCAACACTAGCTCTCACACACTAGGTTCAAACACAACGATGTTGTTAAAGCCACTATGAGGATCTCTAAGGAAGTAATTGCATTTTCCTCTGTAAAGACAGCATTTCCCATGAGCACATCTGCCTCGTTGCAAAAGAACTCTAGCTGCACTCTCTGGTAATAAATGGGTTTGTGTTGACGAGAATAGGCGGGAGACGTGTAGTGCTAGTTCAGCCGGGGGAACCAGCTAGAGATTTACTGCATAGCAATGAGATAATATAACAATAACAATAAGTTATTTTTTATCATATTGTAGTCTGGTAAGTGTACCTGTTCAAATCTACTGTAACCCGCCCTCAAAATGTTCAGAACCCACGGACATAGGCATGTCCATTTTGCCCCATCACAAATGTTCATGTGAACGTAGCTTTCTGTTCCCGTAACTCACAATTTAAAATCAAAGTTTACCAAAAAAAAAAAAAAAACGTTCTGTAGATAATATAATTATGTTGTGGCGCATCTTAAAAAAAAGAGAAAGGGACAAGTATGGGGGGTAAATTCGCAGTCAGCATGCAACTGGAATGCTTACTGCAGGAATGTCCACCAGAATGTAATTTTTCTGGATGAAACTACACATTTCAGAGTGGCTTTTTATTGTGATCAGTCCATTATTATCTTGGCAACGGTAACGTTCTCACTAACATGGATTGTTTTGTGAGAAATGACCATTTTTTGTGCATAGCCGTCTTGAATCCATGTTTTTCCACCGCAAGACAATTAGGAGCATGAACAAAAGTTTAACATTTTTGTTCGGTTTGTACAGTATGATAAAGACAAAGAGGTGGTGAGATTTAGAGATGGAGTGAGGCGAGAAAGATACTTGGGGAATAGTATATTAGTAGACAGTGATGGATGTGGAACATAGACAGCTCTGATGCCCTTCAGTTCATCGAAACAAAAACCGCTGACTCGGGATCTCCAATGCCCGTCATCCAGCCAGTGTGTGTGTGAGGGAGTGTAGACAGCATATTACTATACACATTGCTTGCTCTCCATGTCCAAATGGCTCTAGCTGTTAGCGTTCACTAGCAAACTATCACACACACACACACAAATGTGCACACCCTCTCTGTCTATCTCTATCTGTCGGCCCATACCATCATTCAGGCTGTTAATCTGCTCTGCCACAGTTGGATGGTTATGAGCCATGATGTGTTGACAGAGGAGAACAGTTGTTCTCCGTGCCCCCCAGCTAACAGAGTGTCTCATTCACCATGCGGTAGTCGTGTGTGTGTGTGTGTGTTTGAGTGTGTGATGTCCAGGGTATCTTCACATTGTTCCATGAGCTTGCCGCTCCTCCTGACAGATGGTGTTTGCTGCAAAAACACAAATGTACCTTTGCGGTTGCACGCATTCTTCTATGTTGCCTGTTTATGCTTGCATTTCTGTCTCACCCTCCTAAGCCATTGAAAGGTTGGTATACGTTTATTTCCTTGACATCTGGCACCTCAACACACACAAACAACAACAGGCTATACCACATTCAAAAAAACAAAAACAAAATGCCAGTAAGTAATGAAGCCATTCGAATCGCCCACATTCATATCTTAACTCCCTCATGTACTTCAAATATTTTTACATATAAGAGGAAAAAAATACATTATGTTTCAAGCTTGTTTTTTTAGAAACGTATTCTTCTTTCTCGTTGGAGACGTGGACAGCGCTAGTAAAAGGACTGCTCCAATTCTGTCAAGAGACACGGGTTGCTGTGTTCACAAGGCAGGAACATATATTGTAGAGACGATCCTTATTTTAGGGCACACAGATATCATCTTATTCATGTCCTGGAGGTAGATCTATGAATCACTGGAACTATTGGCTAGTAAAGAAACAACTAAATTCCCTTGACACGTCCTGCCCTAACTTCCTGTTTCAAGAGGAAATATGTCATTAGGAAGCCAATTTCATGGGCACTTTAATTAGCTAGCGACATATGAATAGCTCCATTGGAAGTAGCGGCCATGATCATTCCCTGGCTATTACACTTAATAACCACACCACAATAGGCCATGGCGGAGGCTGTTGTATCTGTAGGCGAGAGAGAAGGTATGGCTCATTATAGGGCCAATCTGAGATTATTTTGCAGCTGTTTTGGTTCCAAACATGAGAGACCCCTCCCTCACCTGAGGACACAAGAACACGACCAACCCGTCCCTCAACTGAGAACACAAGAATGTGACCAACCCCTCCCTCACCTGAAAACACAACAATGTGACCAACCCCTCCCTCACCTAAAAACACAACAATGTGACCAACCCGTCCCTCACCTGAAAACTGGAAAGACTGTGACGCTCCAGGACATTTCCCCAACCTTGCCTACTTTGTTTTCAAACTACCTTCTACCAAAGTCAGGTTGCAGTAACAAATTGGGGCGACATTCGTGTTTTAAGGGTGATATACACACTGTGCGACAAAACATTGGATTGTCCCTTTAAATAATTCTTGATTCATTGATGTTGGTGTTTGGCCACATCCATTGTATTTGCAGATATTGTCTCCAGATAGTCTCTCCAAGCCAGAATCTGAATCAAGATCTAAGAGCATGACATCATGCTTGTACCATTCCACCAGTAGTGTGAGTAATGAGTAATGAGCAAACCCATTTAGTATATGTTCATGCATCATGTAATTTAAACATATAATCAAACAAGTATTATGAAACAGATTCAAAATAACATAAAAAACATCTCTTTGAATATTCATTATTATTATTATTATTATTATTATTATTATTATTATTATTATTAACTGTCCACTTGGTCCACATATAATTTAGCATGCAATAAACCGAGCGACTATAACTACTGTATAATGAAGAAATGTGTGCTCTTGCATCTCAGTGCTGTTCATTAGCTTGGTAATACAATCTCTTTCCTAGCAGGGGTCAGGGGTCAAATCTCCATTTAACAGACTGTGAGGTCTTTGCCATCACTTTACAGAGCCAGACAGATACACAACGACTCTAACCTGTAACATGTTACATACCCACACATCTTTGAGCAGGATGCCTAACCTCTACCAGCTATACAATACTTGGAGCTGCACGTTGTCTCTTTGAATATAACCATCTGCTAAATGAAAAGTGTATAGCATTTGTGAAATGCATTCCAACAACTTCTTCTTTGATAAAAACAGAAATGGCATGGGGGGGGGGTCCATGTTGACCAGACCCAAGCTCTCCATGATCCATTCTCTGAGCACTGACTAATGGGTTTTGTCCTGTAAATCCCAGACACTACTTTTGATTTATTAGACCCTGCTGGTGCCACAGTCAAGGCTTCTGAGAGGGACTGACGCGTTGCGTCCGCCCCTCTCCTCTCGCTCCTCTCTGCCAGGAGGAGGGGTCCACAGTCGGGACAGGGCAGGGCAGGGCAGGGGTGCTGGGTGACTGGGAATGTAATAGCTATTGATTGGTGGATTAGCCTCCCTGTCCCCTGGGCTAAAACTGTTCAGGCGGTTTGAAACTGTGCCGACAGCACTATGAGTCATACAGGCTGGAGTCATGTCTCATATGTACAGATGGCATTAAAAACTGGAATTACCACGCTTCTTAGAGTTGAATAGAACTGTTGCTAAATCCTTGACTTTGTCTCAATACTAAGTCTTCGCACTGCTTTTATTCACTCATTTAACCCATTACATGTGGTAACCGGCAAACACAGTTTATTTATATATTTATTTATATTTGTATATAGACAAGATCAAACTCCTGCCCACAGCTGTCTGGTTTTATGTATCTTATGGCTTCACCAATGTGTTATATATTAACTTAAGCTCTATGTGTCCAAACCCAAATGTCAAACCCAACATAATATATATTGCATTAAACATTACAAATGCATTCTGCAAAAGTGAGTTTCTTGAGACTACCAGTCATACTGTTATGTTGGTTGTTTGAGAAACAATCACAGGTATGGTGGATGGGAATTAAGGAGGTTCTCGTCCCAGACAGTGGGAGGGCACTTCATATTGAGGCGAGGAAGCTACAAAGTCAAGGTTTTAAAAGAAAAAATCTGCTTCAATATTTCTATTTAATAATGAAGAAATATGTGAGTAAAACTACAGTACTTCCCTGTCTGCCAGCATGTAGTGTCATATATTATAACCAGCATGCTGCCAACAACGTACAACAACGCTGCATTTATCCAGTTTATCTGCAAAAGATCCCATAGGCAGTTTACCTGTCAACCAGTTGTGTTTGTTTGTTTGTTTGTTTATTTGTTTGTACCGACACATGGGTGTACTGCCCATGATGATCACAGATGTGTATCGACATGATGTCAGTGTTAGTGCTAAGTCCTAACAGCGTCTAACTGGCGTGCACAAGTGTCAGGTTCATACAAGTCTACAGTAGCAGCATGACACCACTGCTGCAGGACAATGGACACGTTGGGTGGTGGGCTTGAAGCAGAAGTGGACGCTACATGAGCAAGATATTGGATCTTCCCGTAGAAAACAAGTGAGCCATGCTGTAGATACATGTATCTAATGATTTCATTGTACGTCAGACATCATAAGATTAAGATGCTGTGTATGGAAGACTCATTTTGCAATGAAACATGTAAGCATTCATACAGTATTAAATAGTATTACACACAAGCATTCGAAGGTCTAAATTGTTTCAAAATTATTGTCCTATATCTCCCAACTGTGGTGGTAGATGGTGACAAATATCTAATTTAGAGTTCCATCAATATGGACCCAACTGAAAATGAGCCGTAAAAGGAGGAATATACATGAGGATGATAACGTATTAATAATTCAACAATAAACTCTCAAGGCGTTATTGCGAAAGAATGAAGCGGAAATGTTGAGAAAAAGATTTGTCTGGATGTTACCATTGTTTGATTGTGTGTGCATACGTTTGTGTGTGTGTGTGTGTGTGTAACTCACAGTCTTTGCCATCTCCGGAGGCCTGACATCCGTCTTCATCGTCACAGTCTGTGGTGCTCCCATCCTCTGTCTCCCCACTTCCCAGATCATCCCAGAGTTCCCTCTGTCCCAGGCTGGGAAAGCTCTCCTGGGTCTCCTGGGTAGCACAGGCAGATATTTGATCTTTAAACACGAGACAGAACCCTTGTTATACATATTGGTGTAATCAAAACAGCTAGTCATTAGAACCATCGTATGGTATGCTAACATTACATAACACATCAACGGTCAAAATAGCTTAATAAAAATTGTACCGTGAGGACATTTTCATTGTTGTCTTGTGTATCGTCAAATGTCCCCTGGGGTACATCATATATTGTCAAATGAATTACCGTCGGCAAATGTCAACAATACCCGAGTGATGACAGAGAGAATAATAGAGTGTGGCAAATCCAAAATTGCTCTTTGTACGTTTCATTCTTTATGTCAATCCTGTGCCGTGCTCAAAGTGCATGGGCATGGACATCGATATACAGTAGTGCGTCTTAACCAATAAATGAACATTGGCAGCCATAGTCAGTCCACCCTTGCACTTCCCTTTAATCATCACCTTGACCTTCATGTGAAGGCGATACACCTTGACCACCATTCTGTTTGAAGCTCTCCTAGCTCGGACATCAGCGACATGAAAAGCTATCACTCGGACAGCAACACATTGCCTCCCCGCCCACCGCTGTGCCATGAAATCAAACCTTCAGTGCGTTTCCTGCCTCAGCAGGGCCCACCTAATTGGACCACATGCTGGGCCATTCATAATGGGGAGTCCTCCACATTCGAGGCGTTCTTTATTTTCCGCGCAGCATGTCAAGAAAAATAGCTCTCCTTATGCAAGAGGAATGAGCCTCAGCTCTCCGGCGGTGTGTCAGCCTACACCACCCGATTAGAAGAGGACAGCTGGATTATGGAGCGCGTTGACGACACATACACGCGTAGCATGCAGACGCATGCTATCACACTGTATACTGTATCATTCACACGCTATTACGCATTCACGAAAGAGCTGATATGATCAATCCCAAGTCACTGCTGTGGTGACCTTCATAAACACACACCACTGGGGATACTAATAAGCAAATCGTGTTGGTTTCCCTGTGTTCAGATTGATTAATGTAGATAAGCTCTGTGCCATGATAACCCTCTACATCAGCCCTGGGCAAAGTCAGGCCCGGGGGCCGGATGCAGCTTTTTGAGACATTCTACCCGGCCCGCCCGGTACATCAAACATTTAAAAGAAAAAAAAAAACATAAAATTACTTCACTTACTGCTGCGTAAAAAAATACATATTTAAAGTAAACTGTTATGTTTGATTATGAAAATGGTGTTGCATGGGAATATCCTATGTATATGCATGCATATGCAAGTTAACAGTTATCTATTTTGTGTTTTATTTTGAAATGTTTTAGTATGTTGGTTAAAAACGTAATGTGGCCTGCGACGTCCACCAGCTAGGGATGTCTGACACATACATCAAATACTGTAAAACATTGCTGGATAACTTTCAAGCATTGGTATTATTGGTTAACATGTCCAGAAGTGCTATAGGTGGGATAGAGCTGATAGCACTGTTGTTAATGCTAGACCTGACTGCTCTCCTGACAATACAAGTTACCTTACTCAGAACAGAAGCATTTTTACACAGTCAAAATACTGAGATTTGTTTTTTGTGCAGTCTGACTATCTCAATAAATTGAGATTGGATAGACTGGCAAGGTTTGAAATTTACAATGAAAATCATGTTATTCAATGGCCACTGGCAAAAGTCACCCACACAACACCTGGCCACCAGTTATGTAATTACTTTATTACAAAAGATAAATATTATCTTTTCATTTGTAATTTATGGGCAGCTTCCTTGGAGTCAAACTCACTGTGAAATAAGGGATGGGTATTCTACATTTTTCTCCTGCTTAAACGGGAGAATTAGCCCAACTCAAGAGGGTATAGCATGGATTTTGTATACCATTACAGAGCATCCCGTTTGAATCTGTTGTAAGCTCGTCCTCATTCACTTAGAACTGAATATAATACCACAGTGTAATGAGTTGACATGTACAACCATATACACGCTAACTGAAGCTCTGCTTGACTTCATGAAACATGAGAGGGCCCACCAGGGAAACCAAGTAAAACATATCACTTATACTAACCGCAACAGAAAGCTGACAATAGCTGAATTGTTCAGATTTGCTCAGGTTTTACAGTACAATGTGGTACATGAGAACAAATTGGATTGAAGTGCATGGAAACAATATTAGACACTGGTGGTGATGATAATGGGTTCATCTACACAGATTGGGGTTTCCATTACAACTTGCATGTTGACATTCCCTCGACTGTGTACCATGCACTAGCCCCGCATGTTCTAAGCAATATATTTTAACATACTGTGTTCTGATGTGCACCTGTTAGCTCAGAATAGGCATATTAAACCACTGTCTTGCCATGGAATCGGATACCTGTCAAGTTAGTCAACAGGTGTATTCAAATAACTCAAATATCGTGAAATCACAGGATATTTCTAGGATGGTTAAACATTCTAATTTCTGAAATGTAAATGTACAGCAGATGCTCAGCTTGAATCTGGATGGTTTAAACCAGACATCATTTCTACACTTTTGCAGAAATGATATAGTTCTGTTGCCAATTCCAAAAGATTCAGCTAATGCAGCTTTATAATGACCAAATCAACTATGTTATTATATAAAAATGTAATACAAATTAAACAAATACTAATGATGAATGATTATTAAGTAATGCCTATTGAACGATCTGATACATCTTCCTCATGCAAATATTTAATGACACTGTGCAAGTGGGAGATAGTAGAGCAATTGGCGTGACGAATGGAGCCCAGTCAGAACAGAAATGGTTATTAAAGAGAATAAAAAATAAGACAAAGGGAATTCAAACTCTTCCTTGGCTCTTACCTTCTATTAACTTCTTCACCTTTTATATATTGTAGCCCATAATTAAGCTCATACAGTAATTTCATAACAATCATGAATACAAACCTGTGCCAGTCTGGGTATTAAAGCTGATAGCTATGTCATTTTGGGTAGGTTATGCACAATGCCACCTGGCTCAGCTGTCTTATAAGCATATTAATTGGAGACTAAATCAATTAAGATGCGGGCGCTGTCTAAACCATGTTCACACTGTGGTGAAACTGTTAGGCAGCTGCTGTCAACGACATTTTTGCTAGTTTGTTTTGACTGCATTTTGGGAACGCAAAGCTTCCAGGGGTTATTTTGTTCATTCTAGCTCCAACCCCCCAGTGTCGGCTTTAAACGTAACACACAGAGAACTATCATATTTTCTACAGAAAAGCCAAAGCATAATGTGTCCTCACAGCATAAGGAATGAAGATATTACAAAATTACATCTTAAACACTTTTTTATGCTAATATGCTCTGGGTGGCATCTCTCTATCTGCTGGGTAGTATGGCTTGTATGGAGAGACATCTTTGGATTTCAATGAGTTTCTGGAGCAATAACCCATACAATGTATTTCATTTCTATTTGCAATAGAGGCTGTTGAAAACTCTACTGTCGAGTTTGTACATTACGTTGCATTAATATATAAAACAGTACATTTGCTAAATTAGCATAACGTGGTGTGACAAATGAAAGTGCAAGATAATTGACCTTTAACTCATCATTTGGCATTTTCAAAAACAATACCCTTTGTGAGATGTGTGCTAAGGGTGTGCGAGCAGGTTACAGTACATGCTTAGATCATAAACATCACTGGCTGATATCTGGCTTTTGTTCCACACATGCCAACAGGAGAGAGACTTGATGTTCCAACAAGACCTCTTCCTGGCATCTGACATATTGCTGAAAATTGTTATTGGTTCAGGTGAAGTTCTGATACTACCTGATGATACACAATACCATATGTTGTAATTACAGTAGTCTACAGTATACAGTGTGCAGCTGTGAAACAACAACTGCTTGTTTTTACACTATGTGAACATTTGTTTTCTCATACAGTATAATAATGGTCCTCATTCCTGAATAATCTATTTGATGAATTATGTAATATCGAATTAGTTCCAATATAATATTGTGTGTACGTAGATAGACACGGTCGTTCTAAAAATAAACCAAGGTAAACATGATAAAAGCTATGAACGCTTTTATCTTGAAATTGCAGATGCAACTTGCTGATTTATAAATATTGACTTGGTAATTTAATACTTTAAATACTAAAGTTCTACTGGTTCATTGGATAATCAAAACATCTGTTCTGTTAATATAATTAAGGCAAACAATGACAGGCAGTTATTAATTCAGTGTTTTTAGCGCAGCTTTTAGCCTAGTCCTTTTAAACCTAAAATAAGTAAAGGTGCATACACATGACGAAACATCCCACTCATATTCAGTCAAAAACGCCGCAATAAATCACACGACGTGTTTCAGTGCTGTGTAACCATGTGTTATGAAGCACTGCGGTGTCGTTTTCTGCTCTTGTGGTCTAAAACGTTCTCCCTCCCCTCTGTGCTTTTACTGTGCTATAACTGCCATGTTACCGGCTTTAGCCAATGGTCCAACGATTCAATTTAATGCTCACAATAGACAACCACGGACCTCGACCGATCACCTCCACCTCCGTAGCTGCAACAGATTCCACCAAGCAGACAATTCCCTCTGCTTATCACCTTCACTAGAACGCGGGTGAACAGCCTATTGTACAAGATGTGAAAAAGATGCCACAGAGCTCCGGTTACAACTAAATATAACATACTATTCATTACTAAATAAATTAACAGGCAGCATGTAAATAAAGAATAAATACTTAGTATAGTGACTTGTTTGCAGGTGAGAACATGCAACAAATATAGAAAATGCTGTGACCATTGTCCGGCTTTGAAATGTCCCCTGCATCCAGTGTTCTCATAAAACTTCTATCTACTCTGAAAATATGCAATATTGTGTCGCCCTCCTCTTATCCTGCCAGCTGTTTATTTTCAAAAGCGTTCTTCAGACAGATGATGGGCTTGGTTTGGGAGCATCGAGGGCTACATTCCTGTGTGTATTCTATTCATACTAAAACCCATGGAGCCAGGAGGAACCAATCCATTTCTCACAGAGTTTGGAGGAAGGACTAGGCTGACAGAGGACATATGCATCCAGCATAGCCTACAGGGTGCTATGACAACACATTCCACTTAACAACTGTACATGGGAAAGAACACGAGCGTCGAGCAGTGCATGAATCTCTGAGGTCGTAGTGTGTGTATTTGCATTGCTCACTATGGTATACAGTACAGTAGCTATTTCTTATTGGCAATTCAGAGAGGATCGGTCACATTTGCCAGGAAAAAGGAAACCAGTGTGGGAGCCATTGAAATCACAAATGACACAAGGGAAAATGTGAAACACTACAGTACATCTGCAGAGGTCCTCTATATTCCCTAAAACTCCCATTACCTCCACTGTGGCCCAATATTTAGCTGGTATCAGGACAGATCAACAATCAAATCAGCTAGTTTCATTCCCTATATAGCAGCGAAAAGACAAAGGCAAACTCCCAATTTTGGCGAATCTAGACCGGCTTAACAGGGAATCTTCTCGCAGGAGGAAACCGATGTCCTCGTTCAGGAGGTGCAGAATCGTAAAGTGGGATGGGACCTCTAATATACAGTCATAATTTCAATAATTCATGAAATAGGCCAACATAACACACGAGAGATGTATTTTGGATACATTTGTGCTTGGTACGCCTTTGCCTAAAGCTCAAAACTATACCACACAATGCCTACGCTTGCAATAAGACATACTTTGACCAGATGGAGAGGCTAGCACAATGTTTTTTTATTATTTTAGACC
This sequence comes from Forbesichthys papilliferus, assembly GCA_025399855.1. Classification (NCBI taxonomy): domain Eukaryota; kingdom Metazoa; phylum Chordata; class Actinopteri; order Percopsiformes; family Amblyopsidae; genus Forbesichthys; species Forbesichthys papilliferus. The sequence continues at coordinate 24,072 of JAODOY010000188.1, read as the reverse complement.
AAACTAGCACTGGGCCACCTGATTTTGACTGACAACCTTGACTGCGCCCCTAGGCCCATTTCAACAGAAGCGATGTCATGGCTAGCCTGGACATTAGCATTCACAGGTGCGAGAGAACCACCTTGTGCCCAACTAAACGATCACCATGTCTGTATTAGCACCACCCAGAAATTATAGAGCCCATTATGTCATAATCAAAGACAAGTGCTGTTCGTGTGAGTTTGTGAGCAGGATAGACAACTTAAACACATATAGTGGAAACACAGAGGCAGACAGAAAATGCTGTGTAGGCAAACAACAGCAGATAACTACCACCCATTGTTGTTAATCGTCTAATGGGATTTTATGGATGAGTTAATTGGATTAATGGTGTACTGTATACTATATCCACAGATATACCCTTAAAGAGAGCAGTTAATACACCAGTAAAAAGTACATACATAACTAACAGGGTTTCCAACTATGTACTTGAATGTGAAAGATGTAATAAAATGAATATGGCTTAACAGAAAGTTTTTCAGAAATGTCCTTAATGTTACGGAAAAATGTTTAATGCTTCTGCAGGGGGAATGGTTTTTGCCCACAGTCATTGTGCAATGGAATCACGTCTGTTGCATTTAAGATGTACAGCTGTCTATAATGTACATTATTTTACTTACTGTGGGCGAGATTTACTAAAGGCTTGTGTGAGTAAAAATGTGTGCAAACTTGATATCACTTGCAAATAACACACAAGCTGATAGGTGTACACGGAGGATGACGTCTTTCAAAAGTGAAAAGACGGACCGTTTATTTGCTATCGTTGCCGTAATGAATATGCAATTTGGAGCGTAAACGTAAAAAATAATGGAAGGGGAACATGCAAATACATGAATTTACTACATGCAATGTGATCTATTAAGTCTGAAAGCTATTGCAGGTGATTGCGTCAGAACCTATATTTAATACGTTTGAAAGGGAGGTGCAAACCCCAAGTAGGCACTGGTTGGGACTGAGATACATAGTTTCCCTTAGAATAATCTAGTACACCTGCATGGAAAACTGAATAACTGCTTCCTAGCACTTACGGTATACTACAGGCCTAATGTATAACATCTGGAATAAGTGTCTGTGGGTCTATGGGTCTGTGTGTGTGTTGGTTAAATCGTTTTGAGTTAACTATAGCCTACCTTAAACGACAACAAAAAATATATAACATTGTGCACAGTCATATATGGGGTCTCACAGACCCCAAACATGAGGGGTAAGTCTTGCCATCTTTTCATTTCATCTGAGGTCCTTTTGCTTTACTTTCTCAAAGATAGGCCTACAGTCGCTTACGGTGTTTTCTCTCTTTAAATGCACATTCACGTCTCTGCTGCAGCTCACCAATATGTTTATTTGTCTCTTCCACCAACCTCTAGCTCCATCGTATCCAGTTTGCCATTACGGTCAGACTGCTTTCCATCCCGACTCTGCATGTCTGGAACTGTTAAAACACGCAAACTATTTAAATACTGCCGCCTCCATGGTGTTTGCACCACTTGTCATTTATGCAATAATTCTTAGTTGATCACTCGTAATAAATACGTACAAAAATTATACGTGCAATAAAATACAATGCCCACGCAATTTAGCACTCTTAATTTGGGATGTTAGTAAATCCGGCCCTTTGTGTTTAAATAAAAAGAAGAGCCAGTTAAGAAAAGCTAACAACTTCTTTCACAGATCTGTTGATTTGCACAATGCATGTGAATGTGCCAACGGCAAAAAGGAAAGGTTCATTCACTTGGACTTATGATTGCAAAATTATCCCATCACCGACAGGCTCACAATGAAACAAATATGGATGCTAGACACCCTCTGAGCGTTATGGCTTTAATAACGAAGGTGCATGGAAAGTCTTCTTTTCATGACTCAGATTTTAGTCATGCTTTGAAGAAGTCTTGTCTACAGCAAATAGGCCTATCGCTGCTTGCTAAGCTGGTACATGCCTTGGTATTGCTATCCGATGGCAATGTTTCATGGGACACATACTGACACACTTGTCAGTATGTGTCTATAGAAAGAGGCCTCAAAAAGGTGCATACTGCCTCATCAATCCTTGAACAACAGCAGAAGTCATTAGAGCAACTTGTATGACTTTTAAAAATAGACAAATAATTGACTAAGATTCTCCAATTTGTGTATTGGCTGTGGAACTCAAACCACAAATCATCTCACATACCGACTACAACATCAACTAAAGGACTTAATACAGACATCTTTAGCCAACTGCCATAATAATACAATGTATGACAGTGAATCGCTAGAGTGAACTTCTTACATACAATAGCTAAAATAAGACTTACTATTGGTTTCAATGGTAACAGATAGCTGTTACCACTACAAAGAGAGCATCTGATGGCCCTTTAGCAGTGGAGCAGGAGTCTCTGAGGGGCCCCCTATGACATAGTACACCTCTATGGTGCTTTCTTTATGGGACATTCATCATCATCACACGTACACACACACACACACACACACACACAGGTTTGTCTCAATTATATAGAATCTTGAATGCAAGCCAGAGGAAATCATTATTTATTTATTACATTTTTTAATTTTTTTGCATGTGTGTTTAGATTCTAAATGAATGAGTCTTCTTTACTTCTCTTTCTTAACACGTTTACATAGCTGTAACGTTTATTGAAACTTATAAAGACAAAGTTCTGCTGGAACTTGAGTCATCCACATGAATCATCCACTTTCCAGAAATGAATCTGCTTCATTAGGCCACCAGATCCTCCATGTCTTTACTAATATTTACAGAAGCATTCAACAGACCAATGGAAAGCCACAGATGTCATTAATCCCAGCTGTAGATAACCACTGGTACCTGTCCTTAGTGAAGAGGCTTGAGGCTGAATTAAATGCCTCCTCAGGATAAATATAGACAAAATAATCATTTCTAACATCGGAGGGTTCAGGACCATCCCTTTCAACACAAAACCGGTAAGGATGACAAGTGCATTTCTCAGCCAGGGCTGACAGAGGCCTGCTGCTTGTGGAGAGTTGTTGCTGTGTGGTTGCCACGGCAGCAGTGGCGGTGGCGACGAGAAGCTGAGCGGAGCTTCTCTGAAGGCCAGCTCCATCCTCTACCACAAGCGGAAAGAATCTGTCCCCTCCTTGAGACAGTCTGCCAGCTCAGCCCATATAGTCTCCTCATCGCTGGCCGGCACTCAAATGCTTAACAGCCTTCCTGACATGACAGGCAGAGGTGTAGCCTGGCCCAGATGGGCCATAAACTGTGAGGCCTTAATAATGTCCTGACATACCCCTTACTGGAAGACTTGTTGATGTGTATTTTTACACAATTATGTCAGACAGCATCACGGTCACGCTATAGAAAAACATTTCAATTGATGTGCTGCAGTGAATACATGCTGTTGTCCCTTGAATGTGCATGTGTTCAACCAGGCATGGACCTGGACAGACTATATATCCAGGCACGACAGAGCACCTTGTTAGTCACATAAACAGCAGGGCCCCATAACGCTGTGTTAGCCCTGAGATTATTTCTACCAAGCAGTCACCGTCTCCAATTCCATCTCTAGTGATGCTTGTTTACTGTGTGTGTGTGTGTGTGTGTGTGTGCGTGTGCGTGCACATTTGTTTGTGTGTATAAAGAAAACCTGCATGCAATGTGACACACAGCAAATAAGTAAGGAACTTACAATTTGACAAACGATCTGGTATAAATGCGTGCATGGAAACAGATAGACCATTGTAAAATATTCCACACCCAAAAACAGCTGGGCCGGTGGCTGGGAATCACAAAAATCCCTTCTGAAACATTTTTATTCCACATTCTCTGTATTTACAGCAATGGAGTTGATATACTCAGGATGACTGGAAGTCTGAATTTTCCACTTATTTATTCATTTATTTTATGGTGAGCCAGGGGATTGCACGGTTTGCCTCTCAAATCTATGTGTAGTTCTTTACCTAAGCGGCCTCCAGAAAGTTGAGTATTTCATTTCATTTCATTGACACGCACATGTGCTTGTGGATATGTACAGTCACGGTGTCATCTGGCCACCCCCATATTCTCTGACTCAGCTAAGGATGGTGACCCTCACAATCAGAGTCAATGTCCTACAAGATATAGTGTGTTTGGAAAAGATACATCAAGCAGTGTTCGAAATACGCTGTGGCCCAGCCCCCTTAGTTCTGGCCAGTTCATCACAGATTGGGGGGCATTTATTTATTTACTTTTGTGGTCATATGAACTGTTAGAGCACAGACAGAACAAGTGGCAGAGCCCTTCTCAGGCCCAATTCTTAGACCGCATCACATTTAGCCCAACACCATTCATTTAATACGGTACTGTACACTTAACTTTTGCTCTCTAATCACCGGGGGTGCTTCTGATCATATTTCCCATTATTCAGCTTACCTGCGCCGATTATAATTTTATGTTAGAAAATCCTTTATACCCTAACTCTGAGAATGTTCTGGTTGCCATGACTTTCAGACAGTTGTTCAACCAACCAACCAACCAACCAACCAACCAATCAACCAACAATAGATAGGCTATTGTCTAGCAGGGGAGCATAAACAGATGAATAACATGTGTATTTGGACGCAAACGCCTAATAAGATGCAATTGGTGCATATCAATTCATCAAAATGCAGGAAATGAAGTGTACAGTATGACCCTCAAGACGTAATGGTTCTATCAGAAAACTATATGAAAAAGCACGTCTTTTCAAACAGACCATTCCTACAAACCTTTCCTCAATTCACCTCAATTTTCATGCCACCAAATCAGAGATATATCGCATCTCTGCAGTTTTCCCAGTTGCCCATTTCATAACACCTTCACTTAAATGCATTGTGTGTGTATGTTGGGAACTTTAAACACACATCATGTTAAATCTGGTATTTGTGTGCAAAATGGGACATTTTCAAAGTGTGTGCGTGTGTGTGTGTGTGTGTGTGTGTTTGTGTGTGTGTGCACAGTGCTGTGTGGATGCTTGCTATGCTGGTTGCATCTCAGACAGGCTGCCAGATTAAACAGTGGCCAATGATGCGCACTTATCTGGAACGAACAAACACACTCACACACACACACACACACGCACACACACTGCCCAGCTCTGCCTCCTGGTCTACGTTTTTATTTTTTTGAAATCAAGGTACGCTTTCCCACTCCGTAAATGTCAACGTGACAGTCATTTTGACTGTGTGGTTCCCATGACAACAGCACACTTGGCGCCCGCGTTGCTCTGCGTGACGGGATGTAAAGGTTTGACAGCAGTGATCTGGAGATGTCAGTGGCTGACAGGTGGACAGGCTGGCGGAGAGATACACCAAGGATACCAGATAAAGGCAGAGAGAGAGAGAGAGAGAGAGAGAGAGAGAGAGAGAGAGAGAGAGAGAGTCTGGAAGAGGACAGTACGATATGTGCCGGAAACAAGGAAACAAGTATAATGGTGACAAGAGAGTCAAGAGTGACGAAATAACGAAAGCAGACGGAGGCAGAGATGGGACGGCATTAATAAAGCCATGAACGAAGCAGAAAAGAGGGACATCACGGAGCCGTAGAGAGAGGCGAGGTGGCCAGTGTGCTGTCAGCGTCGTCTGCAGGCCAACAAAAGGGCAGACGGGCGGAGGGAAACGCAATCCGGGGTCCGTTTGTCTCCTCAAATGGCCTCTAGGGACACTGTGAAATGGCCCCTTTCTTCCCGGGTCCTTTCAGCCCTCGAGCCCATCTACATGACAAACAGTGTCACTTTGATGCGGCTTGTGTCTCTTCGTCTCTGTCATTCACCCGTGACCTATTGCCCTCCCCGTCGTCTTTCATCCGTCCATTTATTCTATGCACAATCGTTCTCTTTTGCGAGCCTCCCCTCGCTTTTATGCGGCTTATGTTTGAATGTCTGCCTCTTGACTCAAAGCAGGCCTTTAGATCTGATGAAAGTGAATGGTGGCAACAGCGTAATCACTCAATAAGTTCCATACCGCTTTATTTTATCCATTCATGCAGATAATTACTTTGATAATTACTTTCATACAACATATAGTTTTAACCTCCGATGTCAAATCAAATGTTTATTCACACCTACATGTAATTAATGATTAGTTATTATTGTTTGTCTTTTTTGTATAAGAGCTTATTGACATCTTTGCACAAACTGCCTTTTTTGCACTCAACAGTAACTTCCATTTTGCTCACCAGTATAATTTTCAAACATGTTCTGTATTATTATGACACTTTTAGTACCTTGCTCTACTGGCTAGACGCTATACTGCATTTTAATGCTCACATACCTGCACATGTGCATGACTGTTGGTAATTAACCCATAGCTTAGTCACACATGCATTACTGACATTACATTTGGAGGGAATGCCTGTGAAAAAGGTCTAAGATTATGTCTGATACGGGGTTATACTGATACAAGGATGTGAAAGCTTATTGATAAACAGCATTGTTTGTTCAGAGAAGAATTCTGGCTGAAATACACACAAGACAAATTAGTCTTTTGCCCTTTTGGGTCCCCTCAGACAACACAACCCACAACACAATTACATAAAATAATACATAAAAAACTTTAACAGGGCTTTTACAGCAGAGCAACTGAACACATACCTGGTTGAACTGCTCCAGCCTCTCCTTGACCTTGTCCAGCGTGGGGTTGCGTCGGACTTTGACCTCTGGGTTAAGCTGCTGGGCATTTAGACCATTGCCTACTACTCTGCCTATGTAACTGTAAATAAGAGGGGAGACAACATTATCTCTCAGGACGACATATATTCTTAACATAACAATCCTCCTATGTATCAAACCCAAACATTAGAGTAAAGGCCAACGCCCACCGGCGGCGGTGTGTTGAGGAATGCAACGTTAAATTTAAAAACAAATTGACGAAAGAGCGTAAATATCTGCAGTTAAATGTTAAAACAAATTGACGAAAGAGAGCAAATATCTGCAGATATTCAGTTTATGGCTTGACGCTCGAGAAATAGAACCACTTTCTAAACTTTGGTGTCAACGCGTGTCAGACGTCGCATGTGGGCGATGCCCTATTAAAAATAACTAGTTCTATAATCCTGGCGTCTCTTGACGCGTGTCGATGCCTTCAGTGGGCGGTGGCCTAAAAAACTGTTGATTTGGTTACTATACATTATTAAAATATTTTCTGTGGATGATATGTAAAAGAACAGTTTTTCTGATTTTACAGATCTGAGCATGGTTCAAGAAAGACACACGCACACACAAACACAGTAAAGGCAGATTGAGTCAGAGAAGCCAATCCTCTAAACTAGCTTCATCTCCATTTCAAGTGCACGTGCGCATGCACGTGCATCAGCAATGTGTGGGTGAGCACAGACACATCGTTTTGAGTGTGTGCAACGCATATGCATTTTGGCACATGGATACGTGGCAATAGTAATGGTGTTAAAGTCTATCGCTTGATAAGGTCTAGCGTTTCTCTGAAACAGCACTACACAGATAACATAAGTATGGATTCACCACAATCTTTTCCTTTTCCCTGCCATTTGCCTTTTTACTCAATGCGTATGAAATTAATTTTTCTACGGAGTGCCTAGACACCGTTACTGCCATGAAACAAACAAAACTTTCAATTGAACATGCCTCTTGGACTCCTGTTTTGTCTGCAAGGGAATTTACTTGATATCTTTTGGACTTCTAGCTTCCCTCACTAATCATAAAAGATTTATTAAAAAGCTAAATCGTCCCTCAAGTAACAGCTGAGTGCTGGATCTAGTCTGCTAATGGTTACAGGTTTGGCACTAAGCTATAGCCTCATCAGATTGGATGCTAATGAAAGGAATGCGTCAAAGGGTGCATTTGGCGGGAACATCGACCGTTAAGACTGCGTCACTTTGGTATGTTTGATACAGGATAGGGTACGTGGCAGCTGTCCATAAGGGGAGACCAGAGACTATTACCTGATAGGGTAATCATTTCTCTGCTGATCCAGGGCAGACATCAGACGTTACGATAAGACTGCTGATTGCTTTAGACCGATAATGTTCAGTATCAGCACATTTCTACGCATAATCCCTTTCCTCCTGTTCAACTTCAAAAGCACAAAATCAGCAGCGCATGGTAAAACACGACAGGCTGTCTGTGATTGAATTTACTCTTCGGATTTTTACCATCCTTTTTTATATTGTTATGTATACAGAGCCAGCTGCTATGCTTCTGTGTGTTCTACTGTGCATTAAATATTTGTGTCTATTGCGTTCAAATTAAGTCATGTTGCACCCTGGTCCATGAAAAATGCCATTTCTCAATTCTAACCATGATATACTGTATAATGATATAAGATCATATCATAATATATAAGACGACTGACTGAAAGAGAGCCAGAGTGTAAAGGATTACAGAGCAATGCCTTTGTCTTGACAGCTGGACCGTGTTCTTCCTCAGCCAACCACACAACCACACAACCACTAGCTGCACATTCACAACTTCACACATGTACAGCTGACTCCAGCATGCCTCTCCCTTAGCTATATTTTAAAAAGCAGTTTAAAAGGACTTAAAATATGTGGCCATATGTGTTGTGTGCTAGAACACAGAACTCAACAAATATAGTCAGATTAGACCCATTGAGTGAGCGCAGGGAGACATATTGTGTCTGTTTGCACGCGTGTGCAGGTATGTGTGGGCAAGCAGGTGTGTGTTTTTTACAGTGGGAAAGTCAGGTGGGGCTGTATACACCCTCACGACACAGATTGGGTCCCGCTGAAGAATAATTCTTATGGCTGTGAGCTGACCGAGTGGCTCCAAGAGTGAGCTAACAAGAACATACAGCTCACGAGGGACTCAATTACCGGGAGGGAGGGAGAGGGAGAGAGAGAGAGAGAGAGAGATGGGGGGGGGGGGGGGGGGTTGTATAAAAATGGATAATGGCCTTCTATATAGTGCTTTACTGTTCCCTTAGATTACTCAACATTTCACTATTTATCAAACACACACAAACCAAATCTATCTCTCTATCTCACTTACCAGGTCCAGATCTTCAACTCCATGTGAGCATACTGTACATACGAAAGAAGCATCAACCACTAACTTCATTGTGAATGTATTTTGTGGTTACAGTAAACAAATGCCATTTATTTTTACCAAGCGGGAACTTCTGATGCTGAGAAATTATTACTGCACAAAGCAGAAGTGTAAAAATCTACAGTTCCTTCAATGGCTACTTGAGGCTGGCTGCAAAAGGGAGTCATTTCCCATAGAATCCCATGCTCAAATGTCTGACATTACAGCAAAAGTCAACATGTTTACAGCTAGTCTCCATGTTCAACTTTGCAGTGTGCATTGTTTTATAACTCATCAGTTTATGGGTTTAATAAACCTGTTAAATATTAGTATACAGTATTTGATGAATACATGAGGTGTTTATTTACTGGTTCCTTTTTCTTTTCTTTATTACAAAATTAAGATGTTTTCTAACAAAACATATTTCTACATTATCCTTTTTCTTATTTAAAGCTGCTGTATTCATTCTGCTAGCAGGATACACATAATATCGGAGCACTGATACCTTTCAGCCATGACACTTTGATGTTTAACGAGTGAACCGAGCAGTCCACACCAACTCCAGATTTAAAAAAAAGCAGAACTTGTAAAACCCTTAAAGCAGATAAATATTCTTTTTGAAAGCAAGATGCTGTGTTGAAACTTGGCAGTGCTTCTCAATGAAAATTGGAAGGAAAAATAGGATGGGATATAAAATATGCCATCATAACTAGAGTGCCTTACCTTAATAATGTATACCATAATATTAATAATCTACTGTATTATACAACAGTTACAATGAATGCTAAATACATAAATAAAATCATACAGTAGTTACAAATATATGGGTCGCAAGCTAAGGTAGATTTTCTTCCATGTTATTAATGCAACACTGAAACGTGTTTGTATAGCAACCATGTTGTGGAACTTAGAGAAATAAAAAGTATACGTTCAATGCATGTAAACAATAGTCTGTACTATAGGGCTTAAAACAACAGCATCCAATTACTCAACGGTCTGAGATGAAAGCAAAGCACTATGGGAGTATTATATGATGTCCTCCAATAAAGGTCACATCTCAAGGATTAGTCAATGAAATTAGAGATAAACACCCCTGAACTCTGCTAATGTACAGCAGATAAATGATGAATGCCAAACTGTGTGTGTGTGCGTGTGTGTCGGCCTGCATGTGGGCGTGTGTGTACATGAATCTGTCAGCGAGTTATCTATTGCTAACACTGCAACTCAGAAGGTTTGGCCACCTGTGCCTGCGAAAACTACACTCTGTCTCCAACTCACTATAAGATTGAGAACAGAGAAGAAGTATTCCATGGATTTCGTACGTAGGTGTGTGTGTGTGTGTGTGTGTGTGTGTGTGTGCGCGCGCATGTGTCTGTGTGTGTGTGAGATGTGTGTGATCCATGTTTTAAAACCATACCACATTGTACTATATACTACTGTACTAAATAAACTTGTTTAGCTCATGGGTGGATTTCTACATTATAGAACTTGTCTTTCCACCTCTATTGTTGGCTGAGGTCAACATAGACATAAAATAAAAGGTTGTATTCAGCAGATATGTTTCTTAATTTAAATTGACCCAGTTAATGCCTCCTCCAAAACAAATGCCAGGTGGTTACAAAGCAAACAGTGTTTGTTTTCTTACCAGCTCATCTGAAATGGGTGAATTAGAGCTGGTCTTGGTGAATTGGTGGTGTATCGTGATCAATGAAGCCTGCCCTCCTCTGTGCCATTACCAGGCAGCTGCTGTGGGCATGACCTGGCTCCATATTATTATTATTCACAGACGAACCATGCAAAACTTACTTCTGGGGTCATCACAGTGGTACTCCTCAGTACGTGTTTGATTTAGTATGTGGGCCAGAAATATAGCCAGCAAAGTTTCAAGCCAACAACATTAGCAATGTTGTTAATCTTTTCAGGGCTATGTTTAACTACAGAATATATTATTGTATTACATCTGTATTGTACACTGAATTTAAACGGGCAAAACCCAAAAATGTATCCCATAAATGGAACATTTAGGTTGTAAAACCTAAATGTAAAACATTTTAAACCAGATCATTTTTCATTATTATTTTTTACTAACAGTGGCCAGAATAATTCCTTTGGGTTTAATGGGTTGAAACATATAACATTACATTTCTGGAACAGCTATTTAGTAGTGCCATTATTCTGTGAGGTGTCAGGGGTTTCTCCTCTAGAATCTCCCTACTCCTCTCTCTCAACCACTTTGACAGTAAGCACATTGTCCGTAATTCTCCAGCTGGGCTTCAAAGCTCAAACGTACACTTACAGCCCACTGTCTGATAACGACGTCATAACCCTCTCACAACAGCACACTTGAGGAAACAACATGTTGCCCGTGAATACCTGAATGCTTTGTCCACGGCAGAGAGACAGAAACACACTATATCTCTCTCTCTCACTCTCTCACACACACACTATCTCTCACATGCGCACACACCCACACACACACACACACACACGCACTACTAACGATGGTGCGTGTGATAAGCCCTTAAGCCGACATGGACACCCTGAGGATGTAGCAAGGAGGAGGAGGTCAAGGAACTTCTCACTCCGTGTCTTACCTGACACACACAGACACACAGACACGCACACTCCATATGATGTTATATAGATTTGCCTGCCTCTTCCATGGGAGTTAATGTTTCAGAAGTAGTTGTTGACACGTTTTCTTTTATCTTAAGGATGATAAGTGCTTACACACTATGAAAATACATTCTGTCACCATGTCTCTCAATGTTGTTTCTCTGCCTCTGTCTTGTGCACGTGTAAATAGCATGCAGAGACACACACACACACACACACACACACGCAGGCATTCAGAAATAGCCTCTGGTGCCAAAACAAAGGCTTAAGAAAGAACATATTCACCCAGACACCCAGATCAGTCACACGTCTATCCATGAACCCACGACACTCAAGCCAAACCATTGCAAAATGAAATACAGCATTACAGGCCTCTGCGATGGCCCGCTGGAAGGAGAGGGCATGAAGTCACAAGTGAGAGAAGCAGGGAGAATGCAAGAGGGCTCCGAGTGGAAGGCTGTAGCCAGCTAGGTTTATGAGCACGACTTGTTGAAAAGCTCTGAATCGCGGGCTTTGTTCTGAAATGCCAGGCTGTTCTCACACATGGGACATAGCAGCTACTCTGTGTACTTTGAACACTCAGCATCCAAATGTCTCTAAAACAAATATTACATAAACACATTAATATACTGAACCAAAATGTAACATAGCTGCCATTTTTCATGAGTTGAAATAATATCTAAGATGTATTCTGTACACAAAAGTGGTGCTTACCGCTTTAGTGAGCACTATGCAAAGAAAAGAAATCGATCCACCTGACAGGTGTGACATATCAAGCCGCTGATTAAGCGATTATGATTATTGCACAGGTGTGCCTTGGACGGGTCACAATAAAAGGGCACAATATGCAGTTTAATAACACAACACAATGCCTCACATGTCCCACAATTTGGGGAGTGAGAAATTGCCTTGCTGACTGCTGGACTGTCTAAAAAACATTTTAGAGCGGTCTTTTATTGTGACCAGTCAAAGGCACACGTGTGCAAAAAAAAGAATGCTGCTTAATCAGCATATTGATATGTCACACCTGTCAAGTGTGAAGAAAATGCAAGATAATAATAAAAAAATCATGGTTTTGCATGATTGGGGTCAAATATTTACTTTAACTTGTGAAAATGAAGAGCAAAAACTACAATTATTATATTGTTTATATTTTGTTCAGTATATATCAAAAAATAATATAAATGATTAGCATCTGTGCATATATCAGACTGTAAACAAGGACATGTGTAGAAACACCATCCTGACGTATGCCAAATGACATGCATGTCCATAGAGCACCTCTTGAAGACACATACCTACATACAAACCTTAAAGGTGGAGTCAGTTATTCCATGAGAATGCTTGTTGATATATGATCTTGATCAAAACAAAAACACCTCTCCCTTCAATGCCATATGATGATCCCTCAGAAGCTCCGCCCCTCCCCTCCCCCCACATTAGAAACGCATTGCCAATTTTGTTGCGTGCGCGGTCTGCAGTACTTTGTGTTCCCATTTGCAAAGCCACGGTTACGTAAGACCAGCTTACATTTTTTCAGTGACTGCGCACACACAAAACAGCTCACTAGCAGACTGTTAGTAGATATTCACATAATGTGACAAATAGTGTATTAGCTTACAATCGTGGACTCTACTAATAAATAGATAAAACAAGATTGAAGAGAATAAAGAGATAGTGGTGTAATTGAAACGCAGGGAGACTAATTTTCTTTGATTCATGTTGTAGATTAAAGTTGTAATTTATAAGTATGTCTGAACAAGTGTCTCAACACTATTTATTGTAGCTTTAGGAGCTACACTGTGAAGACTAGGTCTATATATTGAGCGCAATGATCTGCTGCAAGCACATCACGGAGGTCATTTGCAGGGCAGGCAGGCTCAAACTCTGTTCTAATGATTCACGTGTCTCGCACCTTCCCTTTTCTGCTTCCGTTCTCCTCGGTATGTCGGTGTTTTCCGGGATGTCAGTGCATCAAAACAACCACGCAAACAATATCTTTCACCAATACCCTCCCGCCCCCATTACCCTCCTAAGCATCCACATTGAAAGGGTCACTCCTTCATTGGCTGCCCTACTCATCTCTACTCCTCCAGAGGAGTGGGGAGAACTAAATGAAACAAATCTAATGCGTGATGCTAGTGCTTCTGGTTTCACCTCCGTGTGCCCTCTTGCGTCCGAGCTGTCCCTGTGTCTGCTCCGCAACCCAGCTGGTAAACACATGGGCGTGGTGGATACAGCGCCAGAGTGCGGGGCATGCAGCTCCACTCGCTCTTGCTCCATTTCCACCAGCTGTATCTTTCTCACCATATCTCACCGTCTCCTCCCGTTCTCTCCAAACCCGTTCCAACTGGCTGCTTCAGGGCTTTGGAAGTGAAACAGCCTGGAGAGACAAGCTCCAGATATGAAGCTCCACTAAATGTAAATCAAAATGACAGTCCCTGTAGAAGACCTGACTGTAAGCCCAATTGCACAATCGTTTACACCTACAGTACCACTGGTCACATACCTTCTAATTTTGAATGACTTCTTTATTTTTGAACTGCACATAAAGTATATGAAATGTATATATATATATATATATATCTTAAAATACTGTTTTGAAATCATCTCAAGGCCTCCAGAATCCATTCTGCAACTCCTTGGAGTATCCCAAAACACTATGAACACAGTTGGCACCACTGTAAAACCCATAGCTATGAACTCAAACGGTAGGGTCAGTCAGTGTACAGTAGTTCCAACTGAGCTGAGCCAAGAGTGGAGCCAGTGGCTGCCCCAGAACAATTCTCTGCAGCCTGGCAGCATGCTATGGGTGATGAGACACAGACATGCCGGGACAGGCAGATAAAGAATCACATTGGCACTTTTAACAAGATCCACAAGGCTGCTCGGAACATGGCCGCCGTAATAAGTTACCCTCGGAAATGACCTCTAGACTCGTCTCGTGTGCAAGTTAGTCGGTTCGGCAGCTGTTTTGATTATTTTACAAATGGGTGAGCGAGAGGGTGTGGAGCAACTCAAATACATATTGGTCTCTTTGTCTACATGATTATTATTGATATTATTTAGTGGGCTCGTCCAATACACTGTGGATGATTAATACATCCTAATGTGGTCGAAATAAGCTCTTTATTATACACATTTCTTTTTTCTCTCTGTGAGAGCCATGTTTATCCTGCTTTTTAGGGTTTCAGTGTCTGACTCCGGTTACACTAACCAGGCTTGTGTCACATGAAAGGTTTCTCTGTCCAGCAACTTCACGCTAATGAAGCTCTGCATTTTTGTGCTTTATGGTTTTGTGACTCGCTCCCCTGGACGGCACCTGAGGCATAGCACCTGTATGGACGTTGCTGTATTTATGTCTGTGCTGAGCCAATACGGACTAGTGAAATATGGCAGTTTTTGGCATTTGTGTGGTTGGCGTGGAATTACACACCGCTCCACTAGGTCTAAATGGCTTCGCCGCATATTAAGAGGTCCTGGGGTGATTCTCCTCTAAGACCAGGCTAGTTTATTGAGCAGTGACAATGTCACTGCTAGAAACATGTGTAGGTGCACCGGCTAAAATGACTCATGGTTCTTACACAGAGAGTGCTTGGTTGTACTGTGCAGGAGATACCGTGTTGATGAATGGCTGCATTTTCTTGTGTTTGATTTCTGGGCTCTTATTGAGGCCAAACACAGACACATGTATTGAGCAGGTTCAATGAGACCAATCAATATGGTTCCTCTGTTCTCCTTTTCCAATTTATATTCCATCTTGCTGTCCCTCACATCTCACGTGCCTAATTATCACCGCTGAGTGCCTGCAAGGGCTTTACACATCGTCTTCACATTGCAAGTTTGAGTGTTTTTTTAAATTTGGAATACGAGTGAAATTAAAGTTTGTTTGAGTGTACACTACACTACACTACTACACTGTGTGTGTGTGTGTGTGTGTGTGTGTGTGTTTGCTTGTCATGCTATAGCTGCTGGCTGGCTGGAGCTTATCTGATTGGTGGGTGGACGAAGATGAAAGCTGACCCCGCTCTCCTCTCACCCAATAGACCATGATCTGGTGGAGATGCTAACAGCATCAGCAGGCAGAAGCACCTTCCCTAGAAATGGGATTTCAACTCTGTTGTCTACCGACCAAGGGCAAATACGCTTTTGAATGTCTCCATTGTGAGAAGTTCACAAGTGTGTCGGCCATGTTTCTTCCACAATCCTCCAACTGACTGTCTGTATGTATGCATGCATGCAGTGACCTAAACTCGCACGGTTCCTCTCCCTCCCTCCCCTTGCAGTACACCCAGCCAGCTGCTGTCTGACTCAGGCCCTACCCTGTCTTGCCTGTGGGTTCAGCCCAAGCCTAGTCCTGTCTTGGTATGCTCTCTAGGCCACTGTGACCCAAGCCAACTCACATGGCTGTGAGACACACTGAAGAAAAGAGTGGGTTTGACGAGAAGAAAAACAGAACAAGGAAAATAATTCACAACCAGATTCCAGACAGATAGATTCCCTTTTTGTGCTTATTGGCTTAAAGCAGATTTACCGTACAGTGATTACCTTGCACCAAAGGAGGTGTTTAATACCCATCATTAGGCCTATTCTTCAGCTAGATTTCCATCGTTGCCTCCAGCGTTGGAGATGTCTATGATATGTACTGTGGCTAGGTCCCATCATTAGCCCATTACCCGCCTACACTCGCTCCACACAAAGCCAAGCACACCGGATATGTTTCATTTTGACGCTACTTCAGGCTAATGAACAAGTATCGATTTATCTAACAATGGCAGCGACTGCAAAGAGCTGAATTAATTTGGTGTAAGTGACTTGCTCCCGGCAACAAATTGCTCTAGCTAATACCCCCCCCCCCACACACACACACACACACACAGTTTTCAATCTGTCACATCTGCTCTATAAACCTATGTTAGCAATTCAACAGTTCCAGCACAACACAACGTTGGCTACATAATCTCACGAGCCTGCCATAGTAGATGTTACTTACAGACAAAGGCTTCTAGTTCAGTGCATCAATGTACTGTAAAGGCTAAGCTATACTTTCCTATGCAGAGAAACAAAGAAGAAAACACAACACGTTATAGTGGGCCTGTGTTTAGAATTGAACGTAGACACTACAAGTTTTACAGGTGATGTGACAATGTGGGAATAACTGCATCCACACTGCCCCCTTGTGGCTGATGCAATACCATTCACAGAATGTCAAGTGTCAAAGCCTCAGATAATTATTGCACTCAAAGACTGAGACCTGTCTCAGATAAGTCTGCCAGGAACCATGGCATTTAAACAATAATTTAACTTTTCTAAGTTTGATTTTTTTTTACAACAGATTGATTCACACAAAGCTCCCGGTGAGTTTTTGTTCTTTCTAAGCTTTGTGGCATTTCAGAGATTGTTTGTATAGTCTTTCTTTTAGACTGCTAAGTGTTTGTCTGACCTTGGGAAGAGACAATGCAATTAAATTGTGGGAATACGGTCAAGGGAATATATTTATTGCAGCAAATAAAACAATTTCATATTGGTATATATATACGTTTGCAAGTTGAAGTTGCAATTTGGATTCTGGATCTGGATTTTCTTGTTAAATATACTAATTATAGTATGCTATATTAAATATACAAAGTAATATTACCTAATAAATTGCAGCAAATACGATTTCATAGGCACATTTCGATTCACGATTCATATAGGGTCATGATTAATCCATGAATGCCCTCTAGTGGCGACTGCAGTTGATACAGTTGCATTTACAGCCTGCCAGGTGCTTCAATTCCTGAGTTTGTTTGACGTTGGGTGTAAACTGCTCTGCCCTACGTTTCAGTACTGACAAACATGCAATAACACAAACACCCACTTCCTCATCCTCACAACAATGTACGTGGTTGACATATCGTTTCCAGCAGAGGGCAGCACAGGCTGCCATAAAGCTTCAGCTGGTCACTTACTGTGCCCTGCGGGGACACCGTCACATTTAAGAAAAACGGTCCCCTAGAAAATATATTTACACAGTGGCATACAGTTGAATGTGTTACGTGCTGTTAAGAATTAATATGCAATTCCGGATTGTGGATTATTGAATCATATTAATAACAATATAATAATACACTTTATTTGCATAGATCACAAACAGCACAAGGCACCAATATACAGCACAGGCATTTACAATTACATTTTATTTAATACATTTTGAAACTTGACTTTGTTTCAGCAGAGGAATCCTTTCCACCAGTGCCCTATGCGGCACATGCGGCAAAATGCAGAGGAGGGTACAGATATCAGAGGTTAGAGGTCTGAAGGATGAGGGGGGAGGATGGTAAAGTAGGGGGAAGAGTGTGTGGAGGGACTGAGAGCAACAGCAGACTGTCGGCCTCCGGTGTGTGAAGGACAGCCACCTGTTTGTCTGAATATCTGTCCAGCCACCTGCCTGCCTGCCTGTCTGTCTGTCTGTATGTCTGTCTGTCTGCCACGTCCCTCTCTCCTACAGTAGATTCACACCTTCAACGTGAACAGACCGGGCCATGTGATAAAACACTAGCGCCACTAAAGCGCCACGCTGCTCTTGTATACAGTCACACAAGCATATGTCACACAGAGTGACGTCCACAGACAAACAGCCCACGTGTTAAATAGAAATCCCCTTAGCTGGGCTCTGTATAGACTGCTTGTATAAGCATCGACCGCTCAGTGCAAACGGTCGATACATCTGAAAACCCACACGCACGCACACACACACGCACAGCACAGAAGGCTTGTGAGGGCGTTGAGTGAAAAGGTCAAAGGTCACACTGTCAGCTGCCGTAGGGGCACAGGGGAGTCTACTCTCTACTGACTCTACTGTTTCAAACCTAGCCTCCTCCTGTCCAGACACGCACACACACGCATGTGGATCACAGGTATAACTGGATATAAACACATAGTCTCTCTCTTACACACACACACACACAGTGCTCACTGGCACTCAGTAAGAAGGACCTTAGTGGTCAATGTAGCATAGAGAGATAAGGAGCTCCTCTAGCCAGCTACCTGACATCGTACAAGCTGTTGCTGGGGTCAGTGAGATAGTGAAACCACAAAGGCTACTGGGCAGATGAACAGGAGATGCAGAATCCAATCATATACCTTTTCTGTTATTAATGTAATAAAAGTCAGTACTTTCATAACTTACAATACAATATACTAACATTCTTGAACTAATAAGGTAATAGCTTTTGGAACATTTTAAGAATGAAAACATTTTACGTTATTAGCAGTTGTTACATTGACTGCTACATGATGTCTAAATTGATTGGGGGGTGGAACTGACTTGACATGGCCAATAACAGCATCCAAACTCCAGCCAGAGCTGACATCGCATCAGCTAGTGTCCCTAAAGACTTGAATGAGCTGCAATTGGGGTAACAAGGTCCTTCTGAGATCATGAAAAACATTAAATATGACATTTTCCAATTATGTTTATACTTTTATTTTATTGTTTTCTGTTTGCGTGTAACAATGTATATGGAAAATAAACATATATGGAAAATAAAGTATCAAAAACGTATTTTTGCAAGTTGGAGGTCAAATATTGAGCGCTGCTGTAGTCTTATGAATGCATGTATGTCATCTCCAGGGTGATAGACAGTGAGTAGTGTTTGCAGTATTTTAAAGTACGTGTTAAGAGTCTCGGGCATGAGGTCATTTTCTTATGTCTGAGGCCCTCCAACGGTATCACTTTTTATGGGGCTTGTCCCTCTCTCTGGCACCGCGTTCTCAATATGTTACGGATCTTATCCCATACTGGTGAAAATCAAAGCCTTTCATTGTGTATTTATTATGTTATATTTATGTGCTGCTTGGTGCACATTTCTCAGGAAACAAGTACTTTCTTTCCAGACTCAAAGTGGAACTGAACTTTGGTTAACCCCTCGAATCTTACGCTCCCTTACCCTTATTAACATTAAATACTCACGTTTATGTTTATAATCCATAAGCCTCTCGTTATCTTACGCTCCCTTACCCATATTAACATTAAATACTCACGTTGATGTTTATAATCCATAAGCCTCTCGTTATCTTACGCTCCCTTACCCTTATTAACATTAAATACTCACGTTGATGTTTACCATGCATAAG
>JAODOY010000187.1:0-13971 GCA_025399855.1 Forbesichthys papilliferus | reverse complement strand
CTGGTAGTGTGTTCTATTGTCTCTACTGGTAGTGTGTTCTATTGTCTCTACTGGTAGTGTGTTCTATTGTCTCTACTTAGTGTGTGTTCTATTGTCTCTACTGGTAGTGTGTGTTCTATTGTCTCTACTGGTAGTGTGTTCTACTGTCTCTATTGGTAGTGTGTTCTATTGTCTCTACTGGTAGTGTGTTCTATTGTCTCTATTGGTAGTGTGTTCTATTGTCTCTACTGGTAGTGTGTTCTACTGTCTCTACTGGTAGTGTGCATTATCTTGAAATCTTTGAGTTGCTTAAGTCTGGACAACAGTGGTATGGCGTTATTCTTCTGCCGATATAATTCGTGAGAATAATTTGTTGTGAAAGCACGTTTCCTTTCATTCTCAAACTGCTTTTCTTTGCTCTCGCATGAATGTGCTTCTCTCTCTAAATTACCTACCCTGATTAACCCTTTACTAGTAAAGTCTGGGACACAGCGTGAAGACCCGCCTACTTAACAGGAGAGGTATTTTGATTGACATGCATGATGACCCACTACATAACTCAATGACAAAGTTGGCATTAAACCTACACTGAACAAATGTGTTGGGTAACTTAACGACACGCTGTTTGCAGCTCTTCTGTTAAGAATCTGTTAAATGAGCAGGCTACTGCTTAAAATACATTAAAAATAAAAAGGTTTAAATATAGCACTGCAAATACAGATAGACTGGTGAGTGGAAACGCTAAAAGTGCTGTTAAGCTAACATATACGGGGGCATCTGTATGTTCAGAGTTACTGATGTGGTGCAGTGATACCGGCTGAGACTACCCTCCATCTAACACAAACAAAGGCACAAGAATGTCTGTCTGTAGCCCAAATACTATCTGTAATGGTGTCACATCAATATAACTGGTGTACTAACAATAGAATTACTGTTCCTAACCACAGGCCAACACACTGGAACTAAAGAGTGCAAACATACCATTTTAATTCAACACATGAGTGTATGCACGAGAGCAAAAGAAAATCTGTTTTACAAACGAAGGAAACTGTTGTGCGTTCACAACAAATAGTGGTCTTTACGAAGCAAGGTGAAAACGCAACGCTCTAAACGGTCAGGGTCGTGCCGGCAGGCGTAGTTCAGCTGTGACGTGAACGCCAGTTCATCCAATCACCTGCCCAGCAAATGCCTGTCCTCTTGTACAGGTTCAATGGACGCCCTCTCAGATGGTCACATCAGCAATCCATCTGCCAGTCAGGTCAATGGTCCATCCAACCAGTGAGAACAGCTACAGTGTGAAGGAGCAGGTTAGACAGGCATGTTGGGAATCACACCCACGACCGGTCGGCTGGGAGACGGCCACCCTAAACCACCCCTGCACACCGGGGAGGGAAGTGGGGGTGTATGTGCTCAAGGGGTTCCTTCATGCTGAGGGGGATTGTTTCTTTATTTGTTTATTAGGATCCCTATAGAGCAAAAGAGTGGCCACCCGCATTTTGGGGAGCTCTGGTACCAGAAAAATAATTCCCATTTATTTTCTCCATTGACTTTTCGTAAAGAGTTTTAAGCCTGGAACCAACCGGCTAAAAGAGTGATCGTGACCATAAACTATTTGATTGGAGCAAAAAACATTGAATAAAAACAGAAAAACATATGTACATAACATATTGTAGAAGTGAAGGAACTGTGCATCCCATAATCCATTGCGAATCCCAGAAAACCCATATTCTTCCTTGGTCCTTAATTAGTTATCAGATTGCAGGTTGATAGCTAACGTCATAGCAACAGCTTCTTCCTGGGGGGGTGCAGCATTTGAGGGGCTAACTAGATAGAGTGGCAGGCGTCCAGTCTGCCTGCAGGGGGCAGCAGCGCCCCGGGGGCTAGCTGTATGCATGCACCACGCGATGCCGCTTCAGGTGGTGCATGAGGACGAAGGTGCGGCCGCAGTGTCCGCAGCAGTAGGGCCGCTCGCCGCTGTGCGTGCGCTGGTGCACACGCAGGCTGCTCTGCTGCGTGAAGCGCTTGCCGCAGGCGCTGCAGGCGTAGGGCTTCTCGCCTGTGTGCGTGCGCTGGTGGATGCGCAGGTGCGACGAGCACTGGAAGCTCTTGCCGCACACGGCACACCAGAACGCACGCTTCCTGCGGTGGCCCTGCAGATGCAGCTTGTGCTGGGCGGGGCCGCCACACGCCTTGCCGCACTGCCCGCACACATAGGCCCCGCCCCCGGCCCCACAGGCCCCGCCCCCAGGCGGCAAGGACGAGGAGGAGGAGGTTTTCTGGTGGGGCGCGCCACTAAAAGCCCCGTTGCACGGCCTCGCTGCAGGACGGGGAAGCGGGGCTTGAGGGGGAGGAGCCTGTGGGGGCAGGGCTTGAGGGGGTGGGGGCTGATGACCACTAGGAGGCGGGGCTTGAGGGGGAGCGGCCTGTGGGAAGGAGTACTCCTCCACCACGCTGCAGAAGTCCAGGAAGCCGGCGTCTAGGTCGGCCCCGTCCCCCAGGGGTCCCCACAGCGTGGGGGGTCTCCCATCCCCCGGGAACCCCGACGGCATGTCATCGCCGTAGCGACAGCTGTCCTGGCCAAACGCCGACCGGTTGTCCGGCTTCTCTGTCTTGACC
This sequence comes from Forbesichthys papilliferus, assembly GCA_025399855.1. Taxonomy (NCBI): domain Eukaryota; kingdom Metazoa; phylum Chordata; class Actinopteri; order Percopsiformes; family Amblyopsidae; genus Forbesichthys; species Forbesichthys papilliferus. Next base: position 11,376 of record JAODOY010000187.1, on the reverse strand, counting down.
GGGAAGGGCGTCGCCCCCTGACCCTCACCCTCCACATAGGGCCCAGGGTGGGCGGGGCCCGTGAAAGGGTCGGCAGTCTTGCGATCTGTGAACTCTGTGTTGGTGAAATGCTGCCCCTCCGTGGATGTGTTTGGGTACTGCACCTGGCCACCTAGAAAGCACAAGTCACAGTTTAAATTGAATTATGCATGAGCGCACAAATAGACACTTATGTGAAAGTCACATTTCAGTTGAATTACTAAAATAAAAACATTTCAGGGTGCAGTTACACTTTAAGCGATCTACTGTGAATTAAGCATACAAAAACAACCAAACCGGCACTGCCCCCTGCTGGTCACACGGGCGATTACGAGCCCGTTCTTAGCCATAACAAACGACCACCACGGACAATGTCCCCAGCAGCAGATGAACGCCCAATACTCACAACTCACCGAGTGACTCGCTCCACTGATCCGCACTCTCCTCCTTTACAGCGAAGGTCTCCGCAACCTGCAGACAACACTCCGTTTAAGTCGTTTTACCTGCTGTGTGTCCCTGGCCATATATGTCAACCATGTCAAATTACGGCAGCTAGCTGCAGCAAGCCTAGAAACACTAACGATCCAATAAACCTTTAAATCTCCGCTGGGATGAAGACAACGGCTCTCCTCATCTGCTCCTCTGTCCATGTAGTTCTCTAAATTACGAACGGAGAAGTCATATTAATCATCAGCACACGTCTTCTCAATGTAGCCTGTTCCTTTTTGACATTTACGGCGATATAACCTATATTAAAGAGGTATCATATTTCAGAGGGAGGTCTACAGTGCCTGGGTACGATAGTTTGCTACTGTGCCTGTCATCCACTGTTTGCACACATATCACTATGATAAACATTTGGCAACTTACCCATGCCTCCTTGCACAACTTGCAAGTGTGCGTTTTGATTTTCGATCAGCATTAATCTCTTCTTGAGCATCTCGTTTTCGTTTTGCTTTCGGGATATTTCCAGGTTTAACGTCGCACATTTATCGTCGACTAGTTTGGAGATTTCAGCCACTGCGGCTTTAACCAGAACCTCCATGACCGCGTTCAGCTGCCTCTGGAACGGTATACACGTCGCCATTGTAACCGCTGCAAATACAAGTTGTACCAATGCCGACCTGTGATGATTTACTTCGCTAATTATGTTATTTTACAGCAATGAATAAAACACTGCAGTCTTGTATGCTTCCCAATCGGAAGCTGTCATCAGCACGGCAGAGGGATTTACCGTAAAAACGACTGTATTGGCTCAGACACAAGTCACTGGTCACCTGATTTACCGTGAATACGACTGTATTGGCTCAGACACGACAAACTGACACTTGTCAACTTTGACATTATCTAAATGTAGATAGCACATAAGGATATGAATTGAGGCTGTAGTAATACAATGTAGGCTACAGGCCTACATTATTATTGTATAACACTGAGGGCTATGGGTTCTAGAAGGTGTTGAATAAGTGATTGGGGGGGTGACGCTTGAGGCTTATGAACACTACACACAGTGAAATATGACACATCTCATTGGCTCATTGATTTAATTAACAGAAATACATAAAGCTGTATGCTCTATTGTTTCTCAGAAACATAACTAAACAAACAACATAAAATAACATAATTTAAAGGCTACATTTACATAGCACATTTCTAACCTTCCGGCCACCCGAACACACACACACACACACACACACACATGTTGGTGTCAGCCCCCTCCAGCAGTTAGTTAGGTGTTTTACTCAAGGACCGTTTTAAGGACAAAACAAACTCCCTCAGAAGCTCCAGCCCAAACATTGAAACACATTGAGAAGCCTAGGGTGTTGTTGTGAGGTGTTCACCACATTGTTTATGTGTAGCGCACACAGAGAACATTAATATAGCGAAATGCCAGGAGATATTTGATGAATTTGACAACGTGTGTTAGCTTACAATAGCTGACTAAACCTTCAACACCACGCCTGCTGCTCATCTGAGCGTCGGCCGCGCCCCGTATCTGGCGAAGGAGGGGCCGGGCAGCTGAGGGCAGCCGTGCGTCTCAAAGCTGCTGAAGCATGCGAAGCCTTGCCCGCAGGCCGTGCAGATGAAGCTGTTGTGGCCCGAGGCGCCCAGGCCGGGCTCCAGGCCCGAGGGGAGCCCGGCCTGGGCGTCGGGGGTGTGGCCAGCCTCCTCCTCCTCCTCCAGACAGCTCCCTGCGGCCCCGTCTGATCTGTAGTGGCCGTTGTGCACGAGGAGCGCTGGCGTGGCGGAGGGGGACCCGTCCAGGCGACTCTCGGGCCCCGCCACCGAACAGTACTCGTGGGGAAAGACGGCAGGTGCTCCAGGGAACCCCGGCTCTCCACCCATGTCCATCCCAGGACCCCACAGGAGGCTCTGGGCCGGAGCGTCAGTAGAAGCTCCTTGACGGATGTCCTTCAGCGACAGTGGTCGGTCGCCAGAGCTGCAGGCCTGCTCTTCTTTGACGCTCTGGGGCTCTAGGAGGAGGACGGGGGGGGATGGGGGGGGGCAGCTTTAGGTTATCCAACATGTAGCAGCAGTGTTTGACATGTTGACATACTTAGAGACATTACTAAAGACATTAAAGACTTATGGATTATGGATGCTGCACTGCTTGGTGAACGATGATCACAGTATTACTGTGCATAGACAGCCTTACCCTGCCTACAGACAGACAGACTGACCCTACAGACAGATTGACCCCACAGACAGACTGACTGACCCTAGACAGACAGACTGACTGACCCTGCCTACAGACAGACTGACCCTGCCTACAGACAGACTGACTGACTGACTGACCCTACAGTAGAGACTATCTAACCCTGACCCCTGACCCCTGACCCTACCTACAGACAGTAAAGACTAGCTAACCCTGACCTTTGACCCTACCGTGCCCATGTGTCCTCATGTGACCCTTCAAGCTGCTCTTCTGGTTGAAGCAGCGGCCACACAGCAGACACCCGTACGGCTTCTCGCCCGTGTGGATGCGCAGATGGCGCTGCAGGTGCCCGTTGCGCTGGAACACCTTGCCGCAGAAGGAGCACACAAAGCTCCTCTTGGGCCGGGGCTGTGGGGCGCGGGGAATCCCTGCCCCGCGCCCTACGCCCCCGCTGTAGACACTAGCAATCAGCAGGCTGTCTGGGGTCCCGTAGGAGGGCGGGGATGCCTGGTTGTCCTGGTGACCCAGGTGGCCATCCCCCGGATACGTCAAAGAGCTGCAAGAGGTTCCCAGCGCCGGGAGGAGCGGCGACATTCCAGGGAAAGACGCCACGCTTTGCCCCAAGCTGCTGCCAAAGTCGCTGCTGCCCCCATCTGGGCGGTTCTGTCCCTGCAGTCTGGGAATCCACAGCTGGCCGGGCCTCTGATAGGCTAAGAGCTGCTCTTCTGGGCCCTCTAGCGCTGCCTGGCTCTGCTCATCTGCTGCCTGGGGGGGCGTCTGTGGCCCCCCCCCAGGCTCAGCACAGCCCCCTGTGGGTGATGGGAGGAAGTCCCGCACCTCCGGCTCGGTCTTCACCTGAACAGCTGATGGCAGGACCTCCCCCTCCGGCTCGGCCTTCACCTGAACTGGTGTTGCTGGGAGCATGACGTCGTTGCTGCGTCGGCCATCTTCAGCTGGGCTCTGACTGAGGTCCTCTGGGTGACGAAGGTCTGAGGTTGGATTCTCTGGAAGGTCTTTGGGAACGTTCTGTTCTGCAGCAGACATCGCCTGGGCCCCTGAACAAACATCCACGTCATCCTATTGTTTACACCAGTCAAGACTAGCTCAGAGACTTACAGGCTCTAAAACCTCTCTAAGAAGAAATTAGCACGCGTTAGTGTGTTATATTGTGTATACTATATTGTGTATACTATATTGTGTATACTATATATATATATATATATATATATATATACAGTATATAGTATAGTATAATACATAATGCACATATAGTATACTAATAGTATATACTAGCATATAGCCTACATACAGGCAGCATGTTTTTTCATGTGTTCCTTGCGGGCACAGTTCTGGTTGAAGCGGCGTCCACACACGTCACAGCGGAAGGGCTTCTCCCCGGTGTGGATCCTCTTGTGCCGTTCCAGGTGGCCCACGCGCCCAAAGCTCTTGCCGCAGTACGGGCACACGAAGCTCCTCCGGAACAGCCTCCTGGGGGCCCTGCGCCGCACCGCGCCCCCCACCACGCCCCCTGCAGGCGCACACAGGGCGTGGCGGGAGGGGCCAGACGCTCGCCGAGACCCAGGGCTCCAGCGCCGTTCTTCTACTCCTCCCCCGGGGTGAGTCTCTAGGCCCCATCGCTGCCCTTCTACTCCTCCCCCAGGGCCCCAGCGCTGCTCCTCTACTCCTCCCCCGGACTGAGTCTCTGGGACCCAGCGCTGCTCCTCTACTCCTCCCCCGGGCTGTGTCTCTGAACAGCAGTCACTGCTGGCCTCTATTGGCTCACACTTCACCTGCAGCTCACCTGTACATTCATCTGCGTCTCCAGGCAACACAGCCTCCTGGTGTAGGCCACGCCCACCAGCTGGGGGAACACAGCTTTAGTTTAACATTAGCTTTAGCATTAGCTTTCGCATGCACTCTTAGCATTCGCTTTACCATTAACCTCAGCATTAGCGTTTAGCATGCACTTTTAGCAATAGCTTAAGCACTAGCTTTAGCATTAGCTTTAGCATGTACCGTTAGCATTAGCATTTAGCATGTACCTTTAGCATTATCTTTAGCATGTAGCATTAGCATGAACCCTTCACAGTTTGGCTGGGCGCTGCAGTATATCAGCGTTTCTCATCTTCTATCCCTGCCTGCTCCAAACATCATGAAAAACACTTTAAGAGATTTTGTATTTTAGATTTTAGAAAACAGAATAGGGGCCATATTCTGGAAACCCAAATATTTTTCCATACTTTTAAAAAAAATCTGTAATGATCTAAACTTGGAAATTACTTAAAGGAGCCATTCCATGAAAACCAAGTATTTCTAGTTGTTTTTGGATTTGGCAATGTCGGTGTGACACAGAGAAGTAGTAAGCCTTTCAAAGTGGACTGTTTGCTTCCTGGTCTGTGTTGGCTAAAAAAGTACTGCAGTAGTACTGTAGACAGTGGTAGTATTTATACTGCAGTAGTAATGTATACATGGTAGTATGTAGTGTAAACATGGTAATATTTATACTGCAATAGTAATGTATACATGGTAGTATTTATACTGCACTAGTAATGTATACATGGTAGTATGTAGTGTATACATGGTAATATTTATACTGCAGTAGTAATGTATACATGGTAGTATGTAGTGTATACATGGTAATATTTATCCTGCACTAGTAATGTATACATGGTAGTATGTAGTGTAAACATGGTAATATTTATACTGCAGTAGTAATGTATACATGGTAGTATTTATACTGCACTAGTAATGTATACATGGTAGTATGTAGTGTATACATGGTAATATTTATACTGCAGTAGTAATGTATACATGGTAGTATGTAGTGTATACATGGTAATATTTATCCTGCACTAGTAATGTATACATGGTAGTATGTAGTGTAAACATGGTAATATTTATACTGCAGTAGTAATGTATACATGGTAGTATGTACTGTATACATGGTAGTATTTATCCTGCACTAGTAATGTATACATGGTAGTATTTATCCTGCAGTAGTAATGTTTACAGTGTATGTCCATATTGTATACTGTATACATTTAGTGTAGACTACTTGTTTTGTATAAGATGTACCATTCAGACGCGTACAACGTATCTGAGCTGTATTAAATATAATGTATGTACGGTGTCTAGGCACTGCCAGTGTCTCTATGTATACGATATCGCCCGCTTAACATAAACTATGAGCAGAAGCTTCCCCACCGTGTGTGGATAGAAGGCGCATAACGGACAACCGTACGGCCAGCGGCTTTCGCTCGCCTCACCTCGCGCCATCCCCTGGTCCTCCGGCAGCTCTTGGCCGCCTTGTGCCGCTCTCAGCTCGTCGTGCAGGGCGTCAATGTTGCTCTTCAGCTTGTTTATCTCACTCTCCCGCTGGCATATCTCCAGCCGCACCACCACCATGCCATCCTCCACTGCCTGGCAGATCTGAGCCACAGCCGCCGCGGCCATCGCGTTAACGATGGAGGCGATCCGGACCCGCAGAGTCTGAGGCGCGCCGCTCAACATCACCGCCGAGGAGACTACGCCAGCGTTAAAGTTCGTTGTAATAGACTGAAGACGAGCGGTTACAGCGTCGTTATACAGTGTAATAAACCGAATAGTGTGTAATAAACATAACACTGCTCTCTGTTGGCTTGCATTTATGGAACACACAAAAACCTGCTTGGCGGAAGTGACACCATTACCGTAAACACATGAAAATAGCACACAAAGAACGGGGGGCTCACCGCAAGCTGCAACGCGGCCACCTTGCGGCCACTGCAGCGTGGGGCAAAGAAAGAATAGTAGCGGAAGAATGCTATAGCTTTGATTCATCAGTGTTGACAAGATCTCAGGAAACAGTATTTATTTCATGTCTGTCTGTGGAATACATCTTTCGTTAATTAATGAGTAACGTAAAGATTCAGCCAGGCCCTTTTCAAATACGTTCACAGGTCAAATTATCTAAAGAATTAGAAACTTTTGCACACCATGGAATAATCCCAGGCCACAGTAACCGCCAGAGGGCACTATGGAGGCAAGATAATAATTGTATTATCATCATCATCATCATCATCAATCATCATCAAGCAACAACTGCTAGCGTGTCCTGCGGTGGATCTCCAGGTGGATGCGCAGGTTGCCGAGCACCGTGAAGCTCTTGCCACACTGGCCGCAGCTGTGCGGCCTCTCGCCGCTGTGGAAGCGCTCGTGGCGCTGGCAGTTGTCCTGGCGGGAGAACGCCTTGCCGCACACTCCGCAGCGGTAGGGCCGCTCGCCCGTGTGCACGCTCTGGTGCGTCTTGAGGCGCGTCTTCTGCGTGAAGGACTTGCCGCACTCCAGGCAGCGGAACGGCTTGGCCGCTTGCTCCCCCTGCTGGCCGAGACGGGCGCCGCCGCCCCACGGCCTCTGGTTTGCCCGCCACACGTTGACAGGCCGCCGGGCCCGGGACGTTGTCCTGGGGGCGGGGGGGACGCCGGGGGATAGCGGCATGGGGGGGCGTGGCTGGCAGGGTGGGGGGGCGTTTTGGGGGGAAGGAGGTCCCGCCTCTGGCTCCTCCTTCACGGGCACGCCGCCCCCTGCCCCTCCCCGACACCAGAACATCTGTGCTGGCTCCGCCACATCCGTAAACACGGCCTGAGGCCACAGGGAGCCGTCCTGCCCTCCCAGGTCCAGATACATGCTGCTGCCCACCTCACTGCCCCCCTCCACGCCTCCACTACCTGCCCCCACGCCCGCTGCGTCTTGATCGGGACAGGGGGGCTCGTCCTCTGCCTTCACCACCAGAGCCACACTCGGCTGATCCACCTGGCCCGTCCCGCTGAGCCCCTCTGGGCCGCAGGGTGGTGGACGTCCTGCCGGGTCCTGGAGCTCCTCTGGAGATCACACACACACACACACACACACACACACACACACAAGCATTCATTTTACATTAGCTGCCATGCCCTCAAAATGGCAGATTTGATTGACACGTCAAATGACCGGGTCGAACAGCATATATCAGCCAATAAGAGTGTGTCTTTCAAACAGAGCCAATTGCAACAGGTTGTGTTGATGACCCAGTGTAGGGCAGGTGTGTTCATACAGAGGCCGTAGGGCTTCATGGGAAAACATCCATCCCAATGTGGGAGTAACGAATACTCGAACCCCAATATTTACCATGACGTATTTGGGGTCAGCCCTAGCACGCAAGCGCACACATACAAACACTGACTGATACCACACACACACACTACGGACACATCGCGCACACTCACACGCACCCACGTACGTGTCTCGCAGGCTGTGGAAGCCTCTTGTTTCTCTGCGGGTCTTGTAGTCGCTGCCGTCTCGTGTGCTTTGCGGAGCTCAGCCTCCATCAGGCGCAAAGTTCTCCGGAGCTCCAGGACCTCGGCGTCCCGGCGACACATCTCCAGCCGCAGCACCGCCGTCCCGTCCTGCGCCAGCTGCGAGATCTCCGCCACGGCCGCGTTCACCAGGACTTCCAGGATGGCCGCCACCTGGCTGCCGAAGGAGGACGGGAACGCCATGCTAGCAGAGCCCGCAGATGAAGGAGTAATGCGTGTGCGTGACTGCGCCGGAGCCTGCCAGCCAGCCTGCCTGACTGACATTCGCTTTATTTTGCTTCGCGTCCGGGAAAATGCAGGACGGACGTGACAGACATCGACTACCGTAACTCTTGTAGTGAAGGCGAAGCAGAAAAGTACAAACCCGGTACGATACAATACAAAACCAGTTTATTGTAGTACTACATGTTTGTTTTCAGTTCCTGAGTAAAATATACGTTCCTTGACAGACGACAAGATTTCTCTTCCATGATGAAACACAAAACACTTTATACATTTATAGGAAACACAGTATTACAAAATAAATTTGAAAGGAACATCAAACAGCGGGTGTGATGCCAAACCAGGCAGACTAGCGCCCTCTACAGGGGAGGAGTAGAGGGTACAGCCACATTAACTCCGTGAGGAGACGACAATCACCCTGACGCCTGTCTCACGTCATTGGCCGTCTCGCTGTCTGTCTCTCTCGCCAGCCTCTCTCTCCTTCTCTCGCCGCTGGGTCGCTATGGCGACCGCCTCGTCGAAGCACATGCTCTGTGGACTGTTGCGTTCCCCGTCTCGCTGCTTGTTCCTGTCTCTCCTCTGCCTGTCTACCTGCCTGCCTGTCTGCTTCTCTCCCTGTCTGTCTACCTGCCTGTCTACCTGTCTCTCTAACTGTCCATCTACCTGCCTGTCTACCTGTCTCTCTACCTGTCCATCTGTCTCCCTCTCTCCCTGTCTGTCTACCTGTCTTTCTAACTGTCCATCTACCTGCCTGTCTACCTGTCTCTCTACCTGTCCGTCTGTCTCCTCTCCCTGCCTGTCTTCCTGCCCATGCGTCCACAGTGCCCTCTGCTGGTGGTTCAGGCCCAGTGCGGTCAGGCGGCAATGCTGAGGTTTTGGTGGCACGATGGGCAGGGTCCTGACCTGGTGCGTCTTGACGGGGGCGTGTCTGGTGACCACCAGCCGGCTGCACCGCCCCGCCCCACCCCCCACTCCCTCCCCTGCCCCTCCCTCTGGGCTGGAGCCCCTCCCCCGCCCCGCCCCTCCCTCTGGGCTGGAACACCTCCCCCGCCCCTCGCCCATCGTCATTTCAGGCTTTGTCGGCCCACTCTCTTGGCCCTGTCCAAGGGTGGCCTCCATCTCTCCTGGCCCCTCCCCCTGCCCCTCCCCCTCCTGGTCTTCTATCAGGAGACACACCAGGTCTTCCAGCTCTCCCCAGACATCACCGCCGTCTCCATCCAGCTGCTCCTGCTCTGCTCCTTCACCCTCCCCTCTATGCTGCTCCTCCCCTCCCCTGCTCTCCTCCTCGGCCTGGTCAGCCTGCTTCTCCCCCCCTCTTCCTCTTCCCTCTGTCTCTCCTCCTCCCGCCTGTGTCCCATGCAGCTCCTCCTCTGCCCTGCTGGTCCCAGCTGGCCTGTGACAGGATGCTCCACAACCCAACAGTGAGTCTCCAGAACTGGGCTGGGGGAGCTCCTCACTGCAGGCAGGGGGGCCTGGAGGCAGGGAGGCTCCTGGGCCAACCGGAGCATCTGTCCCGTCTTCAACCCAGGGCTCTCCTCCGTGGCCGAGGTCTCCTGACACTGCCATGGCGCTGGAGGGCAGACATGAAGAGCTTAGAAGCTATAGGACATGTTAGCATGCTAGTGTAAGGACATGTTAGCATCAAGATGTGTTAGCATGCCAGTGTCAGGACATGTTAGCATGTTAGCATCAGCACATGTTAGCATGCTAGTGTCAGGACATGTTAGCATCAGGATGTGTTAGCATGCTAGCATAGGGACGTGTTAGCATGCCAGTGTCAGGACATGTTAGCATGTTAGCATCAGGACATGTTAGCTTGCTAGTGTCAGGACATGTTAGCTTGCTAGTGTCAGGACATGTTAACATGTTAGCATCAGGACGTGTTAGCATGCCAGTGTCAGGACATGTTAGCATGTTAGCATCAGGACGGGTTAGCATGCAAATGTCAGGACATGTTAGCATGCTAACATCAGGACATGCTAGCATGTTAGCATCAGGACATGTTAGCATGCTAGCATTAGGACATTTTAGCATGCTAGTGTCAGGATGTATTAGCAAGCCAGCATCTTGTCAAGGTAGACTTCCTTTATATGGTGAACAGAGGAAGCCGAACACATTTAACTGCTGTTCAGACCAAGTGCTACATGTGGTTAGCAAAGTCAGATATTTGGGTCATATCATCATAAATTACTTATGTGATAATGATGATGTGCAGAGACAATGCTGCAAATTGTATCCACAAGCAAATATGCTGGCACGCACATTTCACATGTGTACAGATGTTAAAACTAACTTTTTAAAGCTTACTGCACCCCAGTCTATGCAGATCATTGGTGCTGGTAGAGTAAAGATGAAAAAGCTTCAGGTAGTATATGACCCATATAGAATCTTATTAAAGATACCAAGATGGACAAGTGCAAGTTATGTTTGTGTTGAGTAATGTGCCCTTCTGAGGAACATAATGTATAAATGTGTAGTCTATGTGTGCGCTGATTGATTCCAAAAAAATAGTTATACTGGTTTTAGCTGAGCATACGCTGAGTGACACGAGGTATTTCTCTTGCCTCTATTAACACTTGAATACATTTCTGTATGTTTTTTGTATTATTTACTTTAATATGATAAACTGCCATTATAGTGTAGTTATGAACTGTACACTAAAACACTATACCTAACTGTAATTGATAATTGTATATATGTCTCCTTGTTGTTTAGTTTGCTGGTATGGACCCAAGGGTCTGCAAATAAATGAAGTGGAATTTGAATTCACTCGCTGGTTTCAACAGACTCCTGATCCTTTAGTAGCCCTGGGCAGTAAGGGGAGGATCTCAGTGATATTTTATGCAGTACCACTTGGATGTGAAATGGGTTCCCTCAGATGCTTCTTCTGAGCCTTTTGGAAGCCTTTTAGCGTATCATCGGGGACATGTGACCATGTTCAAAATATTTCAGAAAAAAATGAAGTTTCCTGAAATAGTGTGTGTGTGGTTGATAATTCAGTCCAATACAGAAATTACATTTCAATTCCTCTTTCTGCAAAATGTATGAGGGATGCATGCTAAACAGTTACTAAATAGTTTGCATTTGCATTTAAAACAGTGTTCAAACATAGTATTAACACGTATTTTAGATTTGCGTAATTGAATC
>JAODOY010000186.1:0-13971 GCA_025399855.1 Forbesichthys papilliferus | reverse complement strand
TGAGAGAAGGAGAGGGGAGGAGTTCATGCATCTGCTTTGGCTAAATGTATAATGCACTCACTTATTTTTTAACAAGCGCTTGCAGATTTAATATAAATTAAATACTTTATATACATATCTAAAAAATGTTTTACCATATATAGATATTTTACATTAAAATATTAAAACCAGTTAAAGGTAGTTGGAGCTACAGTAGGATGTTGTGGCTAAGTGTTTTAATATTTGACTGAAATTATGCTTTCCCATGTTAGGAACAGCTGTGGCTCTGAGATTTTACCCTGGGGAATCCCTCAGCCTGTCCTGTAAGACAGCTTCTTGTTATTTATTTATATATTTATTTTCCCCAATGTATGCAGCCCATAAATGGTCATTCTTATTCATTGCCATTATAGTCAGGACCTGTGACTATAATGTATTTTTAAAAATATATTTATAACATTTTCACTTAGGGGTGTACTCACTTTTGTTGCCAGCGGTTTAGACATTAATGGCTGTGTGTTATTATTTTGAGGGGACAGCAAATTTACACTGTTCTACAAGCTGTACAATTACTACTTTACATTGCAGAAAATTGTCATTTCTTCATTGCTGTCACATGAAAAGATATGCTCACAAATTTGCAAATATGTGAGGGGTGTACTCACTTTTGTGAGATACTGTACATTTACTTAAAGACCCAGCGGGACCTCCGTGTCATCCCAGCCCACCCATGGTGCACCAAAGTTGGCTTGGCTCCACCGAGGCCTCAGTAAAGACCCACCGGGACCTCAGTGCATTTTTACTGGACCCAAAGGTGCACCAAAGTCGGTCAGGGTTACACAGAGGTCCCGTTGATCTTTGCCTGACCCATGGTGCACCAGGGTCGGCTATACTCTCACTGGGGAACCGATCCCTCTGTTCTGTTGCTTCACTGTCTTCTTGCTACATTTGTAGTAGCTGCTGATATATAAATAAACTAGAATTACAAACTTCCTAAAGAAAATCCACGAGTGTGCTGAAATACAGCATTATTAATATGCAGCCAATATGGCCGAATGTAGCCATTATGAACGGATATAGAGAATTAGCAGCAAACAGAAATGATCAAATATCCTAAAAAATATTAGTTACATGAGGTCTATTCCAATATGTTAGCTGTACAAGCCAACAACAAGCTGGTACATCTTTTTTTATCTTAGCACAGCTTACCTCTTATTGCACAATTTTGTCATATTCGTAGCCTCAATACGCACATTATAATATCTAAACATTTCATTAACTGGCTGTAGTTTCCACTCCGACCAGTCCTATGAGAAACCAGTGCATGCAGGTTCCTACATACTGTACGCATTGAATATGCACAAACCGGAAGGGTATTTAATAAGCATATTTCCTGTATGCATATCCAGTGCGCTGATTCTACTCCCTGGTTAAGGCTAGAAAATGCACTCAGTAGAGCACGGACCTACGCTAAGGTGGTAAACGTTGGTAATGGTTGCAAATATAGGCTAAAGTTATCAAATAAATTAAAACTTATTCCGTTTGATCTGCATTGAGGATCCTTGGTAACAACGAGATATTCGGGATATCCCTCCCATTTTACGTTTGATGTAAAATAGCTGCTGATTGTGTAATCTGCGCTTGGCACCGCCCTCTAAACATGGCGTTAACACGGTGAGTAGTATATTCCTGCCTATCTGTAAGTTCCGACACCCGAAAGCAATGGAACAACAGACTCAGAAAAAGACAAGTTTAACGTTCATGAAGTATACTTATTTATATATAGCCTACTTGTCTTTACGTATTGTCAAACCTAGAGAAAATAAGCATAATTCTACCCCAAAATGATTATAATTTGTATAAATAAACATGTATTTTAACAGCACACAAGCAATACAATCTTCTCAGCACACCTCTCCATGGCCTGTGTATTCGTCTTGCTCAGGATTAACCTTATTGTTGCTTGCTTTTCCTGTTAAAAGAAACATGTTACCTGGATAACACCTGCTTTTCAGAGGCAGATCATTTTCACGGCAAAATCGACTTGCGCTTTGCATTGCAATTTTCATACATTCAACGTAATAGCTACACTGCAAAATCGACTGGCTTATATTTAAAAAATAAACAGAGTTTGAGCTTAAAAAAACAATACTACAGTAGTGAAAGTACTGTATCTGTCCATGCAGCAAGATAATTTAACTTGACAAGAATTCCTAAAATAAGTTGGTTTCAGTCTGGATACAAGTAGGCTTGCAAGTAGTGTGCAAAGCTTAGAAATAAGTATAAAATGCTGTTAGATTCATTTACTTGAGATCAGACATGCTACAGCACACTAAGTAAGTGAAATACACTGAATATTTAACAAATAATGCTTAAATTAATGCATTTTTAAGAATGCTAATAAGTGAATTAAGTGGACATTACTTAATTTAGCAGAGGCTTTAATCCATAGCATACCGTTATTAATTAGGTAATGGTGAAGAAGCAAAGTTACAGTTAGATAAATTCCTGGGATAGAACTCACAACCTTCAGGCTGAGTCCAACGAATCAGACCACTAGACTACCATAAACGAAGTCTACGACGTCAGTGGCGTAGTTGTTATCTATTAGGCTAACTAATATTTTTATGGAAACCATGATCCTAGATCCTCTGGTGGCATATTATGCAAGCAATCTTTGTAGCTTGTAATAGTTAAATCTAGCTCAATATTAGCTGGAATTTCTTGTTATGACAATTTAGATACATTTTCTTAAAATTAGATATATTTTCTAATGCAAAATATGATATGATACTTTTTATTTTTAGACCGAAATTAAGACTAATATCCTAGAAACAAAGTTTTTTTTACTTACTTAACTAAATTGTTTTGCAGTGTAATCACTCTCTCCTCCATAAAAAAAAAGAAAGAATAAAAAGCATCCATTACTGCAATACTTTTACTTGGTATTGTATCTAAATCAAATATTGATATAGGCTATATACAGTAAGGTAATCTAAGGTGTTAATATAACTTAAAATCAATAATGCTTTCAACCATAGTTGGGCCTAGCTAATCATTGTGATTAGATGGCTTGTGTGGGGGAAGACAGAATCTCCTGCGTCTCCACATCTTCACTGGTTTTATCACCCCCTCTCCCAACACCATACCCTACATTCCTACAGAACAAATGCCTATTTGTTGCTTTAGAATCACATTCATTAGACATGGGCTGACATGTATAACGTCTAAATATAATCAAATTACCTTTTGTAAAGACATTAAAACTAAAATATTATTGATAACATAAATGTATTTCTGGTCGGGGTAGAATTGTTGCATTGCTATTTGTTACTTGCAATTTGCCAAGGTGTGTGTGTGTGTAACACATATTACTGTAAGTCTATCAAAGTTTATTAAAAAATGTTTATAGTAAATAATCTGAAACATAACTATAGAACTTGGAAGAATTCCAAATACCAATGGCTTTTTCCTGTAGGCTGTTGCTACACCAAAATGAAAGGCTGCTGTCTGGATAGAATGTTCTTGTGCTGTAAACCTTGCTCTGCCTTTGGCATCCCTTTGTGAACAACAGACAAGGAGATATGGGTGCATCAAGTCACAGTATTCAAATGTGTCAGCGGAATGACTCACCCTTACAGCTGCGTGTGACGACCTGACAACAAAATAGGACTACAGTATAACATTTCCGTGACTCATGTACTAGCCTGTTCTGACTTCACGTGAGACTGAGTGAGCTGTTATTTATGTGATGTAATGATTAACATGTAGTAGACGGAAACAGGTCTTATGCTACAAAGGTTTTATGATGCATCTGTTAGATGTGATTGTATCGGTTAGTGGCAATTTCCAGGCAACTAGACAAAATGTTGACATGAGATCATTTCTTTGTTTTAATGTGATTTGTTGTCAAGTAACTGGACGAGTCCTATTGTATACATTTTCTTCTTTAAAGTACACTTTTTCTAGTTGTCTCGGGTGTGCCAGCCAGCAGCACTCAGGTTTGGGTGGGTTATTTGGTTTGAGTCTCAAACCAAAACAGTGTTTTAATAATTCATGTTTAATGCTTGGGCCATACAAATAGGAGGCCTTTTAACCTTTGTGTGGTGTAATTGTGATGTATAAATGCAGCATCTTATCTTCTTTGTTGTCGGTTTTCAAAGAGGATCCACAGGTATTCCTCCAAGGTACCAAAGAATTGTGGGAAAGTTGCACTCATGGGTCCTGAGAGAAACCTAAATGCTGTTTGAGATTTGTGGTTTAAATCAACCCTTGTGAAATACCAGCCTAAAATTAGTCCCAATTGGTCTTTTCTCTGGCCATTCCATAGTTTCTCAATGGCTGAAAACAAGCTCTGTTTAGACAGACTATCCCTCTGGGTATGGGACCAACTCAATCACAAGCTTCTTCCTCCGAATAGTTCCTTTTATGGTTGTTTCCATGCAGCTGTTTATGTCTGCATTTTAAGCCATTATGCATTACATCTAGTGCAGTGCAACAAGCCTTAACTAGCCTAGTTTCAGTCAGGATATGGGCAGACTAAATAATCCATGCAAAGGTCTAATTTCACTCCTTAAATTATCCCGGAGTGATACACTCATTTGAAACAAAGACTTTCTCACATTATCTTATTTTAGGTGACCGACTGGATTTGGGTTTACTGGGTTTGTTCCCTTTGGGTTTTGAAGTGCAGCAAGCTGTGTCATTTGTCATGCCAATGTATTTCCTGCACCAGATGGAAACAAACTCAATAATGGTTCACAGAGCCATTGGGTGACAAACCTTTTGGGGTTGTCATTCCTTGTGAGTGGTGAGTGAGTACTGCAAGCTGGAGGCTTTTCGTCTGACCGCGCTGTACCGATTTGTCAACTTTAATAGCCCAACTGCACTTGAAGATTTGTAAGTTGTTTTCCCAGTTCAGTTTCTGTCTGTGCCCCTTTCTCTCTTTACCGCCTCTTTCTCTTTACCTCCCCTTTGCTCACAAGAAGATTTATTATTATGGGTGCTGTTTGGGATGGGCTGAATTTGTTCCAGGAAAGGATTGATGGGAGTAAATCTGACACACACACACACACACACACACAAACACACTGCCATCCAGATTTCTGCACTGCACTGAAATTATATAAACATCTTAAGCTGCTTTTGTACCAAACAATTGTAGGGACTACCTACAGGTGAGGTTCTGTGAGAACTACACACCGCTGACGCTTTGAGGTTGTATGCATTTGCACTGCCGTGAGGCGACTGTTGGTATCTAACAGCTTACTACAACAACCATGGAAGTCGTTGTTATCGGCGCTATGTGTATGTGTGTACTGGTTTTATGTTGACGAAGCCGTAATGGAGACGTACACAGTTGAAAGAATGGAGATGTACAGGAGCCAAGAGGCGGTAACACCTTCGGCAACTGGCAGTACTTCTTATAATCGAGGCCGAGAGAAGGACACAGCGCCGGAGACGAAAGAGACTGGTAGACTACAGTAGTAGCCTAGTAGTTAAAATGGCTGTGCCCGAAAGTGTTCCACCAATCCATACACAATCCCGTCACTCGTGGTTCCCATTGTGGTGGGAGAGCACCTACCCTGAAGTTGGTGCTAAATAAGTGCCTCAAAGCAGTGTTCTAAGATTTTTTTTCGTTCCTGCCGTGGGGACACACACAAGGGAGGTATTTTCAAGAAGAACTACAAAAAAGCTCCTCCGGTGTTGTGCTGTGTGCAAATGCTCTGGTGCATTCCTTCAATCTGAAACTGCGTAGGAGTAATGCATCTCATAGTTCTGTGCCATCTCTAAATAAGTGTTCTCTGCGTAAGGTCTGGATGGCCAAAGCATCTGAGGGCACATGTAAGCCATTCAGAAGCCTAACACGCCTATCCAAGGGTTTTTGTAGTTTTAATTGGATGGATCAGTGGACCAGTAGTATTTAATTAGGCCACAAATATAATCTGAATAACTTTAAAAAAAAAACATTTTTTTAAAATGGCCTACAATCTGAGCCAATCGAGGCTGTCGTGAGAAACGAGTCTTTAGCCGTCTGTAGCCAGGACCAGCACAGCTCCAAAAATGGCCACGTTGTGCCCTC
Source organism: Forbesichthys papilliferus (assembly GCA_025399855.1). NCBI lineage: Eukaryota > Metazoa > Chordata > Actinopteri > Percopsiformes > Amblyopsidae > Forbesichthys > Forbesichthys papilliferus. The sequence continues at coordinate 7,910 of JAODOY010000186.1, read as the reverse complement.
AGTTAGACTGCTAAAACTTAATTTCACTGTCAGTTTCCATGTAGGCCTACTGTAGGTGTGATGAATAATAGAACCACATCTCATTTTAAATACAGGTGCCTTCCATTCTTTCACTGGTTGTTAAATGTGGTTGCGTAAAATGTTGAATTATTTTGAGAAAACAATTGACCTTTGCTGAAACAGCACCTCACGCGGGACTAAACACAAGCTACTGCTACTGTACAAATATTCAAATTGTCTGTGGTGTATATAATCAATCTGTTTCCCTTTTTATATTGACTGCTTAAACCTGAAGGTTTAACAAATAAAATTATAATTAGGTTATGTATCTACCGTACTAGCATTGTTCAAACATTTGCATAAAATTGCCTTCAGTCTTGAAGGGTTGCTTTAACTAAAAATCTACATCAAATTGGGTCTTCTCTCTTTTCCCCTGCTGGCGATAGACTTTGTATCAGAGAAGACTTGCAAGAATGTCTTCTCTGCTTTCTTCTCTATTACCTACAGTGGGTCCCGGCCATATCGGGACAGATTCTCCAGTGAATTTAAGCGCTTACTCATTGTAGCAAACATTTCTGTCAAGGGTCACTGGCTGGTAGGCTAAAGACAGCAGTGTGATTGTCTCTGAATAAAGGAGTCTGTCTGAGGGGAACTAATAGTGATAGTGAGTGCACACAATCTTTTTGACAGGCGGCAACACAAACACTTTGACCACAGCTGGAACATATCGGAGGAGTCGGGAGTCTAAGCTTTTTCCCCTTCCTCTGTCTTCCCAAAGTCTCTGAAAATACTCTACCTCTACAAAATATACAGTATAGCACTGTGGTTATTGTTGCAGAGGGCTAGATGATCATAAGGGTGTATGGGGAAATGGAAGAGTAGGGTGGTCACTGGTCATTTTGCATTTGTTGGCCTTGAGCCACTGCCCCTAAATCATGCTAACATGTGGCCATATGGACCACATGCTGATAATGTCCTATCGCTTGTTAGAAAGCAAGGAAGCTGATGTGAGAGACACTGGTGCCATACACAGCCATGCAAGTCAGTCATGTAGAGTCAGTGAAGGGAAAGGGGGCCCTGATTGATGTGAAGGTGAACTGAATGGCCAAGCATGGTTAACACTAGCAAGCGTTGAGAAAGAGGGAAATTGCTTGTGCGCTAACTCATGTCATAGAAAACATAAGTTACGTTTGAAGCTCTTCCAGACAATAACGTCTTGGAATAAATTCCTAATGCAAATAAGCATCCACTTTAAAGGCAGTAGGGTTTCAAGAGCATGTGTGACCAGCATCTACTCAATCATTGTTTGTAATGTTGAGTGTATGAAAGCCATGCTTGTTTTGTTTTTCAACAGGAGATATTTTTTCTCTCAATTAAACATTCTGGAAAGAACGCAAAGTTCAAGGGCACATTTACAAATGTCTCAGACAATGCTGCTCATGTAAACACCCAGAAACCACAACGATCGACTGTTCTAAATCTTGTTTCGAAGGGTCTCAGAAGTGCGGCATACAACCACCGTTCACCCAGGATTAGGACGCTAACTACGCTAAACAATATCTTATCCTTTGTGCGGAGAGGCCCCGCCATTATACTTGTTTGACATGTGTGCTGACAGAGGAGACCTGCATAGTGAACCATTCTGGGGAGGATAGGCAGCTCTGTGGAACCTTTTTCAGGAGTCTCTGTCCTCCCAGTGTCTCTCTGCTAATACCTCACCATTCTGGCTGCCACTGAGACTCTGCACCACGGGGGGCGGGGGGGTTCTTCAAGAAAGCATAGTTGGAATGCCAGCCTTCAGAGCTTTGCATCAAGATGGAGAGGGGAGGTGGGGATGACTGCAATTGTGTGTGTGTGTTGGGAGGGGTATAAAGAGAAAAAGGTTGTCTGTCTTTTCTCAATGTGACGGACAGCTCTGAGAAGAAATGAAAGGCAAGAAAAAAAACAAATTCTTGACTCACACTAGGCATGTCATTGATATGCTAAGAAGAGAAATATCCAAGGGTAAACATGGCTGTTGGCTAAAGAGAGATTTTGGAATGTTTTTATGAGCTCGCTCCTGGAGTGTGGTCCGGTTGTGTTCTAGGTTTTAATGCATATCCTTAATCTGCATACAGTGGGTTTGATTATAAGGTTGTAGTTATAATGTCGTATGACATGACTTTAATAAACATATTGTGCATTATTCACTGTACAACATGCTGCAGAATGATAAGGACTTTAAATGACGTGCCTTGCATAATCTTTGTCTGTAGAATATGGCTTTCTTTATGTGACCATGAGCTGCCTTGTCAGAGTGCGAACACAGGACCCCCCCACACACACACCCAAACAGAAGGTGTGTGTGCGTGCGTGCGTGTTAGCCTAGAGCTTTTTAAATGCTGTCTTTTTGTGGTATGCAGTCATGGGAGAAGACCCTTCAAAGGTGGAACAGCAGGGAAATTGCATGGTGTGAGCGCATGTGAAGCCAAAGGTCTCTAGCCTTTTACTAGCTGCATGTAATCTCCTAATCCTCGATGTGGTTTGCCGGTGGTCTGTTGACGGAGGTGGACCACGGGAAGTCTGTGGGGTGGAAGGGGGTCCTGGCCCCCCATTGAACCAACCCTGTTGCTAAAATATGGACACATGTTAAAGGTTAAGTTGACCCATTTTCTATAGCCACCTAAAGGGTTGCACAATATATGATCGGAGTGTCTTTTTTAGTTGATGCCATTTAGAGTGTGTAAAGAATGTGGCATAATTTTGAAAAATATATGTCAATGGGTCATGCAGTTATTGATTATTAGGTTAGCATTTGTTCTTTTGAGTTTCCGTAAGGCAAGTTCATGTATTCAAAACGTCAAGGGAATTCTTGGTGTTCTCTTTTGATGGCCCAAGCAGCTATTTATGGGTGAGTATAACAGGAATGTCCAGCTGTGGTCTGACTTAATAGGACACATTAGGAGGTTTGATTGACATTAGTTAGCCACTCTATTTAGCCTCCGTTGCCATGAATTCCTTTTAATTTGATTTGCAGAATCAGTTGTTACATGTTTTAGTGATTTCACACTTTCTATGTGACTATACTCCCCTTGGTTCTCTCAAATGTTTTGAAGCATTAATGATGCACTGCTCCCATGATTTTCAACACATGAATAAGCATAACCACAGGGTAAGAAATGTTGCCAAGTCACTGTATTACATTGTATACAGTATACATACAGTACACTATAGGTGTTAATTATTAATTACTGCAGTCCCTTCACCATAAGATGTTGGGATGTTGGGTTTCCATGACGCTAATGAAGTAAAAACGTGAAGAAGCCTCTTCCCTAATCAGAATCATATTATGACAATATGATGGGGGGGAGTTATGTTAGCAAGCCCGAGAGAGCATCACAATACTGCCACACAAGCCCCTTCCATGTTTTCTCCCACACTCCCAATACCATTCCTGGTTTAATAGTCTTAACCAACCCCCCTAATATCCACACCCCGCATCACATGGACACACACAAACACTCTACAAGCCGCCTACTCAGTGAAATGTGAAAAGCTAGTATTGTGATTTATTGTTCCATAAATGCTTCATGTGGCAGCGCCATGAGGAGACCAGCTCTAGTGTTTGCTAGTGGCCCCAGGGACAATGGTGAGCTTTTCACACTCAAACATGGCCACCATAAAAAACAGCAGTCATCCTAGTGAAAACAGAACAGTCCTTTCATGCATGTAATATTTATTTTGTAATATATCTTTAAGATACCTTGTTAATAATCTTGACCATATGGAGGAGCTTTTAAGCAAACATATTTTCATAGCTGCAGCATTCAATCTGTCTAAATGTCCTCTTCTAACTCCCTCTCTACACTGACAGTACCACCTGCTGAAACCTAATTTACTGGCATCCCATTATTTCTTGAAGCTCCTTGGTGGGAATGTGTCTTCTCCCCCGCAAATTAAATTGGCAGTTGAAGGGTCAAAACGTCAGTATCTGTACTTTATCCCTTGTCCTGGTGGACACAACCATAATGTCTTGCTAATAAGCCTGCATTTAGAAGGGTCCGCTAGCCAGCAATTCTCAACTGGTGGGTCCCGACCCAAAAGTGGGTCGCGGACCTGTTCTGGGTGGGTCGCGGACACAGTCAATAAATAAATAATATTTAATGCGCATCTGATTTTTGGAAAAAATATTTTGACGGCCATGCGTCAGAGCTTTGCAGCACTCTAGCTCCGTAGGCGTGGTAACCATCATTTGATTACTGTTCACTTTAAGTTTTGTGAATCTTCGGAGGCAAGATGGCGAAGCACATATATGACCCAGAGTGTTTAAAATGTGGATTTTCGTACGTTGAGGACTGGTTTTTGTAAGACATGTGTGGGACGTTGATGTGCAAGAACAATTTCTCTGCAGCAGAGTCCCCCTACCACTACAAAGGCAGCGGGCATTTTCAACACCGTGGACTTGTATTTGAACTCAGTGGGCCTAAGATGGAAATACTGTGTGGGAATCACAACTGATGTCGCTGCCTCCATGACGGGGAAACGTGCAGGTTTGGTAAAGCAAATTCTAGAGAGGGCACCTAATGCGACTTGGAATCACTGCTTTTTGCACCGAGAGGCACTAGCGACTATGCTTGATGAAGCTTTGCAAGACGTCATCAAAGTGGGAATCTACATTAAACAAAGTGCGAAGAACAGCTGCTGCTTTTCAAATCTATGTAAAGACTTGGGCTCTGAGCACATGCAGGTGTTGTATCACTCAGAAGTACGATGGCTGTCAAGGGGTAAGGTGTTCTAACGCTTTTACGAACTGAAAACGCCACCTTCCTTTCAGAGAGTAACTCCCTGTTTGCTGAACTGTTTGACAACGAAATCTGGCTCGCACGAGTTGCATATCTTGCTGATGTGTTTGAGCACCTCAACACATTAAACACATCTATGCAAGGTTAGACAAAATTGATGCGTTCAAGAAAAAGATCAGACTGTGGGTAAATAATGTATCTAAAGACAGACTGGACATATTTCCTAACGCTTGCCAGGAAGAACAGCAGTTGGACACCGCGGCCAAAATGGACTTAAGAAAAAATCTCAAGGCTCATCTCATTAAACTGCAAGCTCGGTTTAATGAGATTATCTGCACTTCTGGTGCAGTGATGTGATGGTTGAGTATCCATCTCTCTCCACTCTTGTAGTCAAAACGATCCTACCATTCAGCACAACCTATCTGTGTGAAAGTGACTTCTCTACTTTAGTCCAGCTCAAGTCAAAGCAGAGAAACATGTTGAACATTGAGCATGATCTGAGAGTAGCTCTGACGACTGTTACCCCAGACTTTGAAACTCTGATCAAGAGTAAAGCACATGCTAAACTGTCTCATTTACTTTCACAAATGACAGGTTAGGTGAAAACTCGTATTTTGGGCCTTTTTCTTTAAAAGTTGTGCAGTTATTTTATTCACTTTTATACATGCATTTGTCAAGGTCCTCCTCAGTTTCTTACTATAGTGCTCTGAAATGCACGTTGCACATGTAAATATGTGTATTTATGTTAAAAAAAGATGCACATGTTTTCTAAGGCTCTTTTTGAAAAATAAATTTGTCTTAAATTCTATAAAAGTGGGTCGCGACTTAATGATTATGAGAAAATGTGGGTCACAGGGTGAGACCAGTTGAGAACCCCTGCGCTAGGCTACACAACAGCCATTAAAGCTTGTGAAGCTCTGGGAAAGAGGATTCCAGTGTCTTAAAGGCATTCATGTTTTAGCCTGGTTGTCAATAAACCTTGAGCTCTTGCAAGGTAGAAGCCAACGAGAATCAGGATTCAGTTACTCTCTCAGTGAATGAGCTGTATACATGGGGAGGGTTTGGGCCATTGTGTGCATTTTGTCACTCACAAGGATAATGTCCATAAATGGCATCTAAACTAACCCAGGCCAATTATAAGCTTATGACTCGAGGGGGCTTGTCCTAACCTTTGACCTCTGTGTGCTCATTGTGGGCTGAGGCCCTATAGTTTGATGGTTGTGAATGATGAGGTCTTTATGATTGCAGCGGCCCCTATGGTCAAGAAGTGAGATCAGAATGAGAAAGACAAACATCTTAGAAAAACACTCATTGTAACATCAAATGATTCAGAAAGGGCACAAGCTAACTTTGATGGACTAAAAGCAAATATTATGTTTATATTCCAAAGACGAAGATGAAATAGAAGAAATATCACCATATTTCCAACTCAGTTTATACATGCGATACAGCCAGCATCATACGGCTAACACCATCCATCCATCCATCTTCATCCGCTTATCCGGAGTTGGGTCGCGGGGGCAGCAGCTTCAGCGAGGGACCCCAAACTTCCCTTTGCCGAGCAACATCATCAAGCTCTGACTGGGGGATCCCGAGACGTTCCCAGGCCAGTTTGGAGTCATAATCTCTCCACCTGGTCCTGGGTCTTCCCTGAGGCCTCCTCCCAGTTGAACATGCCTGGAACACCTCCCAAGGGAGGCGACCAGGAGGTATCCTTACTAGATGCCCGAACCACCTCAACTGGCTCCTTTCGACACAAAGGAACAGCAGCTCTACTCCGAGTTTTTTCACAGATAGCTGAGCTTCTCACCCTATCTCTGAGGGAGATTCCAGCCACCCTTCTGAGAAAACCCATTTCAGCCGCTTGTACCCGTGATCTTCTTCTTTTGGTCATAACCCACCCTTCATGACCATAGGTGATGGTAGGAACGAAAATTGCCCGGAAGATCGAGATCTTTGCCGTCCGGCTCAGCTCTCTTTTCGTCACAACGGTGCGGTAAAGTGATTGCAATACCGCTCCCGCTGCTCCGATTCTTTGGCCAATCTCCCACTCTAATGTCCCCTCACTCGCGAACAAGACCCCAAGGTACTTAAACTCCTTCACTTGGGGTAAGGACTCATTCCCTACCCAGAGTGGGCACTCCATCGGTTTCCTGCTGAGAACCATGGCCTCAGATTTAGCGGTACTAATCCTCATCCCAGCCGTTTACACTCGGCTGCGAACCGATCCAATGAGTGCTGGAGGTCACAGACCGATAATGCCATCAGGACCACATCATTTGCAAAAAGCAGTGATGAGATCCCCAGGTCACTGAACCACAACTTTTCTCCACCACGACTACGCCTCAATATCCTGTCCATGAATATAAAATAAAGCGCAGCCCTGGCAGAGACCAACCCCCACTTGAAACGAGTCCGACTTACTGCCGAGAATCCGTACACAGCTCACGCTTTGGGCGTACAGGGATTGGATTGCCCTGAAAAGGGATCCCCTCACCCCATACTCCTGCTGCACCTCCTACAGTATATCCCTGTGATACCCCTGTAATTGGCACACACTCTCTGGTCCCCCTTTTTTAAGAGGGGAACCACCACCCCAGTCTGCCACTCCTTTGGCACTGTCCCCGACTTCCACGCGATGTTGAATAGGCATGTCATCCAAGACATCCCCTCCACATCCAAAGCTTTTAGCATTTCTGGATGGCTCTCATCAATCCCCGGGGCTTTGCCACTGTGGAGTTGTTTGACTACCTCAGTCACCTCCCTTAGGGAAATTGCTGATGATCCCCCATCAGCCTCAAGCTCTGTCTTTACCACGAGAGCATGTCAGTCAGATTCAGGAGTTCCTCAAAGTATTCCTTTCACCGCCCAATTACCTCCTCAGTTGAGGTCAACAGTGTCCCAACCTTAATGTACACTGCTTGGATGGATCACCGCTTCCCCCTCCTGATGTGGCGGATGGTTTTCCAGAAACACCACCCGGTACCCTGCAACCGACTTCCGGGACAACATATCCCGAAAGGCCTCCTTCAGTCGGACGGCTTCCCTGACGACCGGTGTCCACCACGATGTTCGAGGGTTACCGCCCCTTGAGGCACCTATGACCTTGAGACCACAGCTCTCTGCCGC
>JAODOY010000185.1:10000-13972 GCA_025399855.1 Forbesichthys papilliferus | reverse complement strand
TCTCTCTCTCTCTCTCTCTCTCGCTCTCTCACTCTCTGGTGGAATGTTCAAGTTTATAAACCGTGTTTATTGATCTGATACCAAATTTGTGAAATCTGTGGCATACACACACACATACTAGTAATTTCGATATATTTTTCTACAGTACATCATCTCATTTGCATGTTTCAAATGCAAAGAATTAAGCATTTTATTTATTTTAGTTCAAATGCTGAAAAGCTAAGCAAATACAAAAAGCTTTATCAGTTCGCTATTCAGCATCAAGGACTTACACGTTCAAGTACATTTTGACTAATCAATTATAATGAAGCGATATTGTTCGTCAAACATGAAATCACTCTCTAAACTATAAGACCTACGCCACAGGCATAATTATACTGATATTCTTTTCAAAACACCCAGAGAATTGAGCCTAATCTATATTCATGCACCGTCGAAGACATGCCTGTCAGTTCTTGCTGCAAATCCATTATTCCTGTGTTTCTCGTTACCTTGCTTCTGTTTCTCATCTCGACTCCCCCACTTTGCACCTGCTTTTTGCACCCCGCTTTTCATTTATTCGGAGAAATACATATTGAAAGATTCATTTCCATACTGGATTTTCACCTTCCTCTACCCAATCAAACTTTATTCAGGAAGGGTCTTAAACCGAAATGAGAAGATAAATAGAAAAGTATCAGTTACTGTTCTTGCAGTGTAGGACATGAGAAAGAGATTTGTAGGGTTTATTTGCGTCTTTTTCACTCCTCTTGGCACCCGCCTTGCGCTGTTCCTTGTGTGTTAATTCTCTGGAATTCCTTTTGGGAAATATGGAGTCTACAGGTCAAAGAGAGACACCGACCAACGGATGTGGAAGTGCAAATCAGGGGGTTATATTTGTACTTCTAAATGCTTTTCCAGACGTCCACATATTTTCCTCTTTTTCCTATTTTCATCTCGGCTTCCTGTCCGGTGATTTTCTATTGCTGAAGAATGGCGGAGCACTTTGCTGCTCCTACAAAGCCTCATCCAGTTATTTGATACACCTACTTCCTGTTTGCTTCCTCAGGCACTTCCTTCATCTCTCACTAGAGGAACTCACCTCTGATTAGCATCATAACAACAGAAGAAGAAAAAGCAACGTGACTTACCTTTCCCATTGTGTTGTACTCCATAGCAATTTCCCGAAAGAAGAAGTAGATAAAGTCACCATAATCAACTGCCTGGACAAAGTAGGGCTCTACGATAGAGAATAAACAAGATAAAGTGACATTTTGCTATGACAAAACAGATCTGACACCATATTTCACAATAAACAGCCAAAGTATCTGTCATGTTATGCAGAGAGGCACAGACTGTGAGCCTTGAGTGCCTAAATCTATCATCCATCATACCGGTGAGGCCATTTGCATGCAAGGTATGAGAAATCTCTCAATTGCGTTCTGACAGTGTGGACTTGTGGCTGCTAATCGCCGAGGCAGAGCAATTTCCTGCCTAAATAAACGATACTGGGACAGGTTGGCAAAATGATTCCGTCAAATAGAGCGTGTAGCATTAGCATAGGTGCTACTGGTGTTACATACAGAGAGGCAGGCACACGCTTATACAGTACGCAGACAAAACGTATAAGAGCACTCTGGAGCCTGCTCATCTGAACCCCAGGTCGTGGTTCAGCCTTGTGTCCTCAATCAGTCAGGACTTTGTTTATTTGTCCAGTGCTCACCTTTCAGCCATTTGGAGTCATGTTTGACGGTGCGCAGCGTCGGGCTGTCTCCTAGGCTACGATAGATGACTGCATCGATGGCGAGGAAGTCAGTTATTGTGGCGGAGTACAGCTTGCCATCTGGAGAACGAGGGAGAAGATGGAATGTGCAAGAAGAAGTAAAGGAAAGACAGAAAGGGACACAAACTGTTCTCCCAGTGGCTAGGGGACAACGAAAACATGCTTATGATTATGAAAATGATGATAGGCCTGTGATGGACGCCACTCATGAACACGCCAGACTCTCTGACAGACTGCAAACAGACTGTGCACACACTGAGCACGTTTGCCATCACTTACTCCAACAAAACACAGCTCAAACGAGTGTACAGCGGCGCCGTGCACACGCATAGAAGCCTACAGTACTGTAGCACACGCACACAAGTGCACACCAATAGCAACCACAGGCACATCTGCACATGCTAGAGTACGCACGCCTTAACATGCACAAGATGTGAACACAATCCACCAGCGGTATGACCTCAGCCAGCCTTGGCTATGGTCGCAATGGAAACTCAAACTACATAATTGAAAGGATAGCAGTGAGAAGAACCCTCTAGATTACTCAGTGCTTCCAAGTCGGTCCAAGCAGCTCTGCTACACATTAGCTGGTCAACCTAGGCGTTTACGCTCCTCCTCAGCTTTAGGCACACACAGAAAGTGTAAACTCTCATAAATCAGTTCACAGCCACTATGAATGGTGACTGAATCTCTTTAGCAGCCCCTTAGAAATCGCACCCCGCCAACGGAAATCTGACTCGTTCAATTGTGGTTTATTTTTAATCCTATGTATTTTGAGAGACAGGGTTAGAGAAGACATTGGGACACCAAGGCACAAGGCAGGGAGAGAATAACACCACAATATTCTTGCTGGATTTCCAAAGCGCTCTAACAAGCAACACATTCCATGCACAGGGCAAGCTTGGCCCTGGTTCAGTGAATTTGCCCTTGTGCATGAAACAGAGTTTGCCTTATATTCGTGACACGCTGTCGGAGTGTTGCTATTAGAATAAACCACAGGGTATTACAGAGCATATTAAATACAACCGCATCTAATCCCCATACTCAATTATCTTAACTTTCCCAGTTCAAGCATGATTTTGTGCTTATTAACTGCCAATAGGAGGAAACCAAGATTAATATTTTCGCCCCATGGCATTAAATGTCCCCGCAGTATCACAAATACTTCATTTATATCACACTGAAATAGCTTCTACGAAGATCAAATTGCTATAGTATTTGCCTGGTGTTTGTGCAACCAATACAGATCTGCTTACCGGCAAAGAGTGCGACGTTGGCATGTTTGGCATCATAGGGGCAACGGGCCATGCCACTGATCTCCTCTCCATCTGCCTCCAGCGTGTCCATCTAGGGTCAGAGATGAGGAGAAACGTCAACACAACTCCTTGGAAGAGAATGGAAGAGAATGTTTTCAGATGAAGAAATAGTGATAATAATGATTACGTTTTGTTGTGCATGGTGTCTGCATATTGGCAATGACATTGTGAGCTACAGCAGATCTTCTTTTGAAGAATGGGCCAAACTAGTTAGAACTGCTGCTACTGTATGACACAATCATCTATTAGTCAAGGATGTACTAAATCATGACTAATCCCAAACATCACCAAGATGCAACCACTGTATACTGTAAAGTATGTGATATTCAAATGGGGGACCCATCTGTCCATAGTTTTCTAAATAATATTTTCCAAGTATTCCACTGAAGGAGTATGCATTTACCTAATTTTGTCTCCTTTAATTGTACTTGTATTACTGTAAAGAGCCAACAGGTTTAAACAGCCCTCAGAGCAAATGTCTATCCTATATTTACTGTACCTTAATGTGCTCTATACAGCAAAGTAGCTAAAAGAAATCATAAGGCCCCAGGGCAATGTCACGCCACATCAGATTTAACATAGCAGATTAGGTTTATGTTTTGGCCAGACATCTTTGTCATTGTTAAAAGCTTGTCCCCGGGTAGACTTTCTGGGAAAATATATAGTCCTTAACCCATTAGAACTGGAATCCTCCCAGAACAATACCCACAAGAGTGAGTTTGGTTGTAACTAATGGTTTACGAAACACTGTTCAGTCTTAAGCAGGGCAGGATTGATCTGAATAGACTGTACAGCACTGATCCCAGTTTGGCATCGCAACCTTCGTCAGCCATGGCAGAGGGAGGGCTCTGGGTTAGAGGGCACAATCATCCCACCATGTAGTCATGTCTTCCT
>JAODOY010000185.1:0-5000 GCA_025399855.1 Forbesichthys papilliferus | reverse complement strand
GTTTTATGTTTAATTATGGAGCCCTCACTGAAAATGCTGGAAAGGAGGGCAGGGTGTCAACACATAATAGCTAGTGCATTCGTGTGTATGTGAGAACGTGCCGTAGATAAATGCATGGCTGTGCCTGTTCTCCTTCTCCCACGCTTACCTTGTGTTTCCCTTTCATCCTGCAAGTGTCCACGTCTGCCTGCCTGGACTTCCATGTCAGTTTCTGTTGGAAAGAGGGCACAGTCAGCCCTCACCCAATAAGACAAAGGCAGACAAAGACAAAAGAAGCCACCGAGCAAGGTCAATAAGCGATCTATACATCTGATCGATAATCATCATCTTAGCTCCCGCCGGGGCGTCGGTTCCCTCCACCAGGCACCTGCTCCGAGGTGAAACTCATTTGGCGTGCTGATCAAAGATCGGTTCGCCCCGCTTTAGCTTATAATTCCCCGCCAGAGGGGAGGAAATGTGATACTGACCCCAGATCAGAATGTGGCATGAAGGACAGACCCAAAGCCACCACTCATTTCTCTACTGATACTTTAGGCTGCTTTGAGTTAGTGCCAAACGGTCTGGCAGATGAAGCACTCACTGACAACTCAAACACACACACACACACAAACATATACTGCATGCACATGCTGTACAGTAAACACAGTACAATAGACAGACAGACAGACAGATAGATAGATAGATAGATAGATAGACAGACAGACAGACAGACAGACAGATAGATATATAGATAGATAGACAGACAGATAGATAGATAGATAGATAGACAGACAGACAGACAGACAGACAGATAGATAGATAGATAGACAGATAGATAGATACAGTAGAGCAAGCTATGTGAGCTGTGCGAGGCTATTACAGTACTGTGACTCATGTACATGTACACACACGCACACACACACACACACACACACACACACACTCGCAGACACACACACCTCCCTAGCCGTCGGGGCCTTTGGGTCAGTGCTAAGCTGTGTCCAGCCTAGTGTGTTTGGGGCCGTTGGACAGCGTGTTTGGAGCCAGGCCACTGATTAAAGACCTTGAGTCATCAATCAACCTCCCAGTGGCCTTTCATCTGGAGGTGGCCCTCATTAAGCAGGGCTGTGACATTGAAGTGGTCTGGGCGGAGGCTTGGCGGGTTGCTGTATACATGAGAAAGGGCCTTGTTTGAATTCTGTCCGCATGCATCACGTTCCGGCTAGCCGCCGTTGAATAGAGAGAGAGTGGGTTAACGTCACAGAGGGCCCGTGTAAATAAACAGCGGACGATATTTAAACATTTGCTCCTTTCGTCCTTTCATTCTCTCTCTCTCTCTCTCTCTCTCTCTCTCTCTCTCTCTCTCTCTCTCTCTCTCTCTCTCTCTCTCTCTCTCTCTCTTGTTCCCTGTGGGGCGTCGAGGGGTTTCTGTGCTTGATTGACAGCATGTTGGTTGGTGTTCAAGGTTTAAAGGCTTCAAATTGAATAGCACATATGTGGTGCGTATAATGTATGCTGCTGGTTAGGATTCTCTCTCCGTCTTTCCCACTGCTCTTAATATTCTCCCTCCCTCCCCCACCCAACCTTCCGCCTGTCTGTTACACGTCCTTTTATCAGTGCTGCTGTTGTCGCTGATGAGGGCGGTTGACGCAGGCAGTTGTCTGGAACACTGGAGTGGATCATGTTCTTAGCAGGGTCAGCTGGCTGTAGAAGGCTGGCTCACTCCATAGAACTATATGGATTTAACCCGCGCGGCCTAGGGAGGAGCCAGCATGGCCACACACACTCAAACCCACCCGTGAGTGTGGAGGTTTGGGGGGGTTGGACCACATTCCTGTGACAGACCGAGGACGCCACCCCCTAGTGGCCGCATGGCTGGCAGCAAAGCCCCATTGACCCCCATTCTAAAGCAGCGGTCCAAATTGGGTGAAATTGCACGACTCAAGCGCCACATTTGCTCTCAGTATGTTTGTTACGTTTGCGGTTAGTGTTGTACCGGGCACGACTCCCTTTCCTGAGTTTTAACAACGTGAAATGAAGCATAAACGGTTAACTGCTTCGTGTTTCTGTCCTTCATAGTCCCGTGTGGCTGGTATGGTTGTGTTGACCGCCAGTGACGCCATCTGAGACGCCATTGCATTGCGCTTGAGAGCAACTCATGTCTGCAGTCAATAGGCATGCGAGCGCTTCACTGTCTCCAGTGTCTCCTGTCTCTTATTTTGATGTCTTGATGGTGGGCTTGCCTGCCCCATACCCATGTAGTCAGAGATACACTGTCAATCAGGGAGTGTACTGTGTGTGTGTGTGTGTGTGTGTGTTTGTGTGCGTACTGTATATACGTTTGCAGGCCTGTTTGCGCATGCGCGTGTGTGTGTGTGTGTGCGCATGCCTCCAGCGAACATCGTGAACACTGTAGACGGATGTCTCACTCACCTTGCTGAAAAAGATCTCCTCACTGATAGCCGTGTCTGTCTCCACCGTGTATATGTGATCCCTGCCGTGGATAGAGAGATTTGGAAGTACAGGAGAGAGAGAGAGAGAGAGAGAGAGAGAGACACAGTACAGTCAGAAATCCTGCCAATAACATCCCCACATCCCTTCCCTTCTCCAGGCTGTCTCCACCCGCAGGCAGCATACACCATCAGAAAATGTCTCTTTGTGTAAACTTTGTTCAAACCCTGATAAATAACAATAAACAAAAGGAGGCCAGAGCTATTTGCTCTGTCAGACAGAAACAGTCAACAAAGCTTTAGAGTGCAGTGCCGTGGGCTCGCGGACAAAAGCCCCTTTGTCCCCGGGAAAGGTCCTAGGGGGGTAAAGGGAAGGAACGGGAAGGTGGAGGAGAAGGGGGGGTGGGTCGAGACGGGAGGTGCCAAGTCACTCGGAGCTGTTCAGGTCAATTAAGCCTGGCGTTTGAGCCACAGGAAATCTATACTAACACTCATTAAAGCTCACACAAGAGGACTTATGTGCAAACTCACAGGGCGACTCCTGTTTTACACAGCTCAGCCATACGGGCATATGGAAGACATAAAGACGAAAAACACAAAGGTGAACCGCCGCCTCGGACGGAAACCTCCGGCTGGAGCAGGAGGAGGAGGTGGAGGAGGGGGCGCTGGGGCATGTTGCCGCACCTACGCTTTACCTGTCTACACACACCTAACACGCATGGAGAATTAAGGTGCAGACGCCGTGAGGGGGAGGGGGAGTGCGTGTGTGTGTGCGTGCGTGTGGGGAGAATGAGAAGGGGGCAGGGTTAAAGAGCAGATGAAAAGAAAGGAAAAATAATAAAAAGCTGTTGGAAGAAAGGAAGGAAAGAAGGAAGGAAGGAAGGAAGGAGGGAGGAAGACAGAGGTGACTGTGCCAAACGATGTAACTGTTTTAATTTGTCGTGGATTTTCTGGTGAATGTGTTTTTAATCAATGTGTATAATGGCGTCAGACTCATGGCTTAATTATGTTCTCCCTCCTCCAACCTGTGTTCACCCAGGCTTCCTGAGCGCTTCTCTCATTAACTAAATCTAATAACGTCTTTGGAGGAACAGACATCCTGAAATGAATCCACTTATATCACTTTCCTGGGGGGCCCACACCATCTCCTCAAGGATAAAAG
Organism: Forbesichthys papilliferus; assembly: GCA_025399855.1. Lineage (NCBI taxonomy): Eukaryota > Metazoa > Chordata > Actinopteri > Percopsiformes > Amblyopsidae > Forbesichthys > Forbesichthys papilliferus. The sequence goes on along the minus strand of JAODOY010000185.1, from coordinate 1,409 downwards.
CCAGTCTACTGAACATTATCAGCTGTGGCACATAAATTGACTAATTAATCTTAGCGGTTGAAATTACGAAAAGCCCTCGCAATGGGAGGGGAGCAGCTGAGGGAATGGTCAGAGTGTGAAAACTGTCCAGAGATGCCCAGAAAGGGCGAGCTGTTTCCTTTGCTTTGTTCTGAACGTCTTTGCTGCTCCTCATTCCGCGTGTTAATCTCCTTTCCTTCCCGCCTCTCCAATTTAACTTGATATTGCGTCAGCCTTGGAAGAGGGAAATAATCAATTTCAAATTATGGCAATGCATAACTTTCCCTTCAACATTCTAAGTTCACTCACCCTGGCAAAAGCCAGACGCTGACTCTCTTTCTGAGCAGTGTGCCGTGACCTAAAATTGAAGTGACTCGAGCCAAAACCGCACACTCCTATAGCAAAATGTTTTTCATTAAGGCTCTCTTGTAACACGGTCATTGCAATGCACTGACTAATTGATCTGGATTGGATTTACCAGGTTCCAGAAAAGCCCCTTTGTGTTTAGTGGTTCTCTAATTTTTTCTATTTTAATTGCAAGGTAGAAGTAATGTTAAGAACACGTCATACATCTGAATTTGTATGACAACCACAGTACAACAGTATCTTTAAAAATATAAATATGTATTCATTCAAGGCCTTACATGGACTACAGAGTATGACTTTCTGCCATTAGGTATCACATTAGGGCACCAGCATCTCTCACTAAAACAACATATTTGTGGACCACACACACACACACACACACACACACACATACAAACAAACACACATGCACTATAATGCACGTGCAGCCGGCCAGGCTATGAAAACAAATAACAGAGAAGCTCAGATGTCATTCTCTGCTCAGGACACAGTTACTCCAATATTTATTTTACTGCAACTTTATTTCGAAATTAGTTTGTTTGCAGCTATGCTGATTTGATTGATTATTTTAAAAACTCACACATCTTTTGCAAGCTTTATATTAAGGAGTTGGTCATAGATATAAAACCATAAGCATTGTAATAATGTTTTTTTTAATTTTTTAATTTTGAAGGAGGATTTTGAAGGTAACGTTGTTCACCCTGGTTGCGTGCTGTTGACAGAATCAAAGGCTGAACCCTGGATCACGGTTCCAGAACTCTGCTCAGGCTTCCAGCAGAGATAAGAGGAAGCCAAGCGCTGATGCAGTCCTCAAACATCCTGTCCACAAAGTGGGAGGGGTGGGGGGGTGGGGGGGCATAGTGCAGCTATGTCTGTGTCAACACCAGCTCTCCAAACACTGACACATCTGCAAGTGAACCCCATCTCCACCATAGCCCCATGCACACTGAGAGAGAGAGAGAGAGAGAGAGAGAGAGAGAGAGAGAGAGAGAGAGAGAGAGAGAGAGAGAGAGAGACAGAGAGAG
>JAODOY010000184.1:0-13972 GCA_025399855.1 Forbesichthys papilliferus | reverse complement strand
ATGTAAATATATAAATATATAAATAAATAAATAAAAACAACACCTTTGTTCCGTCAGCTGGTTTCAACTGATTTCAGCCCGTTCAAAATCAGAGTGCTTCAGTTGTAATTTATAATATGTATATTTGACCATGTTTGGCTTATTTCTAAATGGATTGTATAGTGCATAATATCTGTGCATGTGCTGGTAGGTTCAACGACGGCCCCAGAGGTCAGCAGCCCCAATCCAAGGAGGTGTCATACTGGAGGAGGAAAGGCCAGGACTTCACCGTGCTGCTGGACTACGCCAACCTCCAAGAGGGTCGCGGAGGGGAGCCAGCGGTGGTGGCGGGGGGCTTCGTCCGGCCTGAGGGGCCCCAGCAGCCGCAGGGCCAGGAGCCCTTACCACCTCCGCCGGCCGAGGAGGACGGGGAGCGGCGACGGGCGGCCGCGGCCCAGGAGAGGCAGCGGTGGGCTGCCCTGGCCCAGGCCCGCTCCCGGGAGAGGGAGGCCGCGCTGCACTACTGGCGGATGACGGCGGCGGCCGAGCGAAAGTGCCGCAGCCTGGGCGCCGAGGAGTGGCGCCCGGCGGCCGCCGTCCTCGGCCGGCAGCTCTCCGAGGGAGACGCCGACCGGCGGTGCGCTCAGGAACAGCAGCAGCTGCAGCTGCTGCGGCTTCACGCCCGGACACCGGAGGGTGTGGCGGTGCACCCCAGGACCAAAGCCAAGTCCCAGTCCCTGCCACGCGTGCTGCAGCCCGACGTCACCGCCTCTAGGAGGGTCAACGGTCACCCGACGGCACCCCGCGACTTCCACGCGGCCTTCCCCGGCCGCCACTGGCCGGAGAACGGGCGGCCGGCCAGCGCCAACCAACTATCCGGGACGCCAAAGCCCCGCTTCACGCGGCCCCCCAGGCCCCCGTCCTACGAGGTGCACCAGCAGATCAGGGGCAGCTGGGAGGTGCTGTCGTCGGGGAGGGATTCCGCCGTCCCCCAGGCCAGGGATCGTACGCCGCTGCCCCAGTCCAGGGCAGGCGACCCCCAGCTGGACTACTTTGCACAGGACTCCGGACCACCGGGATACATCCCTCCCCCTTCATACAAGAGAGCCCCAATCATGAGAGCAGCTCGCCAGGGCTATGGAGAGCTTGCTGTTGACTACAGGTATGTCATAGCGAGACCATCGCCAGACCAAGAGGCTCCAATTTCATTTGTATCAGATTCACTCTGGGACCCCTTAATGCAAAAGCGTTTTTCAACTGTGTAGAGAACAGTCGAGCCCATCAGCGGCTAGTTTTCCCCAAGATGATGACATCGGCACATTTTTTATTCCACAGGCTTTCCAGCTTATTGTAAACATTCTGATTCAGATTTTTGTTGGGCGATATATTGTCCCAGAAATCATTTATATAAATGATATTGTTGTCAGAATCATGTAAACAATGTTGTTCCACTATTGTCGTGTAATGACATCACTTGTTTGTTATGATTGGTTTCATTGCTTGGCTAAGTATTGAAAATAAACCTTCACATTTATTTATCCTCACGATAAGTGGTATAGAAATGATTGTGACAGGCCTAGCTGAGGTAAAGGTAGGAAGTGCAATCATACAGTATTAGTACAGAGAGCATTGCCTTTATGACAAGTTACGCTTTTGAATTGAGGCGTTCCAAACTGATACGAGATCGGGACGGTGTGTCACAAGGCTAGGCATGTTCGTATGTTACACTGTTCACATCTGAAGTACTGGGAGACTGTTTGAGGGAAGGCCAGTAGATAAATGCAGCACAGTTGGCCTCTGGGAAACTATCTTCCCATCTTTGTTTACTTTTAATTAGGTTTATCTCAAACGTTTAACAGCAAGATTAGCATTAGCTCATTAGCTAGTGTTGTGTTGTTGTGTCACTGGAAGGTTCTTAAGGCTAATTATGTAATTTGTTGTCATACTCATAGGGTCTATTTGAATACATGTTTGACTGCAGCTTAGTTTAAAAACATATGAGATATACTGTATATATACAGTGTGTGTATGTCAATACTCAGTATATTGGTGACTGAACTGAATGTGTTAATTTGAATGAGTGAATCTAACTGCATCGTGTCTGTTTACGTAGTTTACAAGTAAAAACTCTGTTGTTCCCAGATACAGAGGGGATATGTACCAGCAGGTGCACGTGGCTCCAGATGGCTCTCACTGGTTCATTCGCCAGCCCGCGGCCCCCTGGCCCGACCCCCACAGGGACAGGAGCGCCCACAGACAGAAGCCCCTCTACCCCGTCTACGCCGCCCACGCGCACCCGGGCCCCGGCGGAGGTGTCCAGTACATCCCGTTCGACGACCCGCGCGTCCGCCACGTGTCCCCCGCCCCCGGCGGGAGCTCTCTGACGGACGCAGACAAGATCCGCCACATCCGCAGCGAGCTTCCCGGCGCCATCGTGTCGGAGCCTGCGTCCGACGACTGTGCCTTTTTGCCCCCGCCCTTGGGGCCCTTTGTCGCGGCCAGGCCGACCAAAGACGCCAGCCTGACGTCGCCTAGCAACTTTGGTAACGACAACAGCAGGTGGCACGGCGATTTGCACAAAGAGACCGTCGACAACTTCCCAGCAACCGACCAAAACTGCAACAATAGATATCCCAAAAACCACGGCCCCCCTCCGGTGCCCCCCTCAGCCTTCCAGGCCGCAGTGATGGCGAGCGCATCTTTGTCCCGCCAGGGCTCCGGCATCGCTGACACCATTACCCAGGTGAAGAAGATTGTCCCAAACTCAGGGCCCGAGGCCGTCAGGAACAGCAAGAGAAGAGTGAGCGAGACCATCTTTTGCCTGGTGTCCGTCCCCATTCACACCAGCGTCGCCGGCGGCAACAAGGACTCGGCGGCCGACCAGAACAATAACGAGACGATACCGAGCCTGACGGTCACCGACACAGACAGCGTCACTGTGCGCCACGCGGAGAACCAGAACCTCCGCAGCAAATCGGTGGCCGAGATGCCCATCGGGCCCCGTTACTCCCACTACTACACCAGCAGCACGTCCTCCACGAGGAACTACAAAAGGGCCCCTCTGAGGAAAGAGATCATGGATGCGTGGGCCCTCCAAGCCAATGAAGACAAAGAGCTGTGCTATGCCGGATCCTGGCCCGGCAACCAGTACCGCAACCAGGAGACTCAAACCAACTCCCCGTTGACTGTGGCGAAAAGCCCAGACCCCCAAAGTCCTTCTGGGCGTGGCCAGTCCGCGTCAGACACGACCACAGATAGTGGAGTGGGACCGGACAGCGGTGCCTCGTTCGGCTTTCCCATGGCAGGTCAGAAGGACCTACAGTTCTCCAGCAACAGCGCCTTCTCCCGCCCTGGTGTCATCCAAGCCCAGCCTCCGTCGTCACAGCCGTCGCCCGACACCCCGATGTCACCACTCAAGACGCAGAGGGGGGACCCGGAAGCAGATCAGCCCTCCTCCCCGAGGAAAGGCGCCCCCTGTCTGCCGGAAGGCGACGAGCAGGAGGCGTTTGGTCAGTTCCTGTTGAAGCCGGTGAACCGGCGCCCCTGGGACGCCATAGGAGAGCTGGAATGCATTAACAAGGTGCTTGAGGACACGATCAACACGAGGCCCAGCGTGGACCAGCGCAGCGACAAGCTGAAGGACATGCGGAGGGACGCGTCAGAGCCCGGCGTGCGAGATCGGCCCCAGAGCTCGGCACCGCCAACTGCCGCTCCACACCCGGGGCGGAAAGCAACGAGTCTTCCGCTAATGCACGTGGATGAGCTAAGCAGCATGAGAACTAGATCACAGTCCTGTGACCCTCCTGTGGACCCCGGCCTCAGGCAGGCGAGGCCGCGAAGTGCGAGCTCCACGCGACAGGGCTTTGCCAATGCCAGACGGGCAGACACCAGTCCGAGAGACACTAGCTTTGTGTTCCCGCTCGCGTCACACACTGACCCGGATCGCTACTACAGACAGGACATCCCGGTCCCCCAAGAGTCCATGTTAAGAGACGTAGGCCTAACTGTTTACACAGAGACCCCTGGAGGTCCCGGGAAGCCAATCCAGCGCTCCCTGTCAGTCCCAGTTCCACTGATTTCCCAGGAGGTTAGTCAGTCTTTGAGACTGTCTGTGGGACACAGGACAATGCTTGTTAGAAGTAGCTCTGAGCACAACTCACATCAACAGCTTCAAGCCGAGGCAGGCTCTGAGAGAAAGCCTAAAACAGAAAGGATGTTTAGGCCCAGGAGTGAAAACAGCAGATCGCCCAGAGCTGCGGCATCACAACACATCACTAGGCCGAGTAAGGAGGCTGCGTTGTTTTTTGAGGAGGACACTGCTGGTGAGATATACGCCATCTGTGAACCGCTCACCTACAGAAGTGAGTCGACCGTGGCATACCGGCACCTGGAGAACCTTTTGACCCAGGAGAAAGCTGGTGCTGTGCCCACGGAAGACCTCAGCAACCTCTACGAGGTCAAGTGCGCAAAGGGCATCCCTGAGCATGAGTCCATAGAGCAGAGGGCAGCCAGGATCCTGGGCATTAACGTGCCAGTAGAAGCCTTATGTGTAGCGGACAGACGGGGAGGAGACGAGCCGAGAGGCCAAGACATCCCTGTGACCGCCCCCGCTACTGAAGACACGGAAGCCTTCTCGGTGGAGACGGAGGGGCAGAGTCCAAACAGAGCGATGCAGCAAGTATCGGTACAGTTGGAGAAAGCGAACGAGGATGTCACCCGGGAACAAAAGACGGAGGAAGACGAGGAGGCCGGGCCAGGCGAGGGCCGTGCTCGCGGTGAAGACAGACAAAACGCCTGCGGGAACCACAGCGAAGACCATGACGCTAGCGAGCACCGACAAGCCACTGAGTTCCCACTCAGTGCGCTTGCCTCGTCCCTGCCTCACACCCCAAGCAAAGCACCTCAGGGCAAGCGTCGCGGAGAGAAGAAGGGGCGAGGGGGAGCCTCCAAGCTAATCGAGTCGCTGCACGACAAGCTGAGCTCCTCGGCCTCGTCGTCGGCCACGCCCTCGGGCAGGTCAGCCACGGAGAGGATGGCGCGTCTGAAAGAGCTGGACTCCGTGTCCCGGATACGACGCCTTAGCCTCAAAAGCTCCGACTCAGGCGGAGAAACGGAGCCAGAGGACAGAGACGGAGACGCAGAGGGGGGCGAAGCTCGGCTAGAGGTGGAAAGGGATGTTGCACAACGGCAAGGCCGGGAAGCGGAGGAGGAAACAGCGGAAGCTGGACACCGAGAGGAGAACTGCACTCAGGTAGAGGTGGGACAAGTTAGCCAACGTCAAGACCGGGAAGCGGGCGTAGAACTGGAGCAAGATGGAGACAGAGAGCAGACCAGCGCTCAGGTAGATGTGGAAGAAGGGCAAGAACTGCAGGCAGAAGAAAGGCAGGAGAAAGTAGAAGAGAAGGGAAAACATGATCCAAGAATGGAGCCAAAAGAAGAATACTCCCAACTTTTCACTGAAGAGGAGCACACCGATGTGGAACAAAACATCGACGGAGGCGTTGTAAATGCGGAGGTTGAACTAAAAGCAGCTGGAGGAGGAGTAGCGTTCGTACCGACCACCGGCGAGGAGGCAGAAGGAAGCCTCAGGCCCGAGGAGGAAGACAAACAGGAGAGCTCGGAGAGCGCAGGCAGAGCGTGCTCCGCCGCAGAGGCCGAGCGACGGGAGCCTCCCCGGCCCAAGCAGCGCACCAGGTCTCACAAGCCTCCTCTTCTCCCTAAACCTCGGAGCGTGCCCAAGAGAGAGATCACCCTTCCCCTGAGCTTCAGCAGCGCAACGAGAGGCTCTGACAGTCTGGAGGATGAAGACAGGCTCTCTGTCTCAGGTGGGTGCAGAGTCGATGGAAGAGATATACCACAATGATGATAATTTGGACGTTATTCATTCACCCCAGTAACCAGTAGTCTGGTCGGGCCATCCTGAAATGGCAAGCTCCATGATTTGTCCCGCTTTATAGATGAGTCTGGCACACTCTGTAGTTGTTAAAACACAAATCATTAGTGGCTGATTGGATCAGACTCAGCTAATCATAATTGTGACATGCGCTTGCCGATTATTGGACTACCGTTAATGAATAGGGACAGTATCCAGTTCGATGTGTAGTGCGTAACAAACCATGGAGCTCACAAGATCATTGTGGTCTCACAAGAGGTGTGCAAACATATTTGAACAGTTTGTCATTTTCTTTGTATTCGTCGCAAACGTTTGCAAACAAAAGCAAACGGTTTGGGGTGGTAGTTCTCTCTGAACATACGTTGAAGCTGGACGAAGGGTGACGGTTTAAATGTTTACACAAATCATTCAAAATTCAAATTCAAAGCAAGCGTGTTCGCCACGAACGTTCGCCAATTCTGAACGCACCTCTAGCTAATCACCCAGTCTCAGGTTAGAAAAATCAGCCGGATTCAGTAAATCTTTCGGAGTCGCGGGTAGTTTTTATAGTCTTGAGATATTATTAGTCACTAAAGAAATAAAAATAATATCTAGGTTTCTGCGAAGGAATAAATAACCATCCTCACATTCCTAATTAGTGTTTCATCCTAATTCTTCTTTGTTTTCTGCTTTTTTCACCAGACTCGTATGACCCGAGTCGAGTTGAGAGAGTGTAATCTCTGAAGTCGCTTTCGCTGCTGTGGAGACCTTGTCTGCGTCGGAGATAAAAGCTTTTCCCCACAACAAAAGTGTTTTATCTGTGCTCACACTTTAGCCAGACGTGGCCCCTCAAATGCCGATGTCACACAATACAATGACTCTCCAGGTGCTGTGAGTGGCATTTCTACAGCCAAAAACAGGAACCAGTGGTACCCGGTTCTCCAGGCTTTCACTCCTTTTCAACCTCCTCAGCCTCATTGTCCAGCACCCATCTCCTACGTTTTCTCCTGTTTTGAGATGTTTCGGGAAGGGGGGGGGGGTTATGCATGCCATTGGTCTCCTTTGCACTCAGGCTCATACAGAGCTTCAGTGCTCAAAGATGATTGTACTTTTTTCTCAAACACAAGACATTCAAAAACAACAAAACAATAGCGAGAAAAAAGTATTGCATTACAATCAGTGTTAGCCTACACCAAATGTAAATAAGAATATGAGTATAAGATTTATTAAGAACAAAATAATTTCAGACTTTTCATTGCTGAAAAAGAAAAATATATTTTCTTATCTATATTATTAAAATAGTAGTTTTTTGGAAGTGTAGTCTTGGGGTGTATTACCAATAATTATAACCCCTTGTTCTTTATTCTTATATTGTGGTAGAGAATGTATCAAGAGAGTCTGGAAAGAGAAACACTGTGGTCCTTGAGTAGTTTCACTCTTAAGAGCAATATTGTTGTTTGGTAACATATGCTTCTGGTAGCAGTTTCAGTGTAAGCTGTTGATCAATTGAATGCCCACGTTTAAGATATATATTTTGGTACAATTGTCAGGGAAAGTTGCAGCGCCAAGATTGCTGTTATTTTGGGTCACTAGTGAGCACCTGTTAATGTCCTCAGATTGAGATTATATTTATTTTCATTGCGTTTTCAGTGTTACTCCCTCCCATGTTAATTGTTGCCAATCACATTTGGTCAGATGTTTATGATTGAATATATAATACATTTCAGAAGTACTTTTTTTTGTTTTTTACAAAAATTATAGATGTAGCTATATACAGTATTGGTCACAGTGTGCCTTGTACACACTACTGTTTATGTGAAAAAGTGAATTTGTGTGTAACATGTAGGCTAGCATCTTGAGTGTATACATCTTTATTTACCACTTTAAAATCAGCATTGGTAAGAGATATGTTTTATGAATAAATTTGTTCGGCGTACATTTGGCAATAATACTAAATATTGAGCTATAGATGCTTACTACTTTACTGTACAGAGCCTTGCCATGGGGATATACAGTGTATAGTATTAAGGTATCTGAAGGTGCTCAATCATTTAACAACATGACATATCAGTGCTTCATAAGTTCAGAACATGCAACTGGGTTAAGATGCTCTTAATTTGCTGGATTGCAATACAAAAAATATGAGTAACAAACCAAACTAATGATATGCTATGCATTGGGTATCAACTTATTCTGGGTTTAATGCCAAATTCAAAGTAAAGTCTGGGATTTCATCATATGATTTGCTTGTGTGACTACTTGCAAATATGCTGTTGTCTCTTATGTCTGTCATCCACCTGTATTTCTTGTTGAACTTGGTAACGTGTTATAGACATGCATGAAAATGGCCGTCACTCGCGGGTGAAAATACGATGCAGGGTTTGTTATTGTGTCATTGTAAGCCCAGTCCCCTCTAAACAGACTAAAACTGTCTGCTCATCTTATCTTTTTGTATACCGCAAGTTAAGTTGTAACATAGATTATCTGTGCACATCATGCTTTGATATTTTATATTTTCATACAGAAATATGTACAGCTGTTTTTGTATGCGCAGGCGTCCTTTTTATTTTCTTCTTTATTGCATGTAGGGTTACTGGCAATGGTGTATTTGCATATAATTGCATTTGGTACTATACAGTATATAGCTAGCCAATAGGCAACTGTTATATTTCATATAATGCATATTTTATTTTCAAAAGTTATGCTACATATTTAAAAACAGAACAAGGTATTTTTAGAATATTGTGAAAAGGGGAATTTTTTTCTTGACATTTGTCTGTATTTATGGTGTGATTATTAGGAATAATCATGAATAGGGACAGGTGTGTGTGTGTGTGTACAATACTGCAGACTTCATAAATAAAAGTATTTGCATGTAAACAGCCATTTGAGAATCTGCATTATTTAATAATAGCGCTCTCTTGTGTCCAATTTGTGTATTGCAGTACTTCTAATATTGTAATTTTTGTTTATGAGGTAATTTTAAAGGGGTGAAAAGATGTTAGCATAAGATTACGTCTTGTAGGCCAAATCATGTAAATCTGGGTCTGTCATCATGCCATTTAGTGCTGAACACTCAACCATAACCCACCAGACAGTCCAGCTGGTCTGGTCTTGGCTGCAGACTAGATGTAAATCCAATCGTCCTCTGGGTCTGAGAACAAGAGCCAAACACCTGGACAAGCCACTGATTCCAAGTGCTGTGAATACGTAAAAACAACCAATTTATTGGGAGGAGTAGGCTATTTAATACTGAGATCACTGAGAAATTATGTTCAATTGTATTTCATTGTACTGTGCGGATCAAATATAATTGCTCAGGATTATTAACGTCATCGCATCTTGAAATTTTGCCACAATTTAACAGCAGCTGTTAAATAGCCTACTTTGCTAAAGAAAACTATATAGTGGGAAGAACACAAAGCATGGGGAAAAGAGATCACTAAGAAAACATACTCATAAAATACAGAACAATTTGTCAGTTAGTTAGTACGCAACCAGCATGGCATTGGCACATGAGGATGACCTGAAATATGATGATAGTTGCAGTTTGGCACTGTCTCCAGCTGTTCTGAAACCACTGTTGAGTTTGACGGAAAGTGTTCATGTCTCATTAACGAGGGTTAAGGGGCGGTGGATTGAGCTATTAAATGTCCATTACTCACAATACTGCATCTCTTCCACTTGCACGTGGAGGAGGATAAATAAAATGGTTGTCGTGTGGTTTAGCCTTGTACATGGTCATGCAACTTGACTGACAAGGTAGAAAACGCACGAAAATGTTGGCTTGTTTGGAGAGCTCCAAAATTACTCTGAAAAATATCCTGTTAAACTTACAAGAACTACATCTGAAATACATGACCTCACTGTGGAATAACTGCACACCCGTTTTAGCAACTTTCATGCCTTTTGACAAATGTAACTTAACATTTGCCAGACAAAGCAAGGTGCTTGTTCACCTGACTGGATATGCAAATTGACATTATAAATAGTCTGTGTGGCAGCAGAGAAGAGCGCTTTTTAATTATTCAGCACTGCTAACGGCAAAACCACAAACTGTGCATGGCTTTCTAGCCACACAGCATATAGGCTTGACAATACATTATGGATGAGATCTAGAGACCTGTAGCAACAATGGCAGCTGGAATACTGTCGTATTAATAAATAAATAAATCCATAACTCATTGACAAAAATGTTAGTTCTTACCGTTCACAGCACATGAATGATTAAATGACTCCCAAAAACGAACTGCCAAGGCTACAGCTTATACCCCCGTGATCTGTGCGCATTTATTGTAACGCGCAGTATGATGGAGCCCCTGTCCGCATATGATGACTGTATTTATGGTCTGGTTAACATGCGTCTGTCTAGTTCTGTGTCGTTAGCGTAGCATGCTGCGTCTTAGGCCCTAAATCTGTCTGTGGTGGGAAAACATGATGGATTAATCCATTCAGAAGGCACCGCGTTCATGGGTGACATGATTATGATTCGTTTGGAGCGAATCCGTAACGCTCTAGTCTGTAAAGTTTTGGGCAGTTTGAAATGCCTAAATCCCAGAAAGTGTTTCCAGATATTTTCTGAACAGCTTGTTTTTGCCTGACATGGACATCATTGAACAATATTGGCATTGAAGCTGAATTATTATTGTAAATAGACACACTGTAGTGTTGGGGACCTTGACTTAAAGGTGTCAAATAGCCGCAACCTTAAACAATGACTGTATAATCAAGTAGTGCATTTGGCTTAATATGTTTTGCTGTCATTCCAACAATTAGGCAGCATACCATGTCATTTAGACGATAATGTGCAAATGTTGGTAGTTTGTCCTCTCCCATGGATCATATGGCTTATTCGGCTGCCCTTCTCATCAGCTCACAAGAAACGTATACCTCAAAGAACCTGTGTTGGGATCCCTTGTAAATGATTCCAGACACACTCAGCTGTACTGTATGTGTGGGAAAATAAGTGCAAGTCTGACAGGGGAAATGGCAGTATAATGTCCATGGCAGAACAAACCATTGGTAGAAATAGTGACAGTTTGTGGGTCTATGCCTAAAACAGTTGACAGCTTTCCTCGATCCCAGATTCCTAATTTCCTTTTCCATTATGCTGTATTTGGGACTATCGGAAGATTAAACGTAACATTAAAACCAGTGCCGAATCCCTGTTTGCTTTGGTTACCTTGGACAGCACCGACAGCAGGAAAAAGCCGTCTGTTAATTGTTTGGTGTGAGTAATGAGGACATTGGGCAGCTATCGCCCCTGCCTGGCCCCATTATCATGTCTTAGTGGACGTTATGTTGCCATGGCACCAACAACATCCAGAGTGAGTTCAGTCTGTGGATTCCAGTCTAAATGAATAGCAGCCATTAGAAGGCACTAAAGGACAGCAAGAAAACACAATTCTGCGTGACCTTTTCCAACACGTCTCATATTATAAACTGGGCAACCTTTATTGATACAGCACATATAGTTTGCCCGGTAATTTACAATAATAGTTTTCTTGTTGAGCTGCTTGCTATATGCAAATTACTTTAATCAAAAGCCAGCCATGTTGAAAAGACCATCTGCATGGCTGCCACCGGTGGCGTCGGCCCAATGGAGAGGGCCGATAAAGACAACAGAATGGATGGCTTATGAAGGGGAGGTTGAAGGGTGGTATCTCCTCAATCTGCATAATCCCCCTTACAACAGAGGCGACAATTAGACAGGGGCCGAGTGCAACAAGACCACCCTGCATCTGGCAGGAGAGGAAGGGGGGGGGGGGGTCTCCATGCCGCTGACAAGCTGTGACACTGATGGATTGCCCATGGAGAAACAATGATTGGATCCCCCCCCAGAGTACTACTTAAGATACAGTATAGCACGGTTACAGATCAGTTTGACCGAAACATTAGTGTTTTAGTGTTCCTGGGCAAGCACCCCATTATGTTTTGATGCTCTCGTGTCGAGCTGTTTATACTGTAGGTGTGTGCGCTTTTATTTATTGAATTTCCATGTTACAGTAAAGCTGTCAAACGGCCAACTTTGTCAATTGTTCTTTTAGAATATAGTTTTGACCTTTTTTATTTTAGGTGGAAAGCCAGAAAACGTGTTATTTCCCCTGAGCGTTACAACATTCTTTATGACCACCAGCCTCTGCACATAGGCCAATACCTCCAGTGTACAAGGTTTGCGCACACAATACTCTTAATCTAGAATGAGAATTCTCAGGGGATACATCATAATAGGTCACCCCAAGTTCTAACACAGGTCCAAGGGGTTCAATGTAGGTTTCACTAGCCTGGTGATACCATCCTGATCTCTTGAGCTTCAGTTTGAGTTTGTCTGGACGACTTGGAAACCATTGCGCTTCGGTCCGAACTATTACACACCACCCCCAGGCAACGGGTCACTTTTACAGGGGACGAACACAATATCCACATGAAGCAGAACAAAAGGGGAGACTACTGAGCTAACCTCACAATGGGCCATCGCACCTAGCAGCGTCCCATAAGCTACCAAAACAATAAACACTAAACTAAATAACAAAAGCCGTGAAAAACAAAAAGGTAACCCTGGTCTCCTACCCACAAGGACATCCTTATCTGCAGAACCCCAATGGTTCTGACCAATCAGCATCACACTAGCAGCTACAGGCCAGGTGTAGTTTAGGTGATGTTAACGGACGGTGATAGGCAGGTGGTTCATTCAATCACCTGCCAAGTTTTTTGCCTGCCCTTTTCTAAGTAGTTTCAAAGGACGGCTTCCCAAATTATTCTGAGTGGAATTTCATTGCATCTAAGTAAAACAATTAAACAAAGAAATTACAATTATAATTAATTCAATAAATACAGTAGCAAATAAAAGTTAATATTTTATAATAAATTAGCTGTCCAGTGCGACTTTAACATGTGTTGTTATTATGATCACATTAATCTTTCCTGTCTCACCATTTCTCTCTCTGAGAATTCCACTCTTGACCAGTGCACCATTTAACCAACTGCTAACATATGGGTTTCTGCTTCAGAGACCATGTTGTTTGAACAGCCTTCCTGTTCATCTGTAGAACTACATATTGACTCTAAACACAATAGCATGCCATATTATTTGCAGATATCAATGCACATGTTTTGCATGCTCACAAACAAAGGTGTAGAAGCAACACATTTTATTAGTGACATATTGGATACATATCCCACTGATTACAGTAAGGACAAAACTATTTCCTGTCTGGAAGATGTGATTTTGGTCTAGTGTATCTGCACTGTATTGGGAGCACTGAGACATTATGCTACAGTGCAAGTAGACCTGTGACAGCTCATATCACCATTGTCTAAGATTATTTTTTAACCTTGAAAATGGTATTGTTGAAAATTGATGTGCATTGTATCATTGTCTTACGCCAAAGCCATCTAAAGTATCATTGTTCTTTTTGAATGTCCTGGGATTATTCACAGAACAAAATGTTTTATACTGTAGTTCTAAAACAACTTAACCAAAATAGCATTTCAATCCAATTTTACACCATTATTCCATTTCCTATTTCAGGATGACAGTCTAATTGATGTCGCATTGTATAATTCATAAAAGTTTAATTGAATTGAAAATGTTTTGTGTTGGTAATGTGAAAGTCATTATTGTACCCTAAAATAGACAATAGTATTAAATAGTTTAGATAATGACTTTAAATTACTTATTTGTTTATTATTATTTATAGAAAGCATTAATAATATATAAAAACTGTGTGATAAATATTAGCATTTTATTCCATGTTTGCCTTTACAGTGTACCGACTAGTAACACATTAAGTGTGTAAATTATATATTATATATATTATTATGTATTGCAGAAGTCTGAGCCCAGGGCTACTAAAGGCATGCAGAAAAGTTTAATACATTGGCGAAATTTATGGAGTCAGTCTGGGCAATGTTCTCAGACCACATCCATGCTTTAGTAGGTCAAACACACGCGCACTCACACACACACACACACACGCACACACACACACACACACCTCGCACACACACACACACACACACACACACACCTCGCACACACACACACACACGCACACACACACACACACACACACACACACACACACACACACAAACCACGCAAACACACACACACACAGC
>JAODOY010000183.1:0-13974 GCA_025399855.1 Forbesichthys papilliferus | reverse complement strand
CATCCCTGCCCATCAAAATGACGGACATTTTGATGGGCAGGGATGAAAATATTTTTTTATAATCTATTTATAACAGTAATTTTTTTACGACAAAACTAGACCTAATTATTAACTCATTAACTCAAAGTCATAGTTTTGTGTTAGTCTCCATTTTACACTTTAACACAACCGCATCAGTTTAGCAGGAGTCTTTAGTCTTTTTGGTCCTATGGTAGGGGAAGTGGGGCACATAATTTATAATTCACAGCCAGCCTTTACTGTGACAGTGTCACGTCGTACTGAGGTAAGGACCCAAACGGGAGACACGTAGCGGACGTAAACAAGGTTTTATTCAAAAAGAAACAAAAAGGGGCACAAAGGTAGGAACATCGGAGCAACACAACATTTCAACAATAACTGACACAGGACTGGGGAAAACACTGGGACTAAATACACAAGTAGACAAGACAGGGAGACAGACCATTGGCAAACAACAACGAGGAACAGGTGCAGACATTAGACATGATTACACAGACACAGGTGGAATTAACAAGACTGGGAAACACAGGGCAGGGAGTGACAGGCTTCAAACACAAGGTAAACACATGAAGTGACGAGACAAGCATAGGACTGGGATCACAAGACCTTACAGACAGTTGTCATGTCTTGGTTTTGATAACGGCTTTGCTGGTGTCGCATAATGTAAAAAGTATCTTGGTGAGAAATTCAACATTTTCCTAACCGTTAGCATGTAGTGGCTGGTGATCAGATTTGTGGGGCAGATATGTATGATGTCGATTTAACAAAATTGCATGTATTAAACACGAACATGCTAGCTAAAAAATAGAAGGGAAAAAAGGACATTTAGGGAGAATAGATGCCTCGTTCCGGCTTTGTATTCTTCCATGATTACATTCCCTACCATAGTATTAAAGCCGTTGATTGTGTGTTTCTCGAATATCCAATTTTTCTACTTTCCTGTTGCACTTTAAAGTTCCAGTGCCTGTTTTTGCCACAACAGCTATATTTACACTGTTCGACAAGTGTACACCCCTAGAAATTAAACCAAGACGTCCAACCAGTTGTAGTAGGCCATAATTTAACCTTTCAGCAAAATTCATCCATAAGCGGGAAAATGCTCACGTTTTCAGCGCGCCCATTACAAACACTCGCTGTAGTGATGATTGCAGCGTAGTTAGATTGGCCTTTGATTCAACATTAACATTCAACAATTAAAGACTATGAAATCTGCGTCCTGCTTAAGGACTGGTAGATTTTCCTGTGTAATCCGTCAACGACGTACAGATTTCAGATTTTTCCGTCTTGTTAAAAATATTCGGTCAATGATTTTCGGTTACCGCAACCTCTGCTGCATGTGACACCTTGAATGTTCCTGAAGTACAACCTTAGCAAAAGGGCCTGGTAAAAGACACCAAGAGAACAGACTGGGATACCCCATCTCACCTGCAGGACAAACTTCTGGTCAATGTATTTTTTGGCAATGCTGGGTTGGAACTCTTGGCTCTCCAGAAACCTAATAAAGAACTCGTATACCAACTTCATACACACACAAACACAGTCAAGCAGCAAGAGAGAGAGAGAGAGAGAGAGAGATAATTTGATAAACAAAGACAAATATAATTTTATAGACAACGGGTTAGAATAATTAGTGTATTTCCACAATTCCAAATTTTTCAGGGCAAGAAAACCACAGAAATTTAAGTATCATTGATAGAACATATTTTTATTTTATCATGTAGATTTAAGCATAGTCATAGTAATACAGAATAGCATTTCCCAATCTTTTCAGAAATGCCATAAAATTTAGATCCCCTTAAACTAAATATATGTTGTCTTAGCCATTTTTGCATATAGGCTACTACAGAATTAATAGTTTGTACATATTGTATGTTTAACATAATACAGTGTCAATGACTCAGCATATAGTCAGTCAGCTAATAGCCTACACTTCCTTCAGCAGTATTTTCGCTATGTACAATTATGTCGGCCTGCCACTGCTACATCACAACCGCCACTCCTTTAGAATTGTATGAAATATCATGAAGAGTCGCGACAACCCAGCCCACTGTGCGAGAGTAGCTTACAAAATTTTCCCAGGCAGTAAAAAACAGCAGATGATAGCTACATTACCGGAGAACTAGGAAAAAATGGTACATATAATTAAGCAGTCAGTTGTGGCAGAATGGGGCGGTGCTCTTCCTGCGTGTTATACCTTGCCTTAACATTGGCGGCCAAGCCACTGATAAATCGAACACATTACAGCTACCCATCTAATCAGACTTTCATTCAGTAAGCTAATAATTCTTTCACTTCAAATGTTATTTGTGTTGTTGGTTCATGTGTTAATCATCTTTTACAGCGCAATGTTACAACAACTGTAACAAATAACTTCTCTGTGCGTGTTTATCATTCTGCTTGTGGTTCAGCGTATGTATATTTGCATATCAATGTATATTTGACATAAATACTGCATGCAGTGCCAAATTTAGAGGTTACTGCTTGAAACAAAAAATGTGCCAGAAGGGTAACTTATTTTGCATGTGTGTTTTGACTAAGTTGGGATAATATTAATTCAGAAGTTGATCTACAAGATCCTGTAGGCCTACAGCATTCTAGGGCTGAAACGATTTATCAACAAACTATTAAAAAAAATTCTCTATGCAAATTACTTGCATTGAAGCTTCATTTAATATTTATATCAACTGTGCAATGTGTTTCTGTGTAGGCCTACTCTCGCACGCGCATGTTGTGGACATGACATTAAGAAAGCATGGAGCGCATCTAAACTTATATGTTTAAATCATATGTCTATGATTTAGACTTGTCAAAGTAGACAAGCTACATACGTTTATCTGTAGAATCTCACAATCAATTTTAACATCAAAGTAATTACCCAATTCAGATTTACCAGCATGTAAAAAAAGCAATGAAAAGTTTCTCATACCATTTTAAGTTGGTAGTGGTAATTAAGTCAGAATGTGTCTATTCCTCAATTTATAATACTTCAAAAGGGTCCACACTGGACCATCCAAGTTCTTGCTGTGGAGTCTTTAGCTCTCATAGTTTGTCAAATGTAGACGTCACTTTTAACTGACCAAAAAATAGGTCTACTCCTTGCGCCTAGATGTTTCCTTTCATTACATGGCTACTAAATGTAATTGTTAGTTTTCACTCCTTTTCGTTCAGCTATGTCAAATAGACCAGTATCTGAAAGGCACATTGTCTCTGCGTTTAAAATCTGAGCCGGAGTTAACGCAGCTCCGTCTAACGATGACTTGTTAACGGTCTAGAGTTTACAACGTTAGAGGTAGGCCTACTTATTATTCTAAGATATAGATAATATGCATACTGGCTTAAGAAATCAATTTAGCAGTATTTACAATCCTGTCTGAGCAAGATGTGTGAAAGGAATTAAATATAGGCCCGCATAGATCAGTCCAGTGACAAAAGCAGTTGTCTTTTGATTTCAGTTTTGTATTTCATCAAATGAACTACAGAAAAAGAAATGCAGGGTCAATATGTGAAACCCAGGGTCGGCTCCAAAGGGGGGGCATTGCCCGTCAATGCCCCTCCTTGGAGTCGACCCTGGGTGGAAATGGAATTCTGTGCCCCCCAAAAAAATATTTTGTATAATAACGTGTACATAATTGTAACACCAATTTTTTAAAAGATCGGTTGATATGATGAGTGTAACGCCGTGCTGTGAAGCAAGTGCAAACTAACGAAAAAAGGAAAGACACTGATGTTGGGAGGACACCACGAGCCACACGCTCTATATGTTTTAATGAGAAAACACAACTACAACCAAACAAAGCAAAACGAACAGAAAGCCACGGGCGTGTACAGTCACAAAACAAAAGCAAAACAGGAACACTTGAAAAGCGAGAGACGTGAAACAATAACCTGCAAGGTCCCGTGGTGCGTCACCAGCCTATAATGCCCTCACACCCACACGGTTTACGGCAATTGGCTGATTGCACGTGTAGGTGCGAGGCGCTGGCGACGCGGGCAAAGGGTTGCGGCGCCCGTAGGCAAGAGAGAGTTTAAAAGAATAAAAAATATATTGTTATTAAATGCATAATTACCACATTCATTGTATGAGATTAGGCTGCTTGGTTTAAAACGGGTGTGCATATCGGTGTCAATTATGGCAATTTCATCAGCTTTAAAATATAAAAATAGAATTTTACTTGTTTAGTTGATTTATGCTTTACAAAAATTATATAGGCATGTAGCTAATCACAAATGCGTAGGAAACGCGGCAGAACCCCTGCAGGGATTAACAGAAAATAATTTCTTATTTTGAAAGCGTTATATGCGCTACGCTTCTTGAAAAACATCACCCTCGGGATCAAGACCGTATGCCTTCCTTCTCGTCGGTATGTCATATGTTAGAAAGGTTATTTCACCAGCATTTGAGGTCATTAACGAGTTGGCTTTGGATGAGGTAGTCTAATTTTTAATCTAATTGTAAATGGCTTGTGTATATGTAGACTATCGCATTCCATTTGGATGTGGCTTCTGCTACTCAAACCCTGAATTGGCAATGGCCTCTCGGCTAATTTGTAATTATTTACATAGCCCTTGCCGATTAGATTATTTAGTATATCAGTTATAAAATCTATTGAGTCCTTTTATAACTGAATACTGAAAACTGAATACTGATACCACAGAATTCAAAAATATGAAGTGGTGTAATAAGCAATTAGAGCATAAAATTAACCAATTTAATGCAGCAGTTATGGCTATATTAACTTTAGTTTTGATGGCAAGAACTGTGTTTGTAGCCTACCTGAATCTCCCAACAGTCCTAATTGCACTTGCACTAAATTGGTTTAGTTTTGATTGTATACAATTTAGGCAATACAAATTTAGATTCTTTTGTTGTTTATTATATGACGACATTTCTAATTTTCTCTTTTGTGTATGTGTACTATTACTCTTTACTATAGCAAAATATATTATTAGATTCATCGATGAATCGCTGGAATAATCGGCAGATTGTTCCATTACTAAAATAATAGATAGCTGCAGCCCTACTGCATTCTATTCTATTTTCCTTTAGCCTATATAAAGATACCTTCACCATACATAGCTGCAGAAAACTAGTGCTTAGAAATTCACCAGAATGCAGGAAATTAAGTATTTTTACACTCAAACATTTACACAATCCGCCTCCAATACAGAAGCAAAATGTACACGAGGAAATACTGGAAAGTCTTTGTCAAATTCACTAATCTCCTCGCATTTCGCAAAATATTCCAGTAGCCTCCTTACTTCTATACAGACCTGGCTCCGTAAATAGGAACGTAAAATGTCGAACACCGCTCACAACAACGGAGCCACTTGTTATTGGCTTCGCGATGCAATGTGTGGGGCAGCATAGTGGAGGGATATGGTTTTGATTTGAGCTCAAAGTTAGCAAACGTTCTTGAGAATGACCCTGTCGTGTCTTTGACTAATTAGTTTTATTTACAGATTTACGATGATCAGGCTTGAAAATTAGATAGGTTTTAGAAAGAAACAGCACTATTAGCCTCGTGAGACCATCCTGATCTTGTGAGCTTCAGTTTAATTTCACCGTGAGAATGTCTGGAAAGCATCAACATCATTCTGAATGTGTCAAGAGTAGCAACTGAACGTCAATCAGTGTTTGCGGGGGTGGTTTTCTAATCAGTGTTGTGTTTATAGCTATTCGGGTGAGGTTTAGGTGTGCAGACCATGGTGCCGACAGCGAAAACGACCAGATGGCTCATCCAATCAACTGCCAAGTATTTTTTGGAAAGGACAGCAATTCACAAACAGTTTCAATGTACGGCTCCCTAGATGGACTTGTGACAACAATTATTCTGGCATGTCAGGTTACAGCGCTATTACAGCAAGTAGTCTCTCTAGACAAAGGGCACCTTTGTGCAGCACTCTTTGTTGGCTTTTCAACGGCATTTGATACAGTTGATCACGCAATGATTAAGCAGAGACTAGGAAGTAGGCCGATCTGTCAAAACTGTCATGGTTTGAAAACTATTTAGAAAGTAGATTGCAGCATGTGCAAGTACAAGGTATTACCTCTAAGCCTGTAAATATGTTAAAAGGGGTATCTCAGAGTTTGAAGTTAAGACCACTACTTTTTACAATTTATATAACATTGGTGTAGATGTACCCATGCTAATGATTTCTATGCAGATGATACTGTGATTTATTGTTTGGCACCCTCACATATACATGCTCAGTTGCAGCTTACCTTCAATGCCATTCAAGACTTGCTGATAAAACAAAATGTGATTGTTTTGAATTTAAAGAAAAAAATCTACAAATATTCCATTACTTACAACTCTACATGGAAACATTGATCCTATCCTATATACAGTATGTGTTAGTATACAAATATCTTGTAATTTGAATTTATGACTCGCTTTCTTTTAAGACATATTTTACACGTGGTTAAAAAGTGTAGGTTAAAGCTAGGTTGTTATTTTAGAAAGAAGTCAAAGTAGAAATGTTTCTTTTGAAGCCAGAAAATAACATGTACATGCAACTTTTATGCCTATTCTTGATTATGGGGATGTCATCTATATGCATGCATCTTGTCAGTTTGGTACCAAGTGTAGAGAACTTACTGTTATTCACTGTTTTATACAATAGCCATAGAAATAAACAGAGTTACGTCAACGGAAGTTCAAAATGTTCGATGGTCAGGTGATTCATGCAGATGCAAAATAGTTCCCGGAAGTGCTTGGCAGGCAGTTTGAACCATGATTTGAAAAGATAAATAGACACACATAACTGCTATTATGAGTAATTAGTAGCTTGTTAATGCGTTGATTTAGATTTGTAACATATAGCAAACCAATTTGTTCATGTAGTTACATTATTTTACGAATAAAATCTGTTATTTCAAGAATAGTATAAGGTTAACAGAATAACGTTACACCGTATTGTGTGGAGAGGCCTACTTGCCATTGTTTACACAACAATAAGACTAGGCTACATTACCTTACCTTGAAGAGCTGTTGCAGTTTAATTCTTTAAAATAAAAAGTATTGTATGGTAGGTAAGAACAATCATATTGTAATGTTTATTGATCCATTTAGAGGGGGTCACATTTCTATATGTGTAGCCTATTTGTACACAATTATTTTACATAATGTCTGCCTCTCTGTGCTTATTTACCACAATTTAATATTTTTAATTGTATTTATTTTTTAAATCAAGCAGTAGGTCTTTCCCATTTTCTCCATGCTGTCCTTAGTCTCCACCATCTTGATTTGCTGTGTTGCATTGGGACGCTCTAATCATTCCGAAAAAGGAAAAATAGTGCATGGCTTCCCCACAGACATGTAGAGGAGAAAATGTTTTTGTCTAAAATCAGCAAGAGCAATCTTAATATGAATAAAGATCGCAACATCAAAAAAATATGCGAGGTAATCATTCAAAAAAGGAAACATTTTAGCTAAGGTGAAAAACCATACTGGGTATCTAAATTATACATTTATTAAACGTGTTAGCTTAACAAGGAAAGGCTTGGATATCATTACAGTGTCAATTCCACCAATGGAGCAAACAGGTAAACAATTACACTGTATACTCAGTGAAGGAGTCTACAGGCTCCACTGAATTTCCCAAGACAAGGGGTTAGACTTACAACACAGGGTTAGATAGGGAAAAAGCTTAAACCTCACTGGAGATATGGAGCACCTTTTGGTGCTATTGTTTTATAAAGTATGATGTGGAATATTCCACAATACTGTGCATTCAACGACTATGTTTATGTAGGCACATTTTTATGTAGACCAGTTCAGACCAGATTAAAAAAGGCAAGACTAGGCTGAGAACAGACGCTATTCCCACACTCTTTGTGCTTCGCCCTGTGGTCCAAAAGAGTGCATAGCTGCAGATTACAGCTATAGTGTTAAATGTGACACATATATCCAAGTATTGTCTTAACAATTCTAGCATTATTTTTAAATTAAATAGTGTGCTAGATTCCACCACTGACATGGGTAGCCCTAACTGGTCCATGTGGAAATCCTTTGGTGTAGACCACAATAATACATCAGTGCCACATCCAGCAACACCAAAAAGGCAGCGTTATTTCATGCCTGATATCCCACATTTGGTAAAATATCTAAAAAGTGCCCTTGTCCGTGGACAGGTTTTCATTATTCCTGAGAATAAAAAATAGCCTACTCTCTAATGAGGTTTTGGTGGCCCCTATTAAGAACTTATTGGCCTTTCAAGAAGAGATGGGATTAAAAATAGCTCCCCATCTATCCACTACAGCTATTGAGCAAAGTCACTTTGATAACATGAAAGTTGGCCAAAGACTGGTTACTCCCTCATGGAGCTCCCTAACACTGAAGGTGTCTTGAAAAAATAAGCTCTGGCAGGCTACCGACATGCTGTGGAGTACAAGAAATATATGGCTGAAGTTAAGAATTGAGGCAAAAAAAAATTATAATCAGAAATTACAGAAAAAAAAACAACACTTAAAAGATGGCCATCTTGGAAGCAAGAGCCAATCCAAAAAGGTGAAAAGAAGCCAAACTTCAACATCTGCAAAGCCAAAGTTTCTATCAAACATTTTGTTGTATTTGTCTTATCCATTGCTCCAACAAGCGCTCTAGCAAACACCGGTGCTCCTCCACCTACCAGCATCCAGCAAACACCGCTGCTCTTGACCTGTCACTGGTCCTCAACCCTCCTTACCTGTAACATCACTGCACCTGTGCTTTTGAGATTGTTGATCCTCACCAATCCACTTTTTTCCAAGTTCCAATCAGATTCCTGAATGTGGAAATATATAGATATCAGAGCTCTTTTTTCTTAAAAAACAATATAATTATAAAAAAGTAAATTAGCATTATTATTATTATTGTATATTAGCAAGGTAGTAAAACCAAACAGCAACCAAAATACTGCATACCTGGCCCCTCCACTACTACCATTCTTCCTTTTACCATAAAAAATCCCCTCTTGTTCCATATAGCCCGTCTGTGCCCATGTTTGGGTCCAAAAACAAAGTCAAATCTAACTCTTTAACAGGGCGATTTCAATCATACATAATGTATGTTAAACACTTTGGTGTCAAATGAATGAAACATCTATTTAGTAGAACCCTGCTTCCCTGGATTACAGAGCAATTGCCTTAGGGACATAATTTAAAGTTGGAAAAGTAATACATTGCTAAATATATGGAATGAGTGGCTGGTTTATATAATATATAGTACACCAATATTCCCTAATGCTTTTCAAATTTAGCATGATTCATAATTGCTGGCCTATATTAAATGTACCTTGTTTTCAATCTCACTTAGGTCCTCTAACTTCCCCGCCATTTGCAATCAATCCATAATCAGATGAGCTGCAAGATAATATTAACAGAATCTTCAACAGAATCACAAAACAAAATTCATGTTAGCCTACTTTTTCTTTACGCGTAAGAAGTCAAAAAAAAATTCTGCACTCTAGGATACTCAGCCTACTCCAAAATGTATGGGGTATTCATCACTTAACTCCGGTACAC
This sequence comes from Forbesichthys papilliferus, assembly GCA_025399855.1. NCBI lineage: Eukaryota > Metazoa > Chordata > Actinopteri > Percopsiformes > Amblyopsidae > Forbesichthys > Forbesichthys papilliferus. The sequence goes on along the minus strand of JAODOY010000183.1, from coordinate 4,451 downwards.
AGCCCAATCTTTAAGTAAACTAACACAATTGGCCAATTTAACTCTTTACACCCCCACAAAATACAATAGGAACAGTTTTCACAACGTCACATAAAATGGCATTAAGAAAACATAATGTACACAATTTATGAGCTGGTGGTTGTTAACAACGTGCTGCTAACTTTTTCCAGCATGTTACATTATCCTAGCCTAATCTGTTAAGCAAGTTACCATTCCCTAAACTACGGATTTATTACTGATAATACACAAATAAGATATAATTCACGTTAATGTGACTTGTGTGCTGATAATATACAATATAATGATAATTTAAACGTCTCTTACCATAGTGCATCGCATATCCCATGATAGATTCTGCTGCTACTGTACGGCGCTTCTAGTATTGGCGGCGAACTTCCGGGAACTATTTAGAGGCTCCACGATCTGCCATTGCTGTGAAAAAACGGTCCATTGGAGTGAAAGGAGATGATGTAACTGTTATTTCTATTGCTCTGGAGTAGTAGGCTGGCCCTCATTGTCGACACGTAGGCTCTCTCATTGGTACAGATTGATCTATAAAGCTATTCTGCGTTTGACAGCATCCTACCTTTGTGAGCTTATCATGAAAAAAAGACCAAAAAGCTATTCTTTACCCTCACAAAATTTAGATTGACATCTTCTATCAGTTCCCAATGTATGTACAGAAATGGGCAAAAAACTGCTCCTGCTGCATGGAATAGTTTTCAATTGGACCTAAAAATGCAGAAATATTGGTTGTGTTTATAGACAAATTAAAATTTATGGAGAAAGGCCAATTTACTTGTCAATGTTTTTTTTTGTGCATTTTTATATATTGTTGCTGCATTTCTCTGTCCATTATTAGGGGGGGTTAGCATGTTTTTAGAAATTATGCATCTTCTAAATTGTCACTGCATTTACTGGTTATTTATTAGAGCTGTGTGGTATGGTGGTTGTTATTAATTACCTATGTTTGTGTTATGTGCTTTATGTTTTTTTTTGTTGTTGTGTTGATGCTGTTGCCTGTGTTGGACAGAACACTTCTGAAAAATAGATTTGTAATCTAAGCATCTCTTTCCTGGTTAAATAAAGGTTAAATAAACATGTTAAAAAACCAATTGTCAAAACGGCGCCTTAAATTAATGCTGCACTAGGCGGCTGCCTAATCTTGCCTAATGGGCGTCCCAGCCATGAGCATGATAATTCATTGTCTATAGTTTCTTATTATGCTGGCTATAAGCAATTTTACCTGAGATGTTGAACTCCATTCTTTAAAAATGTAATAAGTTCCACACTGCAGACATGCTGTACAACATGTCAGTGAAGCTACTATCACAGATTGCTATGGTACAGTCTAGATTAGAGGTGCTACTGAATATTTTAACGCAAAGTCAGTGCAGCTCATGCATGTAAACCAAGGGCCTGCATCCAAAATTGCCGACTTCTAGATTTATAAAAAGTCAATACTTTGTAAGAGAAATTATTTTGAAAATATTTTCATAATATTTAATTCAGTGCTTTTGTAATACTTTCAAGACCGCACGGCTACCCTGACACATACTGTACATGGTGTATTTGAGTTGTTTTTGCTATTGTTTTTGAAACATTTTGATTTTTTTTTCTGTGGCTAACTGGTGTATTGGGTCTTGTTTTCACAGGCAGGAGAGCTAGATCAATCGATTACTGGATTAATACACTTTAAACTAAAAAAAAGTTTCTTCAACAAGGGCGTCAGTTATGCAGTTGGTAAAGCATCAGGTGATCCAGAAGTCGCGGGTCGAATCCCGCTAACTCTTTACCAAGTGTTGAGGTTTCCCTGAGCAAAACAACGCAAAACAAATGCTCCTGGTGGTCAGGTGGTATTTTGCATGGCAGCAACCACCATTGGTTAGGTTTATAAATGTGTGTGAATGTGATGCAATACTGTACAGCACTTTGAGTGGCCAAAAGGTTGGAAAATCGCTAAACAAATGCAGTCAAATTACAATTTTACCATTTAATTTCTGGACAGACAGGGGTTTGTGCATTTTGTGAGATTGCAGACTAAAACCACCGTCATTGAATGGCCAGTGTCAAAGCTCTGTTTGGTACATGGGGAGTAGAATGTAATTGTCTTTAACCCGTTGCACCCGAAGTAATCGTCTATCACATTGATCGAAGTATACTTTCATAACACACGGACTGTCAATATTTTTCTAAAAAAATAGGCTCTAATGCTTACAAAATAATACTCCACGTGTATTTTGACCAAACCATGTTTGTTTAAATATCATTTAAATATTGGTCTCACAAATTGAAAGTTCTGAAAATAATAAAGGACATGAGAAATGCAACACAACAATACACACAATCGGCAAGCTCCACGGCATGTTGGGTATCCAAGGAAACCTGACACACTACTCCTTTCAGTAACAAGCATAGCTGAGACAGAGCGAAACAGCTCACTTCAATCCCCTTGCAAAACAAAGAAAAACTTGGCATTTTGTGATTACTGTGCATACTGTGATTGTTATTAAAAATCGATTAATATTGCTTCCTTAACCGTTTCTTGTCATTTTAATTAAATTCATGTGAATATTCAATAGTAATTCATTGCATTATGCCTTGTAATATCCACACTGCACCTAGTTTCTGGTTTTCAGCTGATCGCTGTTGTGGAGAAGAAGGAACAATGCAGAATGCATGGTTATGTAAAGACACAGTTTGTTTACAGGTAAAATTCCTCTTTGACTGTTTCCCACCATATCTCTCTTTTTAGCAAATTATATAATAACTAAAAGTGTGATTTATGGCTTTCTCAGTGGCATAGATTAATTACGAAGAGCCCAGGTGCAAACAAAAATCCCAGGTCCCTCTATCACCACCCATATTTCCCTTACAATTTTAAACAGGTGTGATTGGGAGGAACGGCCTCCCGGATCTATACCTGAACGGGCGTTTGTTGTTAGATTTCTGTGCTAGTTATTGACTGTCTATAGCAAACACCCTGTTCGAACATAAGTACATACAAGAACATAAGTGTATGTGGTACCAGAGGTCGAAGGTCGATGATCGATTTTGTGATCGTATCATCTGATCTGAGGCTGCACATTTTGGACACTCAGGTGAAGAGAGGGGCAGAGCTGGCTACCTTGAGTTGGGTCAAGGGGTGGGGGAAGACTCTGGACAGACTTGGTAAGCCCAAACGGGTAGTGCAGGTGAACTGGGAATGTCTGGAGGAGGCCCCTATATCTTCAACTCACACCTCCGGCGGAGCTTCGCTTGTATTCCTGTGGAGGATGGGGATATTGAACCTAAGTGGGAATTGTTCAAAGCTTCCATTGCTGAAGCTGCAGTGAAGAGCTGTGGTCTCAAGATCTTAGGTGCCTCAAGGGGCGGTAACCCTCGTACACCATGGTAGACACCATTGGTCAGGGAAGCCGTTCGACTGAAGAAGGAGCCTTTCAGGTTATGTTGTCCCGGAAGACTCTGGAGGCGGTTGCAAGGTACCGACGAGCCCGAAAGGCTGCAGCATCTGCTGTAGCAGAAGCAAAACAGCGGGTGTGGGAGAGCTTCGGAGAAACAATGGAGAAAGACTTTCGGTCGGCACCAAAGTGTTTCTGGAAAACCATCCGCCACCTTAAGAGGGGGAAGCGGGGAACCATCCAAGCTGTGTACAGCAAGGATGGAACACTGTTGACCTCAACTGAGGAGGTAATTGGTCGGTGGAGGGAACACCTGGAATTCCTGAATTTGACTGACACGCTCTCTGTGATAGAGACAGAGCTGGAGGTTGATAGAGAATTATCATCAATTTCCATGGGGGAGGTTACTGAGGTAGTCAAACTCCACAGTGGCAAAGACCCCGGGGGTTAATGAGATCCGTCCAGAAATGCTAAAAGCTTTGGATGTAGAGGGGATGACTTGGATGACACGCCTCTATAACATCGCGTGGAAGTCGGGGACAGTGCCAAAGGAATGGCAGACTCGGGTGGTGGTTCCCCTCTTCAATAAGGGGGACCAGAGAGTGTGTGCCAATTACAGGGGTATTACACTACTCAGCCTCCCTGGTGAAGTCTACTCCAAGGTGCTGGAGAGGAGGGTTCGGCCGATTGTCGAACCTCAGATGGAGAAACCACAATGCGGATTCCGTCCTGGTCGTGGAACAACGGACCGGCTCTTTACTCTCACAAGGATCCTGGAGGAGGCCTGGGAATATGTCCTTCCGGTCTACATGTGCTTTGTGGATCTAGAGAAGGCGTATGACCGGGTCACCCAGGAGATAGTGTGGAAGGTGCTGCTAGAGTATGGGGTGAGGGGGTCCCTTTTAAGGGCGATCCAATCCCTATATGTCCAAAGCAAGAGCTGTGTACGTATTCTCGGCAGTAAGTCGGACTTGTTTCAGGTGGGGGTTGGTCTTCGCCAGGGCTGCGCTTTGTCACCAATCCTGTTTGTGATATTCATGGACAGGATAT
>JAODOY010000181.1:0-13975 GCA_025399855.1 Forbesichthys papilliferus | reverse complement strand
TGAAAGCTCGTTCCACCACTGTGGTACCAAGACGGAGAAAAGGCGAGACTTTGATGAGCGAGTCTTGATGCCTCGTAGTGGTGGCATTGCCAGTCGGCCAGCCGAGGTGGTAAAACGAAGTTCTCTTTTTGGGGCCTGGATGATCATGAATCTGTCTCAACTACTGCACCTTTGTAGTTGGCAAGGTAAAATACAAACTGAACTTTTCCCTTGATCCTATACAAATTTGGTAGGCTATTAGTCCTGTCTTCACAACAATGAAACTTATAAGTTTTGTTTCTGAGGTGCAGACCATGGCCCGGCGTTGTTGGCATTCTGGACAGAGATCGTGTGATGCCAGCGATAGTTGGACAGGTTTATTAAGTGGAACATCGTTATTAACGGATAGAAAATAGCCTACGAATTAAAATTGACAAATGCAAACATTTATAGAAGACAAAGATTAGCAATCTCAAATAACCTGATGTGCCACATAAAACAATGTTTTACTAAATAGGCCTATTTTGTTCTATTAGGTTATGTAAAGAAATCTTACCGGCCACCGAGTAGAGCAAAGTAGTTCCCAGAGAAAACGGCATGGCTAATGGGCTATCTGTGTGTAGAGAGAGAGAGAGAGAGAGAGAGAGACTGACTGTCTTTATGGCTCTTTTTAAGCAAGTGAAACTCCAGATTGTAATCTGTCAGCATGTTGTTGTGACTACAGGCCGTGCAGAGAAGGTGTGGCTTTGGGTGCTCAAGCAGATGCCCTTTTCACCCTTTTCATAGACTTAACGCAAAGACCTAATGTTTACATTTAAATTTGATGTTGTGTAAGCATACTAAGTCTCCCTGTGAAAACCAGACAGGTTTTGCAGTGATTTTTAACGGATATGATGGGTAGTTCTGTTTTCAGCCCATAAAACGCATATTTTTATAAAAATTTGAATTTTGTCAATAACACAATCATTGATGTGTCTCATCACAGATACATCATATTACTTATTTTACAGCTCATTAAAACCAAAAATATGTGATTTGTAAATTCCATTCTACCTGTACTATTGAAAACACTACACATTACACATGCTACATGTGTAATGATCTCATGCTACACGTCATGCTTGTGAATTACATTTTGTGAAAATATAAATAATCCCATTGTAAATTGATGAAATCACTCAAAAAAAAAATCACTCAAATAAACAGTTGTATTTTCCAGAATAATGCTTCTTTTAAAAAAGACTTCTTTTATATAGCACTTAAGAGTATTTTGCCTAACATTCACCCATACAGGCTACAGTGATGTTGATTGCTGCCATGTAAGGTGCAACAAACCAAATCTTGCTTGAGGATGCTTATAGGTAGGTCAACCCGGGGTTTGAATACACAACCTTCCAGCTGGGAGCCCAACACCCAGCCCACTCAACCATTCTGTCCCCAGTATACCGATCAATGGGGCTTTGGTCATACAGGGATTGGATTGCCCTTACAAGGGACCCCCTCACCCTATACTCCTGTAGCACCTCCCACAGTATCTCCCGGGGAACCTGGTCATACGCCTTGTCCAGATCCACAACCAGGCATCCTCCAGGATCCTTGTTAGAGTAAAGAGCTGGTCTGTTGTTTCACAACCAGGACCGCATTGTTGTTTTCCAATCTGAGTTTCAACAATCGTCTGAACCCTCCTTTTCAGCACCTTGGAGTAGATTTTAACAGGGAGGCCTATAGTGTGATACCCTTGTAGTTGGAACACCGGGCATCCTCTGGGCAGGGTAACTCTTCTCTTTTTAAGTTGTTCATGGGGGGCCTTCTGAACCATTCGTAGCCTGGCCCCTTCCCTGAGACCACTTTGCATTGGAAGACCCTACCAGGAGCACCAGGCTCCAGAAAACACAGCCCTCAGGTTCATAGGGGGACTCAAACCTCTCCACCACGATGAGGTAATGGTTCCCGGAGAGGTGTACATTTTCATACAACCATTAAATTCACAAGATAAAACGTCAAATATTGCGTTGTTTTAGTATTTCCAATATACATAGCATTTCAAAATCACTCACTTTGGTTTTCATTGACATTTCCTGGAATTTCCCAATTGTTTCAGAGTTGGAATTGGAAGAGTTGTACAACATTATATATAAAATACAACATAATGAGCACACAACGGAGAAAAGCCAAACAAGGGTGAGGGCAGGAGTCATATAGTGTTCATTTTTTGGAGCCTAGATTACAGCTGCTGTGGCTGCGTATACAGGGCTCTTGCCAAGGCGAGCCCTTGTGCATCTCAGGCTGAGGTGCAGAAGGGCTCATGGTTTACTAACCTGTTCCATGAATTACTAACCTGAACAAGGCAGCGGGAAGCAGCGTGTCTCCAGCTTACACCAACAGCTTGACTCTGAGCAGACTACTTCCTGAGTACGTCCCAGTTCCTAAAACAATACTTTCCAGTTCTCGTTTCCTCTCACTCGCTTCTGTAAACACGTTGCTTGTTGAATCCTGTCATGCTTGTTCATGTGCCTGCATGAGTTCATTATCTCATCTGCTTGAGGTGATGGCCTTTTCAGTCCCCCGCCTCTTTGCCTTATGTTCAATCCCAGAGGGACGAAGTGCAAAAACCTTGACCAATGACAACCCATGCCTTACAAACTAATGCAAATGGAACTAGACCGATTGTTTGGCTGAATTAGAGGGACTCTTTCTTTAAGAAGGTATTGCAGTCAGGAACCAATTCGATGCTGGGAATGGAGGTCCAGAAGAACCTGTTTTGTCAGATTTACCAGTTTATTGCATCTAATATTCAACAACAAGACAAGTAAATAAAGGAAGGCATTAATGGAACAGTTGCTTTTCTATATGTAAATAGAATAATACCAGTGCTTTTGTACGTTGGGCATATGATTGACAGGAGATCTGCAACAACTTGAAAGCATGGGTTTTATGTGGTATTGCGTTCATATTTGAGAAGCATATTGAGATTGTTTAGGTATTCTATAAATATTGTTCCAAGTGACGTAATACGGTATATGTAGTAATCCGTTCCGTTCCTTTTTCTCCACTTGTACAGGATTATTTTGGACACTGGAAGCTGGAGATCGATCATAGGTGGCATGTTTGCACACGCTGAGGCAACACACCCAAACAAACTGATTTTGAGTAAGCCATGAATGTAAGATTTAATCAAATATACATTCCATTTTGCCACCACAAAAAGCCAAGTTTTATATTCACTGTTAAGAAATGTAGAAAAATAAATTATATCTTGTTTTGACTTTGTTTGTCCCATTCTTTATTTCTGGTTAATGTAACAATGTGCCCTGATATCGTGTAAATGTTTGCAGGTAACAGTGTAACTAGGTAGCCTACTGTGCAACAGTAACTATGATCTAGCCTACGAATAGTACAGATTTGTATTTATACATTTCAACTACAAACATGAACGCAACTAATTTAATAAAGAGTCTTGCTAAATTGTGTGGTAAGCAGGGAATTCTTAAGATACTGAATAGACATAGCCTATTCAATCTTTTGTATATTAGCATTATAGATAGATAGAGCGTTGTCAACCTATAATATTCGCAAGCAAGATATTAAATGTGACTACAGGGACAGGTAGAGAGGATAACAGAGTAAACAGTATGAATTAAAGTTATTTAATGTAAGAAAGAGCAGTATATGACAGTACATTATTAACAAATATGAATTGTTTGTTCAGGAGTGGGTGTAGTAAAGAGTAAATCACCACAATACGATACCCATGTAGAAAAATGATAATGACCACGATAATGACGGCCCCCATGAGGTCTCATTCCAACAAATCCGGCCTACAGGAGAGAGAGAGAGAGAGAGAGAGAGAGAGAGAGAGAGAGAGAGAAACCAGTGAGACAACAGCCCAGCAAGAGATCCAGAGGCACAGTGGGTGCTAGTGTAGATGAGAAAGCCTATCATTTTGATTATTTTGCTCATCCTCAAGCTCAAGGATCTAGACACATTTTTCAACTACCGTCCTCAGCAGACCACAACACACCACCTACTAGCCAACGTGTTTCACAGCAACCATGGCACCAACACACCAAGTGGTTGATTGTATTGTTCTGTGTTTGGCATTTGCACCTGCTGCAAGTGATGGTCCTTTTAATGAAGGGAGGTATGAAAACATGGAACCGTGTTCATCAGCGTGTAGAGGAGCATCAGAATATTAAGATCCATCAAGATAGTGCCGATGCTTACTTTCTGTTGGCTAATAGGGCAGACAGAAAAAAAGCCTTCTGGTAGGCGAACATGTCTTTACACCATGAGTAGGTTAAGAAGCATTAGGTGATAATGCATAATAGATAAGGTAAAGGTGCTTTTATTGTCACATACATGTAGAAAAATTCATCCTCTGCATTTAACCCATCCCTCAAGGGAGCAGTGGGCAGCTGCTGTGCAGCGCCCGGGGACCAACTCCAGATACATGCCAGTGTCTCTGGTCAATGGCACTGAAAGGATGGCAAGTAGGGGTGGGTTATAAAAAAATCGATTCTCCAATTAAAATCGATCTTAAATTGAATGATCCGAAATCGAGTCACAAAACCCAAAGATCGATCTTTTAAGACCAGATGCAAGATTTGCGTGCTTTCTCCTTTAAGACTGTAGGACCGGTGCAAGTATATCTTCTTGAACATGAGCGCGTTTGATTATGTCAGTTTGGTGAAGGCTAAATGCATTACGCATTTTTTTTTTGCGTCCATGTGGACTGCATAAAGTTTCCTAAAGCCAAGTAATGGCTGGCGATCTGCACAAGGAAAATATGATGCCGACTGCCGCATAGGTTACAGTTTTACTTTGAGAATGAAAACAACGATTCAGACCAGATGACAATGCGCGTATTAATGCGTCCTCCCAATGACACCAAAACACTGTAAATTATTATACATAGTATTAATGCTAGTTTTATTTTGCCATCACCTATTGCATCTTAACTGTCCTGGAGGGGTGGATTCCTCCCTCTGTGGTCCCTGTCACACAATGTAGAATTATAATTTAATGCAAAACTTAACCTACTAACAACACACTCACGTGTCTAGACTTAAAGATGAAATTATATCAGGACCCAGGGGTCTAGCCTCCGGCAGGTAAGTTCAATTCAAAACAACAAGGGAATAAACACAGGAGTAAGTAGGGGTTACTAAACAGCACCAGGTGAGTTGTATCACAATGATTGGGGCTATTGTCTGTTGCTGCCGGCTGCTGGCGAAGCATGGGATGACAGTCCCTTCCCAAGGTTTCTTTTCTTTATTTTACCCCATGTGATTTTAATTGAATTTTTCCTTGCTCGCGGGAAGGAGCAGGCTATGGGGGTGTTGTTCATTTCCATGTGAAATGTAGTCTGTAAAGCCTTTTGAGACCGCAACGTGATTAAGGGCTATATAAATAAAATTGACTTGACTAAAGAAATGCAGTCTCTTGTATTAAAATTAACTCTTATCATATACTCATTTAATGTTTACAAAAAGAATGCACTATACAGCCTATACGTGAGGCTGAGGCAACTAAAAATGGTGCACGTCAATAACTATCTTGCAACTCCATCTCCATCTCTGCAAATCTATGGTTGGCATAGCGTCCAAAAATAATATGACATGGTGAAAGATGTTTTTAGCGCAGATGGTTCATGTAATTAGCACATTGCTCGAGCCAGATGTGTTTCCCTCTGGTTGGTGTAGGTTGGTGTAGTTCAGTGTTTCCCAACCCTGCTCCAACACAGCTGATTCAAATGAATGGCTCGTTTTCATTCTAAGGAGCCATTCATTTGAATCAGCTGTGTTGGAGCAAGGCAACATCTAAAACATGCAGGGCAGTGTTCCCCGAGGACCAGGGTTGGGAAACACTGCTCTAGATTATCAAATCAGACACAGTTAGCAAGCGTTGGGGAGTTGAATATGTTCTGTAACATTTATTAATAAATTGTACAATGTCATGTGATGTTCTGTTTTGTCTTTAGCAAACCACAGAGCCTAACTATCCAGAGATCCTGTTAATAGCCATAAACAAACATGGAGTCAGTCTCATCGACCCCAAGACCAAGGTAGGTCTAACATCCTTCCTGAGCCAGTGTTTGTTAGGTCAGGTCAACCACATGTTCCCAGTGTGGGGTATCATGTCTGCCTCTAGGCTGGAAATCTATTTATTTAGAAACACACTAGTTATTATCTAGAGCAGGAATGAGGCAATCTTGGTCCTTGAGGGCCGCTGCCTGGAGGGCCAATCTTGGTCGTTATCAGGCTTCTGCAGAGATTGATAAAGACCCATTCATGTGAATCAGGTGTGTTGGAGCAGGGAAACATCTTAAACATGCAGGGCAGCAGCCCTCCTGGACCAGGGTTGCCCACCCCTGGTCTAGAGCATGTTACACCAGCTTGTTAGCGCACCCCTCGCTTTCCCAGCACATACATCTGTGTGTATGTGTGCGTGCGTGCAGGACATCCTGACCACACATCCGTTCACTAAGATCTCTAACTGGAGCAGTGGAAACACATATTTCCATGTTACCATTGGCAACCTGGTGCGGGGCAGCAAGCTGTTGTGTGAGACGTCACTGGTGAGCATGAACACATACACATACACGCAGCAAAACCTCTACAATTCATGGATTTACATGACAAAGAAATAACGTGCCTGTGCAGGGCTACAAGATGGATGACCTCCTGACCTCGTACATAAGCCAGATGTTGACCACCTTGAGCAAGCAACGGTCTGGGCGGGGCCAGAGTAAGTGAACTTCCTATTGGCTGGAGGCCGCTGAGCTAATCCGGCTCCTGCGTCCTATTGGCCAGCCCTGCAGTTGGGGGAGGAGCTTTGCCCACCAGCTGTGGCGGATGAGCCGTAGTCCTTCTGCTAGCTCCGAGGGATCGAAGGTAACCATGGAGAGTTCGGTTGCCAGTAGTGATGACCCTGGCGAAGGCCCTAGCAACTATTGCTACGACGTCAACGACGACGAGCCGTCCAGCGAGGACGACTACCTCTGAACACCCCTCCGGATTCCTGGTCCACGTCTGCCGTCATGGCGATCATTTAACGTTAAGACAAATTTTAGGTGTGGTCACATTGCTCTAATGGAGAACGCACCGTGGTGAGATGGGTTCAGTTCCCGTCCCGACGCGTGTAAAGGTATCTCAACAGCATTAAATGGGGATTTGGACAGGGGATAGATAGTATGTAATGTGTTTTGCCTCCCTTCACCATGGAATCCCTCATTCAACCTACGGGGGGTTCGTAAGGAACATCTTATCTTATTCAGGGGGAAACGCATTTAGCAGAAGGCAAACACACAGACACGTGTATGTGCTATGGGCGGGTATCATTCTCCACTCTGCCTAGTCGCCAATAAATACACACTATCCCTTTAACGCAGCATTTAATTAGAGTTTGACACAAATGTTTAAATAGATGTTAGTATTCATTTAAAACTTCAGAACCTGACAGTTTCAGTGACCCTTTTCTGTGGTTACATTGTCGATAGAGACTACTTTAGCACTTCCTGGGACATTAAAAAAAAGACACAAATTTCACATGGACCTGCTGTAGAAACAAATGTGGCTATTGTTGGGTGGAAGTGTTTTTAGAAAATTGTAAACGCTGTATAAATACTTTAATATATTGCTTTTATTGACGTTTTTCAAGGTTTTACAAATTTGTGATTTATACATGTTTACACGTTTATGTTTACTAATGTAGATTAAATATGTTTGCTTTTGTGTTAAGTGCTGTTTTAAACCGTTTTTAAAACACATTTGCCCTGAAACCCATTGCATGAGTACAAATGTGAGTTTTATTTTTTAGTTATTTTAGTTCTAATCTTATACTGAAGTGACTCAATATATCTGTTGATGTTTTTCTGGATTATGTTGACGTGTTCAGTGGCTAAACGGATAAATACATGTTTCTTATACATGACCTAGAGATTGTGGGGAAACACTTTGCATAACTGAAACTGACCACTGTAGTTTTATTTTATAAGGTTCAAGTATTGGCCCTATCCAAAACTTACACAAGGAAATACCTAGCAAATTACTTCATGACACTTCAGTATGACATGCTGTAAGAAAACTCACAGAAATAAAAATATATATATCTTTGTGCAAAATGAAAAACTGAGCATTTTTCTAAATTTTTACAGTATATGATAAATGCTATAAGTATTTTTTTGTTAAGCTTGTTTTGATGTATTTTCATTTACACACTTTTTAAAAAATTTTTACTAACATTTTATTATTGGATAATCACATTTACAATCAGATAAATGTTACAATAAAAATTACAAGATAAAAAAATAAAGAGGGTAATTTAAAGAGCACGTGATGTAAAATGCTGCACGGCTTTGTTGATGAGCAAGCCTGGTATGTTGACAATATTATAGCCTATATGTTCTTATCCTTGGTTTACAGTAACCAGTGGAAATGTTGTGCATTTACACAGCGGCAGCGCTATGAATAAGCCCGTGTGCATTTTGTTTCATATTCACATGTGGTACCGAAGCTAAGCAGATATCCATAGTTGACCTTTTTTGTATACTAGTAGAGACTGAAAAAAATAGGACATTGCTGTTTTATTTCTCATCTCTAGCTGTGATTATGTTATTGTTATGCCTTAAGACTTAACTCTTACACTTTTGTTTTAAAAAATGTATTGCAGTGTAAATCCTCTCTAGACATTTTGTTTGACCTTCATACAAGGATGGAAAATTTAAGCATTATATTTTGTTATGCTTGAAAACATTAGCCACAGAATGAGTTAAATCGCATTGATACAGGTGTTCATGCTTCCCAGAATAACAAGCTATTGTTTTAAAAACATTTCCGTTACAGGAGTCCAAAGAATAATAGCATGCAACCTCAATAATCACTTCAGGTCAGGCCAGGCCAGGAAGGGCCATATCGCACTGAGAAAGATGCATCCCAATAATATATTGACATGGCCTTGCCATTTATTCTTAAACAAGTAAAACATATTTATACATGCAGGCAATCCTTTACCTGAGACAGGGCCAACATTACAACATAAACTAACTTTCTATTTCTCCTAGAAATGCAAAATAATTTGGCTGAATTCCACAGATTGTCTAAGTATCATTTCTGTGTGTGATTACATTACATGTTTCTTGTGCAACCTATTGATTATTCTTTAGCATGCTGATCAGATCAACTAGTTTAGCCTTAATGGGATCACAACTAAGGTTATAGCGTACTTGTTACAGGTTCAGTACAGTGGTTGCTATGGATACGGATGCTGACCCTAAGACAATTTGTTTTTTGGTCTACAAGCCACTTAAAGCCAGAACCACCGATAAGAACTACTACTTGCTATCTCTAGGCTACATTTAAAAGCATATTTCTCAGAATGTTCACTTGTAATATATACCAATACCATTTGATTTACTGTATATTGCCATAGTACAATGACAGACATATTAATCTGGTGGACACATCACTAGCAACTACCGCCACAGGACTGAACAAATAACATGGCTGCCGGCTCTTACACCACAGCCAAACTTCTTTTTTTTTATTATTGGCTCCCGTAAACAATGGTACAGTAAAGATAATCATACAGGAACAATATTTGACTGAAACATAAAAAAAAGTATACCATTCATATTTAGAGGTCTTGTTTTGTGTTGTATGTTCTCTGAGGCTATATGTATGTCTGGGAAAGGATTTGAACATGTCTCAATACGGTTCCCATTCACGAAATCTAGTCTCTATCAGAGGAGGGTTTTTGTAACTGGATTTAGCTTCACAGACTAATATATGGAATACTGATGGTCACCAATACCAACATAACATGTCTGTACACAAACTACTGGTAAATACCAAAGACATTCTGCCCCGGATCAGTGAAAAAAATAAAGTCAGCATGTTTCTTAATGGCACTTAATAACATCATAGAAAAATATCTCAGACATGAACATGATCATGATCATTGCCCCATTTCAGAAGTTAATCCAGCAGGTTACAATTTGATGAGTGTTCCAGGCTGCAGACAGGACTGGATACTGTCCATACCTGCGTATGATTACGACCCCAAAGACGCTAGCATGCAAGCCAGCCTCTCAAAAAACATTTAGTGTAAAACAACCGACAATGTACCTCATGGGCCATGTAAGCATATCGTTTGCTGTAGGTTCTATGTTAATAATACGGTGAAACAGGATTGAGAAACCTTAGCCTCGCGAGACCATCCTGATCTGAGTTTCGGTTTAATTTCGCTGTAAGAATAAGTCTGTAAAGCCTCGGAATAATTTTGAATGTTTCGGAGTAGCAACTGAACTTTCCAATCAGCGGCGTGTTTATAGCTATACGGGCCGACAGTGAAAACGACCAGATGGTTCACCCAATCAACTGCCAAGTATTTCTTTGAAAGTACAGCCATTCACAAACAGTTGTAATATACGGCTCTCCAGATGGGCTTCAATTACTCTGGCATGTCAGGTTAGAGAAACCTTGCCCTGCATGAAAAGAAATGATCTGAAATACAAATGATGACTAACAAATCAAATACAAATTTCAAGCCTTAGTTTTACATTCACCCAGTCATAGCGCGTCATATTAGCATGTCTTATTACCGTTTCTAAAAGCATGCACAAAAATATATGTTTTTCTCTAATGCAGCATATGTCAAAAATATCTATCGTACATGAGATGTATTTTTTTTCTCTTTGAACAACTGATCTGATACTGAAGTTAAGAATCCTTTTCTTTAACTTAAGGCGCAAATGAGCAATTTGCCATTTGTTAGGCAGAGGTTCCCCGACGGGTATTTTTAAATCTCTCAGATTCACCTCTTGCTCAGATACAATTCTCTCTTTATTCTTTTTGCATTTAGGTTTTCCTTCCATTCTTTGTTTCTGTCTTTTACAATGTTCTGGGCGGTGGACGTTTCTCTAGCTCGCAGCCAGGGGAGACCGGGTTGGTTGTCACATGGGTTGGTTGTCACAGAGCTTACAGCCAAACTAGGGGGCGCAGTGTGACATGTTTCTTATCAAATGTGTGACCTCTTTAATTGATATTGTCAGTATGTATAGAGAGCTAACTATCTTGGCATAAGGGATTCAAGTCACATTTTGATGGGTAAGAGTAAATATTTACTTTTGTAAATTTTGTACATTTAGTGTATCTCTATTTAGTAATGTTTGTTTAAGAATGGAAGGGAATAACTATAGTTTCAGTATATTTATCAAATGCTAGGTCAGATCATGTGGTTGTTAGCGAAACACTGACAACCAACCCCTTGGTATACCAATGGAATCTTTTTAAAGTATAGTAACCCTTTGCTTAATTTTTGTTGTTAGAAAAATGGTGAGCAACTTTTAAGAATGACGAAGAAGGGAGATACAAGCTGATGTAATCCTGAAGGTAGTGAGACAGGTGGCGATGCACAGGCAGGATAGTCTAGTGGTCGGAGTGTTGCACACCCAGCTAAAAGGTTGTTGATTTGAGCCCTGGCGTTGACCTACCTGTAAGCATGCTTGAGCAAGATGCCCTACTAGAGAACACTCTTCCCTCTGGTCTAAAGATTGTATTTTGCTGGGCTGTTAATTGGGTATCTTTGGTGGTCACTAAAGATCCAATGGCATGTATCCTAGGGGTATAATAAAAAGGTGGTGTCCTGGCCACATTTCTGATCAAATAAAGGTAAACAGAAATCTTCAGAGGACATTCAGTCAGGTTTTAGGGTATGTCAAGATTATACACGATTACCCTACTAATTATTCACAAACAAATACAATATTCACAAACCTATACAATCAAATACGTTAGAAACGTTTTGTTACATTTTATAGTTCATGTTTCGTAAGGTTTTCTTGACTGATGACTTTATTAAAAGCCTTAATATTTATATGCCTGCCTCTCTGTGGATTAACTATAAATAAACATCAGATTAAACACAATGGGGTATAAAAACATAGTGCAGGCAGTTTATAGATTAACACATTACAAATTATGTTGAGAACATTGGAAATATTTTGTATCTCTAAAATCTAAAAATAAAATCTAAATTTATCGTTGCACATCTCAATGGACACAGTGACAACCAACCCCACTTTCTCAGAATATTGCATGGCTTATTACCTCACGTTAAAACATATTACACTGATATAATCAATATGAATTTATGCCCAAGACCTTAAGCTTTAGACGAATACTGAAATTCTTATTTTGTAATTTAGTGGTGCTGAGAAATACGGGAAAGTGTGACAACCGTCCCCGGCCTCCACTACTATTGGCTACGGTGACGTGTTCGACATA
Organism: Forbesichthys papilliferus; assembly: GCA_025399855.1. NCBI lineage: Eukaryota > Metazoa > Chordata > Actinopteri > Percopsiformes > Amblyopsidae > Forbesichthys > Forbesichthys papilliferus. The sequence goes on along the minus strand of JAODOY010000181.1, from coordinate 1,712 downwards.
TTGGCACTAGCAACAATCAGCACACAGCAAAACGTAGAGTTGAATGACAACAACACAGCCTGAAGTCATCACTCCATGACAGGAGACATTTGGTTTGGCGGCAAACCTTTTGGTTGCATTGTCTGTTTAGTTTCAGAGTTTAGAGTCCAGTTATGTGCACACGCACACACACAGCACCATGTATTCCTCTCCTAACACGCATTAAAATGTAGATCTCATTTTTCACACTGCACTGTTTATTTACCTCTCTCTCTCTCTCTCTCTCTCTCCCCTCTCTCTCTCTCTCTCTCTCTCCCCCCCCCTTACTCCTCTGTGATAGTGGGTAGGTGGGGGCTTGAAGGTGACGTGGGTGAGCTGTGGAGGTCTGGGCGAGCCTTGGCACTAGAGATGGACCACACGTCGCTCAGCTCTGCAAGGATGAGGCAAAGGTCACAGTTCAAATTACAAGGGACCGCCGGGCATTGTGGGTGGTGTAGTTATATATTGCTGATGGACATGCAAGAGAGGGAAATGTCAGGGGTTGAAGACCAGGGGCAGAGATACTACTAGAGTCCCACTGGGGGGTCGGGGGTCAGAGTGGCCAGGACTCCAGCGGACACAGGTGGCCTCAGAAGAGTCTAGCATACATGCACACACATGCACAAGCACAAAGAGACGGCACAGTTATGTATGATACAGTATGCGGACTAATGACTAGAAGTCATGTGACTCGTCTAACACTATCAGGTGATATACAGCCACCAACACAGATCAAGGCTGGATACTACATGCACAAACATATAGGCGGGAACGTCAGACGTTATAACTGCAGATAAGGCTACCAAAGGGTTGACTCGGTTTGAGAATCACACACACACACACAAACTCTACATAGTGTTTACAAAAGAATAATTTTGCTATCGTACTGTATGTAGCAAGGATGCATGCACTTGGGTTACAAATACAAAAGATGTGTATTGAAAGTGTTTGGACAGCAGGGGGCCACACTCTCTCAAAAACAAGAGAGGCTATAACAATGGTAATATATTGTGAGACGTAAAACATTTACTTAGCGTAGTACAGGCATGTCAAACTAAAAACCTGCGGGCCACAAGATAATAAGAAAATATAATATCCCTATCATATGTCCATCAGTTATGATGATATGATGTTGGGGGGCTTGTTTAAAATACATTTAAACAAGCCTCCTAAAAGAAATGGCCAAACAAAAAGCGTCTGAGTTTCTGAAAGAATCTGTTTACTTGTATTAGCAGTAAACTGTCTGTGGTGCTGGCATGGCCGTAATTGAAGAAAGCATCATAAGACATCCGACTGAAGAAGGAGGCCTTTCGAGATATGTTGTCCCGGAAGTCTCCGGAGGCGGTTGCAAGGTACCGACGGGCCCGAAGGGCTGCAGCATCCGCTGTAGCAGAAGCAAAGCAGCGGGTGTGGGAGAGCTTCGGAGAACCCATGGAGAAAGACTTTCAGTCGGCACCACAGTGTTTCCGGAAGATCGTCCACCACATTAACGGGGAATTATCCAAGCTGTGTACAGCAAGGATAGGACGCTGTTTACCTCAACTGAGGAGGTAAGTGGGCGGTAAAAGAAACACTTTGAGGAACTCCTGAATCCGACTGACACGCTCTCTATGGTAGAGACAGAGCTGGAGACTGATGGGGGATCATCATCAATTTCCCTGGGAGAGGTCACTGAGGTAGTCAAACAACTCCAC
>JAODOY010000180.1:0-12508 GCA_025399855.1 Forbesichthys papilliferus | reverse complement strand
TGTCGACCCCCCCCCCCCCCCCCCCCTCCCCCCCGCCCCCCAGGTCTGAATGTGTGTGAGAGTAGGGCTTATCTCCCTGGCCAGTCAGCCCGGCAGAAGGCAGATGGCAGACTACCATGCCAGGCATTCTAGAAGATGCTTCCATGCTGAGCCCCCCCGGCTTTTCTTCCTCCTCCGCGCTATATGCTGATCTGAGTTCAGCCCAGATGCTATAAGGAGCGCCCCTCACAATCTGATTCTGTAGCCTTCTGAGGAAAAGACCATGACGCAAGACAGCTAGGCTGATGTTTCAGAGGTTCATTTTGCTGATGTTTTGATCTCCACTGGGCTCCTTCAGACTCTGAAACATGTTTACACTGTCGTTTCACCAATGGGGTGAAGGGCCGTGGGTAAAGGGCTTCAATGGAGTTTTGGGACACAACGAACCACCGCCTCTGCAGCATTTAGTGCCACTTCTGTTGACATCGTCCTGCACTGATAGACACTCAGTTCTGATACAGATTGCTGTACCTAGACGCTATATTCCTCATACATTTAATACAATGTGAGATGAACTGGCCAGCATTTATAGTCTAACTCCTGGTCATGAATAGATAATGAGATGGCTGATAATGGTGTGGGAGGGATCCTTCGGAGCTCCTAAGAAGACCTGATATGTGATGTGTACTCTAGATACACATGAACAGACACACATGAAAACATATAGGCTACACTCACGCAAATACATACAGGCACACACAGATAAGAGAACACATTCTATCTTGCTCGCACACACGTATATTTACACGAACAGTAGTAGCGGTAAACACTATTTCTGAGAATCTGTGCTGCTGAATGATTAAGACATCGGATGTGGATTGAATTGTGGGTGTGTGTGTGTGCGCATGCGCGTGTGTGTGCGCATGCGCGTGTGTGTGTGTGCGTGTGTGTGCGTGTGCGTGTGTGTGTGCGTGTGCATGTGTGTCTTTGAGCATGACCAAAGGGGTTGACAATAAAACTACACAATGTTTCTCAGGACACATTAAATTAGACCTCCACTACAATTTGTAAAGGAAATGTAAAGGAAAGAAAAGAACCCCTTGACATTTAAATATCGTTTTTCCATAGAATTTGCAACGATGCCAAAAATAATTTTCAATTGACTGAAAACAAAACACAATATTGCACATCAGCAGTTTCACAACAACGAAGCAGTGTTTCTTTAACAATTACCTTTCAAAAGAAATGATTGCTTTTCACCCTGTATGTTCACAACACTTTTGATTTGTTTGTTTTCTCAAATGTACAAAAATAATAAGGGTTCTCTTATATGTCTATCATCTGATTCCTCTAACTCTTTTTATTCATGTTTGTCATTTCACTATAATATTATGTATATTTAATGTATTCCTCTATATGCCTGTTTTTAGTTTTTCTTTTATTTATTTATTTTTAATCTGATTCCTTTAACTACTTTGTATTAATGTTTTTCTCTGTATTTCTATATTTTTTCATGGGAAGCACAACTTGTTGTCACACCTAGGTCATAGCTAAACGTTACACTAGTGTACATATTCCTTTTCTGTAAAGCACTTTGAACTGCAATTCTGTATAATGTATAAAAAATGCTATATAAATAAAGATTACTATTATTAATATTATGTTTAGATATGTTTAACTATAATATAATCAAACTGCTTTAGTGCATAATCACGTAAACATTTGGTAAACCTATGTATTTAGTTGTAATCTGAATGTTTTTTTTTACGAACTACGTAATCATCTACAGCATGATTACCATACATAATAAAATTAGTATAATATCATTAAAGCTACAGTAATTGATGTCAAGCCACAACTGATACCACTTCAAAAGGAATTGACTGAACACTTCTTCAACATGGACCATAGGAATAGAGTTTGTGACCTAGGAGCCTGTTAAAGCATAGGGATAGGGGTTGTCTTGGGCCCCACCAAAGAGGGGGTCAGTTTTATTTTTTTAGGATTTCTAAGGTTACTGTATGTAATACTGTATGTAATACTAGCCTGGGAATCACACAAATCTGAGAGCTCATGTTTCTTGTAAACAACCAACTAAGTAATAGAATGATGAACCTCTTCATAGTAAGCAAACATGTTAAGCATTAATGTGGCAATAGCACAACATTGTTTGCTTTCAGTCTCACTGAATGAGGTAATGGAGCACTCTGTTTTGGCTTTACCAACTGTCCTTTGCATTCCTACTTTGTTTTGTGTGTGTGTGTGTGCATGTGTGTGCGTGTGCGTGTGTGTCTGTCTGTCAGAGTGTTTCAGACCATAATAGCAATGGTTTCTAGATGCTCTCTGTTTCAGTGTGTCTTGGCACACACCTGAAACAACAGATGACAACACCACCTGCCCTGTATCTGTATATATCAGTGTGGACTGTCTGGAGGCCACACACACACGCACACACACACACGCACACACACACACACACACACACGCACACACACGCACACACAAACACACGCACACACAAACACACACAAACACACAAGCACACACAAACGCACACGCACACAAACAGCAATGTTACTACAGTATTAGAAACCTTATAGCCCTTGGATATCCTTACAGATTTCAACAAAAGCAAATGTCTGCCACATTTAAGCCAAACACTTCCAGGCTGATACTGTATATCCCAACATTAAGACTTAGATATTGACATCATACAATTAGTAAACCATTCAGCAGAAATCCACCATATGCAGTATCCATAAATAATAGGTCAGGACAACAATGGTGCAAAATATATTTGTGATCCTGTAATTAACACAAACAAAACAAATATGAAGAAAGTTCATAATAGACCTTTTAAAACATGAATCATTATGTTAATACGAATATGTACATGTTATGGAAGCTCAAGCTCTGTCAATGTCAGTGTGTGTGAGAAATGTTGTTGATATCTGAAATTTATCAAAACAAAAATACCTCTCCCTTCAATGTCTTGGCAGGATTCCCATGGCGCAGCACCCATGGGTATCCTGCCAAAGGCTAGATGATTTTGTTGATGTGTGTGGTCTGTACCACTTTGTTTATATTCATATTTACAGAGCCTGGGCTGTGTAAAAGTATCACATTATTTTTTTCAGCACGCACAGAGAACGGTAAAAAAAGAACGTCTGATAACTCACAACAAACTAACAAACCTGTAAAGTCAGCTTGATTATTGACCGACACAGCATTCCTTAAACAGACTGGAGGGTAGCTCGAGTTAGTTATTCTCAAAAATGCTTGCTTAAATCAAACAATATCGATCTACACATTGAAATGCATTGTGAAGCATAGCGGTTTTGTTGTTGTGAGCAGTGTCCATCTCTTTTGTTTATGTTCCTATCTACGGAGCCAAGGCTGTGTAGAATTACAGTTTTTCAGCACGCACAAGGAAAAGTAAACTAGATAAATGTGAGGAGACATTTGGTGAAGTTGACAAAAACTGTATTATCTTGCAATTATCTTACAATAGCTGACTATACCTTTAACATTCGTGTGGGTGATTACATTTGTATGTGTGTTTGTGTCTGAAGATAATGGAGGGTGTATGGGAATAGCAGGTAAAGTGTTTAGAGGGACAGAAGGTAAAGAATTGCCATAGAGGACTTTAGGCATTAGATTTTTTGTATTGAATTAATCTGGGTTAGCTATTGACTATAACCACTACTTTGCAGGAAGGGAAGATTACAGTAACCATGAAAGGTTCAGTGACTCTCTCTCTCTCTCTCTCTCTCTCTCTCTCTCTCTCTCTCTCTCTCTCTCTCTCTCTCTCTCTCTCTCTCTCTCTCTGTCACTAACACACACCAACACCGTTAGGTTACCCGAGCCTCTTCTGCCTGTCTATATATAGGCCTGCCCTATCAGGCTGCATGATCATGGTAAAAATAGAACAACTCCTTACCTCTCTCTACCATCCCAGCCACCTTATAGCTTGCTACTTTAAGTAACACAATATAATGTATTTCTAGCTATCATATACAATTGTATTTTTGGTTTTCACTAGCGTGTCTTATGAAATTAGTGCAGCTCACACTGTGCTACATCATTTTAAAAACCCTATAGGACTGATAATGTGGTTCAACTGTACCTTAGAGACATAGTTTGAAACTCGTTTTCATAATTATAATTATTATTGTTTAGTTGGGTTGTTGAAAGTGGTCCAATCACATGGTAATTGACATCTAGTTTCAATCACCACGGGACATAGAAAGTGAGAGAAAGAAACATAGTTGCAACAATTGTGGTGTTTCCTAGTTCAGCATGGTCACCAGGATTACTTTCTCCTGCCATAATTCCATTATTCCGTCTTTCCCTCTTCCCCTCCACATTGCCTCTCTCTCTCTCTCTCTCTCTCTCTCTCTCTCTCTCTCTCTCTCTCTCTCTCTCTCTCTCGCTCTCCCTCCCTATGGTCTTCTCGTCTTACACCTCGAGGTGCTTGAGTTCAGGGGGCGGGGAGAGGGGAGAGGAGAGGAGAGGAGTGGAGGGGTGAGGAGAGAGGTGTTCTTCACTGTCGACAGATCATGTTCCACCTGCTGGGTGATGCACACACCTGCCACATTCATACACACCTGCTTCTCATCAGCCGCGTCACTGGTTGGCTGTCATATGGGTTTCTGGTAACGTCACTGGATGAAACATTGTATGGTAATTGCAACTTTGACTGGAAAAACACAGCCTTTTCAGACTATAGTTCACTACAGACTTCAGAACTTGCTTGACAATACAAGGTTTCCACATACATTCATTAGAGGTGTACAGACATCATTATATGTATCTGTTCAACCAACAAAATGATCTGTCTCAGTATCTGTATTCAGATAGAAAATTGAAAGTGGGTGTGGTTTACAAGGTAACGTTGCATATAGGGCAAATGTTGTCTTTTCTAACATAATATTTATTGGCTCTATTTGTTTTTCCTTCATCAAATTGATTTATTATTGGTATATAATTAATGAATTATGAAATACATTCCACATCCTCATACTGTAATTGTGTCTATTTTTTATTGTTTAAACTAAGTTTTATGAACCCCACAACAGCTTACTTTAAATGCGTATAGTCAGCAAATGTAAGATAAATGTTTTGTCAGATTCAGCAAGTATCTCCTCATGGTCTATACAGCCCTAGTCCAATAAATAGGTAGACATTCAAAGTGGTTTGCACCACACAACACTATCCCAGCTTTGTAAATATGTGTTCAATTTATAGGGCGGAGATTCTCACAAAGCACTCTATTGCACTGATAGTTTTTTTAAATTTTTATTTAAAAAACCAATCTCCACTTTTAACTGGTGAACATTAATTATACAATCAGAATCATTCAAAAATGTAATTAAAATAAATCTACACATTCTATTTTTCATTGGAAATAGCAACTGACTTACTGTAAAGATGCTGTATATACTGTAATGTAAACAAGTATCCTGCAGTTGAATAGAATAATCTCACATTTCAGTGATGCTGCATTGGCAGGTCTTGATGTGTTAATGTCATGAATTTATTATTAGATAGACAGTGAAACTTGTTTTTTCGTTTAGTTTTCGTTTCGATTCATTTTTTGTTGTAAAGATTAATGTAACGTTACAACAAACGCTAGTTTAGCAATTCAAGTAATCCGATTAGTTAGATTTTCAACCTTGTAATCCGCTACCACATTTTTCCCCCTGTTCACTCTGTTGCCAAATTTGCCACACGCACAAGATAAACCCCCATGCATTCAGTTTCTTTTCTGCTATGGGAGCTATAGGCTAGGGTAGCGGTATCCAATCCTACAGATTTCAATGGGCTACGCATGTAGTAAACCAGGACATGAGCAGAAACATTTGAGAGGATTAACCTGATGATCGATTATCTAAATTAGCATGTAGCCAGCAAGTTTAATATTTCAAACTGCTGCACACAAACAAGATAGCTGACAAAATGCATGGAAAACAGAACAATAGCATAATTATTCCAGGCGTACAATACTTGACAATACTTGCATGTCACCCTCCATTAAACAATACAGAAAAAGAGCTAGATGAAGTGATACAAACAGTTAGTAGGTTAATGTGTGGATCCAAACAGCCTGGACAGCAGTGAGTCACGTCCATAGCAGGAAGTGGCAGGAACCCGTGAGTGACACCAAAGTCATCCGTAACTTGTTGACATGGAAAGAAGGAAAGAGGATGTCCGGTGCAAGCATGCGTGTGTGTGTGCGCATGTTTGTCAGATGTTTATGAGTGTGTGAGTGTTAGGCATTTTTATCTGCCTGTATATAGAACCAGCGGTGTGTGTGTGTGTGTGTCTGTGTGTGTGCTTGTGCGTGCATGCTTGCCCATACATACTCTATATGGAAAGTGCGTGCACAATATTTTTATACTTTTTATGTGCAATCAATTGTAGACTAACTTGCACGTGTTTGTGTTGACACTGGCTCTCAAAGGAACTCGGCTGAAAGAACAATAGAGAAAAAAAACAAATCTTGTTCCTTGTTCCGCCAGCCAGCTCGTGGGCCCTTAAATAACACACTCAGGACACAATGGCTCAACAAAAGGCCCTATATAAACAACAATACATAGTTTTCCCGCCACATTGTGAAGAGGATGTGATGTTAAACAATAATACACTGGCTGACACACAGATGCACTAAATGAATATACAGGTGCAAATGCATTATAGCTCCACCAGAACAACACATTTCTTCCCAGGCTTGTTGTTTACATTTGACTGTGTGTGCATGGGACAGAGAACATATTAGGAATGACATGCCATTCAACACTCAGGAAACAGACTGCACACACAATCACACATATTTTATCAACTTGGCAAATGCTTTTTTTCAAGTTTTGTATGTACTGACATCCGTTGTAGGAGTTCTTAGCAAGTTTTATATTGATCATATCATTATCGGAATTATATTGTATTGACAGAAATTAATACATATATTGTGAAATAAAATATGACCATATCATCCATTCACAATAACACAATCTACAAAGCATGATTTGACAGATGCACAATTCTTGAAAATAAAGAACAATTCTTGCTAATTGTCAAGCACGCAGCTTTTTTAGGTGTGAGACAACACATTAGCTGGCATTGCTCTTTGTAACCACACTTTCCAGTTTTGAGAAATAAAATAGGCTTGGGGAAGGGTTTCTATGGAGCTACAACGTCCAATGAAACCGAAGCTAGCAGACTTGCTTGGTTAAGGGAAAAAACATGAAGTTTTCTACTTTCCACTGACAGAATACAGCCAACTAGGAGGCAGTGCCAGACTGAATAATAAAGTTCTAAGTGACTAGCGACTCCAAACCCTGACGAAACAACAACCCAGCCACAAACTAGTAAAAATGCTCCCAGAGGAAGTGACAAGAAGCTGAGGACATTTAAATAAGCGCCCTGACTAGTCTGGCCAATATGCTTTGCCACGATCAGCTGCGATCAGCTGGCAATAAAATGATTGTGATCACCTGATGACTGAGATTATGCGTAGCTGGGCGTGACTGCGTGGCCCGCCTGAGCTATCGCTATGCTTAATTTCAGTCAGACCACCCTCGTCTGTTAAAAAAGCAATTGATTAGGACATACTGTATGTGGAATATGCTAACAATGATCATTGGCAGAATGGATTCTTACTGGAAACATTGGTGTACCGACCCAAGACATTAAAGACAACTGATGATCAAGTCGAGCTGGGGAGGTGGCCAGGCTCAGCAAGCAGACAAGGAATGGCGGGAGATTGCTTCAAAGAGCCGCTGTCATTCAAGGGGCCAATGTTGCTGGTGAGTCAGCTGACATTCAGCTGAGTGACAGCTGAAGCTGAGAGGTAAACGAACGTTATGCTTCATGTGTACACTATATGTCAAACCGGAGGTGTGTGTACATTTGACTGTTTGTGTGTTTGAATGGAAGTGTGTGGTGCTGTATTTGTGTGTGCGTGTGCGTGTGCGTGTGCGCGTGCGTGTGTGTGTGTGTGTGTGTGAGAAAGGATCAGGGTCAGTTATGCCAGTAATGATCTTTCCATGAATAAACCAGTTGGAGGAAGGGCTGCTCCCATTAGGGTTTCCTGCTCAAGCTATTAATAACTGTGGAAGTAATGCTTCCTACGATCAATACACACACACACACACACACACACACACACACACACACACACACACACACAAAGAGAGCAAGAGAGCATAGAGTTCAGGGTAATTTGAGGGCTTCTGTTTATGAACGTGTTGTGATGAAATCCTGCTGACTGACATTATATAATATATTTTCTACCACAAACATGTACTGTAGCGTGATATTTAAAATGGGTGTCATTAAATAACACGTGGTGATATAACACACTGTTCTCTGCATATATACTCTATATAGTCTTACTGTAATGTGGACTTTTTAATTGAAAAACGTTTGTACAATGCCATTGTTTGACATATTAACCCTTTCACCCCCCAAACATTCATTACTAATAGAAATGAAAAAACATTACATTTTCTCAGTAGTGTTTGCATATAAAATGATTGACACACACACACACACACACTTTTATGTCAGATTAATGAGGCGGGACAACAGACTCCTTCTGCATACGTTCACATTCTGCTGATGTTGGCAACCTTAAACCTCTTTTAGTGTTGTGTGGGCAGTGATTTATATGAATGCGCCATGTTGATTAGCTGATGTGTTATCGATTACACCCTGGTGACACCAAGAGCTGCGAATCAAAACGGCTTGTAAAATCACATTTTCTAATAAGGTAATGAGGAGGCTGAGGTTTAATATTTGCTTACACGTGGGAAGACAAGGACACACATTATTTGCATAATAAAAGCTTTCTGACCTCACGGACATAATTAAAATGATTTTAAGATGTACCTTTCTAAGTAGCTTTTTGTGTGAAATTGGCTTTACCAACCACCTTTACACATGCACACACACACACACACACACACACACACACACACACACACATCCCAAAATGGTAGATAAAACATCCTGTCAGTGGAAGAGAGCGCTGACCACAGCTTAACAGCATCTTCCTGGTCAGATTCCTCACTGTCACCAGCGGAAGCCTGGTGTGTGACCTCTTCTCCTGAAATCAAGATAGCCGCACCCTCTCCCCGCCTGGCCTGATACCAGATATCACAGCTTGTCTGATGAAAAGGAAGCTGGACATATGTGTGGTGGATCAATACAACAGTTATTACATCAAATCAATATGCATTTAACTGCTCAGATGACAATGTAAGAAACACAGATGTGATATGTCTGTATAACAAATGAAACCTCTCATGTTTTGGAGGTGCGTGTTTTATTCCTGGATCATTTTATTGGATTGACTATAAATGTGTGTTCATGTAAAATATTTTTGTTGCATATGTTTGTGTGCATGCTGAAAATAGTACACTGTAACTGTAAATAGGAACACAGACAAAGTGGTGCAGACCTCACCACACAACACACAACCTCACCATGTCCAATGTGTGTGTGTGTGTGTGTGTGTTAGTCGAAGCGCTGGGGGAAGGGATTGCATTTGTTTGGATGTAGAGTTATTATCAATTATCAATAATTGTTTTCTGGCATTGATTGACACACCTTTAAAGGGTGGACTCATAAGCCTACAAAACAGAGATGAAAGCAGTATCCATCCTTCTATCCATACATCACTAATTGCCTCATGCCAGCCACACGCACGCTCCAACCAAACTAGAGTACTCCAGTTAATGGCAAAATAGAAAGACACAATGAAAATGTGAAGAGAACAATGAAAGAAAGCACAAAAATTATAAGACAAACGGTAGAAACATCTAATGAAAGAAAGTGACAGGGCGTGCCATTAAATCCAGCAGTTTTAAGTGGTGTAATTTGAGAGGGAAGAGACTCTCTTCTTTTCTTTTCTGCAGACAAAAACAGACGATTAAGGGTTTAGCTAGCTTCTATATCCCAGGTACAACTGCCTGATATTCAGTCAGGGTTCAAAGCCCAAGACAGACTTGGGCTGTTTGATAATGAGACTGTGTCACCAGCATAATGCTGTTCCATAAACCACTTTGTGCTGCTGTGTGTGTGTGTGTGTGTGTGTGTGTGTATTTGATCTACAAACACATAGGGGAATAGCACAAAGAAGATAAAAGTGCAAGAGGTTGGCGAGGAGTCTTCATGGTTTCTGTTGATCCTGTAGCCTAGCTTTGCATACTGTATCAAATACAATAGAATACATATACAATGCCTAGCCTCAAAAACAGTACATTCAAGTATTTCATTGGACCGCCATTAGCTTTGATTATTACAGCATGCATAATGTCATGGCATTTTTTCAACAACTTCAATTTATTTCAATATAGAGTTCCAGTACGTTCTTGTATTGACAACTGGAGAGTCAAACCACTGTAAAGTGTTCTCCAGCACATCCAAAATACTTTCAACTGGGCTAGAATGAGGTCAAGGTCAGGACTGCTGTACTGATTCAAGAACATGATTCCTCATGGTCCTAAACCAGTTGGTCACAGTTTGAGCCTGACGCATCCTGGCATTGTCCTGGAAGATACATGTGCCTTCAGGAAATAAAACCCATAACCTGGTCATTCAGAACATTCATTAATTGAACATAATGTTGCTGAGCCTGTCTTAACCAATTGAAACAAACCCAGACCATAACTATTATACTTAAAGTGTCTTAACCCAAGACTACACAACTCGCACACACACACACACACACACACACACACACACGCACGAACACGCACACGCACGCGCACGCACACGCACACAAAGGGCACTGTAAAAGTTAGATGAGTCTGTCAATCAGATAACCATGCCCACATTACCCCTGCTCTGGCAATCTGGCAAATGGCTGTGCTGATAGCCTGTAACATAAAGACAGCAGGGAAAATGGCCATAACATTGATTTTTAATCGGATGCACCTCATTACACTCCTGCTGATGGGAGGTATGGGAAGAGCAGGGAGCCGAGGGCCATGGCAGGTTTACACAGCGCATAGACCTGCATGCACCTGACATGCGTAATGTACAGTCAATGTAAGGTACTGCCATAACAAATAATCTTTGTTATTTATAGGTACACTGTGCATTGAGCTTTACTGTTATGCTGCTCACTAAAATGCAGCACAGTAACTTTCAAGGGGCTCTGTATCTGCCCACCTGGTGTAGGGGGGGTTATTTGTTAAAATCATATTTACTGTATTTAACTAACATAATGAGTGACGACCAGAAAATAATCTGAGTCTATGATAAGAGTCCAGTATCAGCATGCTTACGGGCAGTGATTCATTTGTAAACCAGAGGGAGCTCAGAGAGGGTGCTGCTCCGGTGACTTGAGGGGGAGGAATTATGTTCTGGAACCAGCCCAGTCTCATGAGATCGATGTCAAATGGTGACGTTTACGCAAAAGGGTTATACGTCACAATAAGACGAATACAAATTTCGTCAATATACTGACGTATCACAATTTTGTCAAATGTTGGACGATTTTCTAGCTAAAACTGATTTAATTTTAAACTGAAACATCAAAATGCGATGAATAATTGCAAGAGTAGGCCTATATATTTTCATTTTCTATGATTGAAGACGTATAGACATTTTTGAAAATGTCCCCAAATGGGCGTAGCGGTGTCATCGAGATCTGGAAAAATTTCCCGATACAGGAGCAAGCACTATTGCGATCGGGAATGCCAAAATGAAGCCCAGGAATGGTCGGTCTCTAAAACGACTAGCAACAACCAAAGGGGGGCTTCATCAGCTACCGCAGGTGGTCCCGAGAGGTCAAAGGGGTCTGAAATGGAAGATGTATTTTTAGGACCCCCAAATTTTGTTACATTTGGGGAGCTTTTCAGTCAAGACCCCCGCCCAATTCAGTCTCTTTGCATTGCGGACACTTGGCAAAAGATTTTCAACCTTTGATCGTCAGCCAGTCGGCCCGGGAAGGTGGTAGAGATCGAGAAGCCGGGCATGTCACCCTGTTTGCCCAGCCCCGCTCTACGCAAAATAGGAACCAACTAAGCTGTCGTAGTTAAGGAGTAAAAGATAGAACCTCTTTTACATTGGGACTGTTGCCCAATTCAGGTCCCTTGTATTGCGAACCCAACATTTTTCCATGACTCATCTTTGATTGTCAGCCATTTCGCCAATGAAGGTGATAGAGACAAGGGGGGCAGGTCTCAGTACATCATGAACAACATAATTTTGTTGCCATTTAAAGGAAAATATACAAGTTAGAAAACGTCTGCATTCTTACAAATGTATAATGCTTCCGAATAATGATGAATAATTTTGTTGAATTGAACCATTGAAAAAATTGTCAAAATAATAAAAAAAATGTAGGATCGCAGGACCTGCAGTAGGCTAGCATATATTCGTGGACAACACACTCCTGCCCGCAGCAAAGTTAAATACGGCCACAAGATTTCCCAATGCAGTTCTCCTCTCAAGACCACATCACAAACGCCTACTTGCTTACAGTAGCGGTGGGGCTTAGAGCAACAATTTGCCAAAATAC
>JAODOY010000178.1:20391-36582 GCA_025399855.1 Forbesichthys papilliferus | reverse complement strand
GCAGTAAAGTCAACAACCAAAGCAATTCCAACAACCACAGTGATTCCAACAACAGCAAAGTCAACAACCACAACAATTCTAACAACAACCACAGCAATTCCAACAACTACTATAGTTACAACCACCAAAATAAAGTCAACAACAACCACAGCAATTCCAACAACAACAGCAAAGTCAACAACTACAATAATACCAACAACAACCACGGCAGTTTCAACAACAACCACTGCAGTAAAGTCAACAACATCCACAGCAATTCCAACAACTACACTGATTCCAACAACAACCACAACTGCAGTAAAGTCAACAACCACAGCAATTCCAACAACCACAGTGATTCTAACAACAGCAAAGTCAACAACCACAACAATACCAACAACAACCACAGCATTTCCAACAACCACATTGATTTCAACAAAAACCACCGCGAAATCAACAACCACAGTAAAATCATTAACTTCAGCAAATCCAACAGTAACCACAGTGAAATCAACAACCACAACAATTCCAACAACATCCACAGTACAGTCAACTACCACAACAAATCCATATACAACTACAGAAAGGCTGACGACGACAAAAAATCCAACAGGCACAACGTTACCTTCATGTTTTTGTAATTATATGGATAAAAAATTTCTAACTGGTAAGAACAATGACTTTTAATCATGTATCACCATTAAACCTACATATTTTCCTTAAATTAACTTTATCTAACACATTTTGTTCTTATATTACAGGTAGTTTTATCTATAATGTTACTGATGGAACAGGGGTGTGCTACATAGCTTATTGCACTTTAGAATGTTCTGTTGAGAAGCACAATATATCTTGTCCCACTACCTTACCACCACCAGTCTGTTCCTCCTCCACCACACAACCAATGTCAACAACAACAAAACTACATGACTGTCTTTACCTCACACCACCTAGAAAGGTGTTTATATTACTGTTACATCAAGTGTGCATTATCTTGGTACTAATACCACTTAATAATTATTTGTAACTTTTAAGTTAATTCTTATTTTATTATTTCTTTTCATTTAGAATGGTGAGTCCTGGAACCCAAACCAGTGTACCACAGATACGTGTGACAATGGTAAAGTTATTACAGAACATATGATATGTGAAACAGTGCCCGAACCCGTATGTGAAAATGGATATGAAATGCAAAGGGTGTATGATGAATCAGGCTGTTGTTTTCACTTTGAATGCAAATGTGAGTAATAATTTCTTCTACACTTACATTTAAACTAATTAATTTCATACAAAGTATTTATACTGTATGTGCAGCAATAGTAATCATCTAGTGTCTTACAGTATGTAATGCAGCTGTTTACTTTTTTCAGGTATTTGCACTGGTTGGGGAGGTTCTCATTATATTACATTTGATGGCACATATTACAGTTTTCAGGAAAACTGCACATATGTTTTGGTTCAAGAAATCATTCCTATACACAATTTTAGCGTTGTTATGGATAATGACAACTGTGATGGCTCTGAGTTAAGAAAATGTTCTCACGCCTTAATTGTGTACTATCAATCCTATGAAATCATTCTTACACAGCAGATGGTCCCAAAGAAAGAAAACAAGGTAACCCTCATTCAAATTCTTCTATTTTCATATTGCAATTAATACTTACTAACATCTCTCAATTTTCTTCACATAAACTGACAACTGATCAGCAACTCCATAATATGTTTTTCTTTAGCTGTACATTAATGGTATAGAGAGAATACCAACTTACTTTAATAATGACTTCATCATCACAAGTACTCAAATTGAGTTGGTTTTGACAATCCCAGCAATAAAAGCAACTGTGAGTTTCAAAGGGCTGTTCTTCAGCATTGACGTGCCTTCTTCACTTTTCTTCAAAAACACGGAGGGCCAGTGTGGTAGGTTCTTTGTCAAGTTGCAAGGACAAATTGTAACTTTTTTATCGTGTTACACAAATGAATTGAGTTTAAACATTTGTTTTCACCAGGTACATGTGACAATAACAAAAAAAATGACTGCATATTGCAAAATGGGGATATTGATCCTTTATGCCTTCTCGTGCCACATACGAATAAAACACAATGTAACAAAACTTCTTCATCAACTCCTTCAACACCAACTCCTTTGCCACCAACTCCTTCACCACCTCCATTATGCAATAACACTAACATAATAATGTGTGACATTCTATTTAACAAGTAAGAAATACCTTATTAATGTTTTTTATGTGTAATGTATAATGTGATCATTTGCAATGGAGGCTTGTGTTAATGAATTTTTTGTCTGTTAAGGATTTTTACCGAATGTCACAAAGTTATCAACCCACATCACTTCTATAATGCTTGTAAATATGATGGCTGCCACACCATGGATTGCTCCAGTGTGGAAGCATATGCCTTCATGTGTGCTTCAGCTTCTGTCTGTGTAGATTGGAGAAATTCTACAAATGGAATATGTGGTATGAGGATTTATAAAATATGTTCAGTTTGCTTGCTTGACTGTATGATTATTCTAATGAGGTATTTATGAGTTTTCACCTGACATTTATTGCAGACTATAAATGTCCATCAACACAAATCTACAAGCCATGTGGCCCAACTGTCAAACCAACTTGTGATGGAAGGTAACAACTTTGTACTATTCAAGCTTAAAGGAAAGCTTGACCCTAGACCAGATAAGCATGAAGATAGTTTTGTGTTATGGATTGTACAAAAATGTTGATGATATTGATCCTTTTTTAAAAAGGTACAACCTGGAGTATGTACAACATTTCCAGAGAGAAAAACGCCTACAGGACATTAAACGTGATGAATTAAGAGAGGGATGTTTCTGCCCGGAGGGCACAATCTTATTCAATGGGAAATCTGACATCTGTGTTTCTACCTGTAAGACCTGGTCAATGTTTTTTTTAATGTGACAGTTAAACTAATAAGGTCTTTAAATATGTTACTGTACACCTAGGACTACATCTACCTCACAGGTGTCTCTTTGTGTCCATTTTGATGGGACAATAAAATAGTCACGACTTTTGCCTCTGCACAACAAAAGATATGCAGGGGATCCTAATGATGTGTACCCTCCTTATAACTTTTAACCTTGTTTTAAGATTAAGTATGGTGACAAGTCTTTTTTTTCTCTCTCTCTCTCTCGAGGTTGTGCTGGACCTGATGGAAACCCCAAAAAGGCATAACATTTAATTCATTATCATTCATATGTTTGTCTTGTTAGTTTTCATGTGTCCCTGAATTGTTCTATTCGCCTGCCGTACAGATTAAGGAGACTTGGACAAGCGACTGTAAGGACTGTGTTTGCGACCAGGACACAATGAGTGTTGAATGTAAGCCTACAGTTTGTCCGGCTCCAGAGATGATTTCTTGTGACAAGGAAGGTGAAGTGCCAGTTAACTACAAAGAAGAGTGCTGTGAGAAATTTAAATGCAGTGAGTATGTTTTTAATATGTGTTTACCATCCCCTTTGAAATGGTAGAACAGGCCCTGTGGTCATCCCATGTATATACACTTTTAACTATGCTAAATTAATATTAACATGAGCAGAACCGTTACATTTGTAATTTGCAAATAAAGCCTACAACACCAACAATCAGTCACACACCAAGCTTCTACAGCAAGCGTTGACCCTTTTCTATTTGTTTTAGTGAACAGTTTTATTGTCCTTTGTGTGCTGCAAACACTAATCTAATTGAAGTAAAATGCCCATGTCATGCACCACTGTACTGATGCTTGCAGTGTCTCTCCTCCCAACCAACAGAATGTAATAGAAGCCTCTGTTCAGTGCCAACATGCCCACAGGGATTTAAAGTGAAATATAATGTCATAAATGACAGCTGCTGTCCCACTTATAACTGTAAGTTGGTCAATGGATTTCAGTTGGCTTCTTTTTGTCTTCATAATGAGAAAATGTCAAAAAATATATTTATACTTACAAAATCCAGAACACAATGTGCCACACCAATTTCAAGATGTTAAATGGGATTATAAATCTATTTTTCAGGTATGCCTAGCTGTGATATAGAGAAGAACACTGCCTATCTTCAAGCTAATGCATGCATGTCCATTGTCCCAGTGGAAATAACTACATGCCAGGGATCATGTGGAACATCTTCAATGTGAGTAAACTGTTTATAACAATAGGGCTTTCATGTTATAGGTATAGTAAACCATTATAAGATATTTTGCAATTTTGTGGTGCAGAATCTTGGGAAGCTAACCTGTTTACTTTTCGTACCTGTGGATTAATGTTGGGTTGTCTTTGTTTAAAGGTACTCTTCAGAGAGCAACACCTTAATGCACTCTTGTTCATGCTGTCAAGAATTGGCCACCAGTGAAAAGCAGGTGCTTATGACCTGCCCCAATGGGAGGACAATAACACAAACCTACATTTCAATTGACACGTGTGGTTGCCATATCACTAAGTGTAGTGACACCCCAACATTTAAGTAAATGTAACTAACTAATCCTAATAAAAATTCTGCTTGTTAATCCAGTTTTGTTTTCATTTCACTGTAAAAGTAAGGACAATAATCACAGTTTGATTTACAAATGACATGGTGCATTATTATGATTGTAAAGAAATCTAAATAATTTAATGTAAAAATGTTGTCTTTGATTTGATGGGATATTTGTTCCTAGATTACACCATACATTATGTGACTCAATTTTTATTAATAGGTTATGGAAATCTACTGTAACTATGTTATCTAGTATATGGTTTTGGAAAATTGTCATTAAATTTCTTAAAATGCAAATTCCTACGTTTGTGTGTTTTTTAGATGGGCTTTTTATAGATTCTGGATATGAAATCATTGCTCAGATTACAGTATATTGCCATGCAGTTAGTGTGTCAATGGCAATATACTGTAGGTTTATGGAGGATTTGGGTTCTGTTGATGTATTGTCATCACCCTGTGATAAAAATCAATTGGTGATAATGTATAAGAATGATTTCAGTTGTGCTATCAGATTTACTTACTTTAAACATGCATGTTATAGATAAGATAAAATAAGATATCACTTTATTATCCATTTCTGGAAATAGTGTAGTTTAGAAACTGAGCATCCAACACAGACTGAGAAGTCTCTGGATATTTTCAAAATAAAACAAAATGGTCTTGAAAAGCAAGTTTAACATCAGCAGAGCAAACACACATCCGTTTCTTGTCTGGAAATAGTTTTTAATACATTTTCACTGCACATCAGATTATTGGTATTATATATATAGATTAGTGATATTCCGTCATGGATGACTGTCAGTCAGATTTGGGCTCTCTAACATTAGGCCTGGAATGGTCTTATTTGCAAAAATAAATAAGCATATTGATAAGAATACTACTGTAAGCACTTTGTTCCATACTTACAGTACAAGCAACTTTTAAGTACAATAAAATACAGTTAATTTTTCGGTATGAAACCTTGTCTGCTTGGCTATATAAGTGTAATCAACATATAAAATGAAAATAGTTAATTAAAAATATTTGCGAGCCCCCACCACACCATGCATGTTTATATTACATATGTTATCTGTTCAGGTCAATTTGACCCAGCATTCAAAATGGAGGCTAAAAGGGGTTAGAAGTTTCAAATACTTATTTTTTTCTTTGCAACTGTATTTCACCCCAATCTCACGTCACACACACACAAGGGTTCTCTGCAAGAGAGTCCTACCAACATTACACTCTGCAGCTATGTATGATATACTCTGTCAGAACTGTACAAAATGAGCAGCGGAAGTAAACAGATGACAGTTTACTTTCAATACAAATCCTCATCACTTAATTTTTCTTTTTTTAAGTCAGCGGGTCAATTTGACCCTGAACAGAAGAGATGTTTCATGTTAATTTACCGACATCACTCCATAAAAAGAAAATGTTTCCAAATTTAAAATATAATTTTAAAACATCTAAAAATCAAACATTAAACAAAACTATTTGTATTTTACATGTAGGTATTTCCAAAGTATATAAAAAAAGCTTTAACATGCAAGTTTTATGAAAAATTTGTGAATTATCCTCATTAAACCATCTGTGAGGTAAAGAACAATTTCACTAAATATTGATTGCAATGGTTAGTAATGGAGTTATTAATGATATATAAACAATGGTTATTGTGATTTTTAGGTTTCTGACATTTTTTGTAGTATACTGTGATCCACGTTAGAAGCGTTGAACTTATTTTGAACAATTGAACATTTATATCATTATATCAGCTTATTAAAATGCTGAAAGAACACAAAGAAACAATTCAAAATAGGTCTGTAACTAGTATTTGGTAATAATTATGATTATTCTACATTTATGTCATGGTTTATGTAATACATTTTTAAACATGTAGCTTTTTATAAATTGTATATAGAAATAAATCTGACTTTAAAATCATAATAGGCTATACATTTTTTTCTTCTTCGCTGCCTAAAGCAAGCCATTTATCATTTTTTATTTTTATTTGAACAATTGACTGCTTTTTATATATAGCCTATTTAAACATGTACAAAGCAAATCTTGCCTTTGCTTTTTATGTTCAGTACACTGGTGTATTGAATGTTGTTGACAACACTCCCCTCCCTCTGTTAGTGTGTGAACTATTTGAAAAATAGATGTTGAATTGAAGGACATAAAGACAAAATGGGGTGGTAAATGAATCAATAAATAATAAAGAATGGAAGGAAGGAAGAAAAAAAGGAAGCATAGATAAATAAATATATATATAGATAGATAGATAGATGATGGATGGATGGATGGATGGATAATACAAATGTCAACCACAAGGGGTATGTTTTTAGCCTAATAATTCTGGTGTTCACATAGCCTAAATATTATGTAATTATGTAGCTGTTGGATTCAAAGTAAACACTATTAACCTGATCAATGCTAAAATATATTAGAAATCACCCACCGATCAGATTGGATTCATTGGATGTTTCAGGACTTATTAATTTGTAGGTCTACGCTTAGTATCTACTACGGTATCAGAGCCACGTAAAGAGATTTTATTTCCATGGCTCTGCTTTATATTAGGAACCTGTTCGTTCTGGAACGTTTTGATTTGCACATTGTTATACCGGAGTGTTTTTTATTGCAACACTGCCAGGCAGTCATGCAGGTTGTTGGTGCACACGGTTAAAGTTTTTTCTCAATATACATTTCGTTTTAAATAACGTATGGTTAAGAAATCGTCGTGTCTTGCGTGTTTAGAACAGCAGAGGAATCGGTTAATATGCATTGGTAAATGTAAGTTGTTGCTGACTTCCCCCTTAAGTATTGTTCCTCACTGTTAGCTAATGTGATGCTAGCTGGGTGGTTAAGACACATATTCAACCTGTAAAATCTACCGTACGGTATATAGTTCGTGTATACATCGTTAACTAAGAACAACGACGACGTTGTAAAAGTTGTTAAAGTTTTCAGTCGATTATATGTATAATGTAGAACGCTGGTTGCTACGTCTACCTTGCTTCTTCGTGTTATCCTTGCTAAAATTGTGTCTCAATCCAACAGGGCAGTCTATCTATGGTTATATATTTAAAGACAAGGTAATTATTGGTTGCCTCCCCACACCGTCTTGATTTAGGTCTGAGTGATTTGAAATGTGTATTCCCTATTGTTCCTTCGTTTACCCTTCTGTATTAGCTGTCTGCCATAACCATGGCATCACTATCAGAAGAGGTGCTGTTGGTATTGAAAAAGGTTCGCCAAAGAAAACAGGATGGAACTCTGTACTTAATGGCTGAACGTATAGCCTGGGGCCCCGAGGGCAAAGACCGCTTCACAGTTAGCCACTTATATGCGGATATACGTTGTAAGTAATTGATACCCTCTCGTTTTATAAATATCAGATTACGGTGTAGTGTTTTCTTGTGGCAATCCTGACCCCTATTTACGTTCCACTTTGCAGGTCAGAAGATCAGTCCAGATGGTAAAGCCAAGATTCAACTCCAGTTAGTCCTTCACACTGGCGAGAGTACCACATTCCATTTTGCCAATGATAGCAGTGCCCTCAAAGATCGTGAAGCTGCCAAGGAGCTTTTACAGCAGCTACTTCCCAAATTCAAGAAGAAAGCCAACAAAGAATTGGAGGAAAAAAATAGGTAGGTGTTCTTTATTTTACTTTTTTTTGCACCTGACAAGATACCACTGATGGGCAAAAATACAAAATGTATTTTAAGTTAAAATGCCAAATACCCTATTTATGAGCATATCAAAAATAATCTACAGCAACCACACAATGTTTCAAAATATACTACTCTATACTACTACTACTATACTACTTTTTATTTTTAAGTTTCTGATGGAGCAATAAATCACGTCACAAACCTATCTGCCTATTTGATCTCTAGTCTAACAAGAATGCAGTGGGGAAGGTCTTCAAAGGCAGATTTTTTTTCCCCACGGTTTCATTTGGAAGTGTTCGCAGTCATTTTCAGATCTGGTTAATTTTGAAACTGTTGGACAGCACTGAACCAATCGACGTTGCTTCAAGTGTTTTGATCCCCATACCTAGTTCTAC
Organism: Forbesichthys papilliferus; assembly: GCA_025399855.1. Classification (NCBI taxonomy): domain Eukaryota; kingdom Metazoa; phylum Chordata; class Actinopteri; order Percopsiformes; family Amblyopsidae; genus Forbesichthys; species Forbesichthys papilliferus. Next base: position 28,065 of record JAODOY010000178.1, on the reverse strand, counting down.
CACAATTTAGAAACACGTTTGAATTCAACGTCATCGCACTAACCCACGCTGATGGGGCCGCCAGCAGTGTGGCTGTGCGAACGCTAACGTGATCAGGGTTTCCAGACTGTAATCTAAACAAAATAAATTGAGCTGAGCATAGTCGGTCGGAGCCAGGCTATGACTATACCTGTAAGTGGACAATGTTTGAAGGCACACAACATCTTTTCTCTGCTAAACAAATCTGACATACAGTATGCAACCAGTTAAAGATGGAGTAAGTGAATGTAAGATAATACACATTTTGTAAAATTCAGCGAATGTCTCTTCACGGTCTGCCAATTGTCCGTTCTGTGTACACGTTGTTTCCACAGCCACCTGACTATGGCTGTTGGCTCTATTTTTGCTTAGAGTTATAGTATGGACACCTTGATCAACCTGATCACCCTGGATGGCGGACCAATTAGCGACCAGTCGGGGTGGCTAAATGTAATAAAGTTAAAGTCAAGCGTTCTAAATGGTGGTAGAGCTAGGTAAAGCTATACAAACAGTAACACTGAGTGGTTAAAAGCTGAGTCAATTGTTTAAAAAATGAACACTAGATCTAAGCCCAGTAGGAGTACACAACTACAAGTAATTCCCAGTGGAGCGTGTCCAGACCCTATTCGGGAAGTTTGGGTCTGGTTACACCAGGCTACCAATCAGAGACTGCCCCATGTAAATGTTTCACAAAGTATTTTATTTTATAGTATTTTTAAACTACAAAAATACAAAACGTATTTTGATGCAAAATATGAAGCAGTTTTCATCAACCCTATCAAATACAAATTGCAAAATAATATTATGTATTTCAAATACATGTAGACATTAATACTGCCCATTCATGCATATGAATATATCTGTATTGTGTGTGTGCACGCATGTGTACGTACGTAAAAAAATGTAAGAGACAACTGCAGCAGTTTATTTTGTTTTTCTATTCATACATTTTTTTATTAATGTCATGTATATTTAGATTTATAGAATATTTCAATTTATGTTTTTTTGTTTTACATTATATTTACACTACATTCAAAAAAAGTGCAGTGGTATACATTTGTAGAATAGATTTAGTTTTACAGTTTATTCTGTGTCACTGGCTTGTTTATAAGCTTTGTGCAGTCTGCCTCGATGCCCAGCATAAGTCATTATGGCATCACATTTCTTCTTACCTGTAGAATGTTGCAAGAAGATCCTGTGCTCTTCCAATTATATAAAGACCTGGTGGTAAGCCAAGTGATAAGCGCAGAAGAATTTTGGGCCAACCGGCTAAGCGTAAATAACGCAGACCAGCCATTAGCCAATAACAAACAGGATGTTGGTATATCCGCAGCCTTCCTGGTGAGTAGCCCTTCCCACATTAACTGATGTGAAGAATGAACCCTTTGATTCTTCTAAACTCAACATATATATGTGTCATATATGTCATATATGTGATTTGCAGGCTGACATTAGGCCTCAGACAGATGGCTGCAATGGTTTACGGTACAATCTGACTGCTGATATTATTGAGTCTATATTTAGGACATACCCTACAGGTAAGTCATTAATTAGAAAACATCACAGTTACATTTCTGTACATACGTTGAGCAACACAATGATAGTCTTTTCTGACCAGAGATCCCCACAAATGTTCTGTTATACTTGCTAATACATTTTATATATAATTTTATGATGTTATGATATGAGATGTAAATGGCCTTACCTCGCCAGATATATTTCAGATTGATACTAAATATATTTTTCAAATGATGTTGTGCTTGCAGTGAAACAGAAGTATGGTGAAAACGTGCCTCATAACCTGACTGAGAAAGAGTTCTGGACCCGCTTTTTCCAGTCACACTATTTTCACAGAGACCGTATCAATGCTGGAACCCAGGACATATTCTCAGAGTGTGCCAGGCAGGATGAGAAGGGTGTGGCTGATTAAGCTTTTTGATCCCAATTTAATGATCAGTAACTGGGTTTACATGGACACTTTTTTGTTTTTCCGAATGAAATTATTCTGATGGAAGATTTTGGGTTAACTGTTTATGTGGGATGTCGTCTAATCAGGTCTGGTGTTTACATGCACTCTCACAATTAATCGGAAGAGATGTTAAACATGCTCGGTTGTGATTTTAGCCTAAAGGCTAAAACCGTCTTGCCTCTGTTTGCATCGCATGCACGTCGGGCAGAGGGAGATTATTGTGTGACTGGTGTAGAGATGTATGGCTCCAGATTAAGTTACCGTACTAGCTCCCATTCACTTTTGTCCAGACTTGGTACATTGGCTGTGCAGATTCTGCAGAATAGCCTACTGCCTTAATTGTCTCCAATCAATTTGGCAACAACAGTAGCCTAGGCATGCGCAGAAAAATGCAAACCAGGAAGGATTTAACAGTTTACATGGTAGACTTTCAATCGTTATACCACCCCTCTGCTTTTGGAATAAAATTGGTTTGGGCCTATCTTTTCAGATTGAGGTGTTAATAGTATTTGAATCCAATTCCCTTCGTAATAATAGCGTCCATGTAAACACAGCTAATGTCTTTTTATGTGCTTTTACCACAGATAAATGAATGAGTCACATGTAGGCCTGTTGTCAGTAAAGCATGTACGTCTTGCAGGTTTGAAGTCTATGGTGGTTCAAGGTGTAAGGAATCCTTTAGTTGACCTCCTTTCACTGGAAGACAAAACCTTAGATGAGGTGAGATTTCTCAGTCATTTGCAGCTACTGTATAGTATTTTAAAATTCTTATTTAATTTAATTGTACCTTTTGTGTGTTGCTCAGGGCTATGGAGTATCCACTGCACCCTCTACTTCCAGTTCCAACAGGACAGTTAAGGAGAATAGTAACTCGGCAATTATAAAACGTTTCAACCATCACAGCGCAATGGTGTTAGCTGCAGGCTCACGAAAAGGGTAAACCATACACTTTATGAATAAAAATCTCCAGCCTCTTGCATGGTGTGTTTAGATTTCCATTCACTTTGCCACTGTTTTAAAGTGATACTCCAACTGACCATGTTAGTGAGACAAGCAGCACAGATGGAAACTCAAGGGACTCTGACTTCTTTCAGCCGCCCATTAAGAAGGTATGTATTTTTTAATACCTAACTCAAAACTGGCTTATTTAGACTTTTCATTACTATCACTACATGCTCATAATTAGGTCCTGTACTAACCTTGAATTTCTCAGGTGAAATTACAAGAAGAATATGAGGATCTGCAAAGAGGAAATAGGTTGAAAACGGTTTCTTTGAACCTAAAGAAATCCAACAGGTAAAGTATTTATCATAACCATATTTGTTTGCCTATACTGTATATTTATGTAGAGGCAGTTTCATTTATTATTTCATTTATACATGCTTGCTGTACTGGTTGTTTTAATGTAGTGTTCCCTTTGTCTTCAAGGTATGCTCATGGTCCTGTCCCACTTCAGTCCCAACAGTATACCACAAGCCAGGACATCATCAACTCTGTGAACTCTATTCAATATGAAATGTCCAACTACAAGCCCAATCTTACTCAGGTTTGACCCACCCACCTTATGTTACTATGTTATGTTAGTGCATTCATTGTTTACTGTGTTCAATCTGCATTATCTAGCTTGGCCTACAATTGTTTTAACATTAGATGGCAGCACTTGTTTAATTCGATAGCAAATATGTCTGTGTATTAGGCTTGCGTGCACTCACCATAACCTAACATAAACCAATGCACTGCCCCTGAACTAACTGATTACATGCGTATTTCAAGTGCACTCTGTGCTACTATGGAAACATGGGTGATGAAGAGGAGTCAGCTGACAGTACCATAAATATGCAACTCTTCCATACTAACATCATTTATAAATGCTTACAAAGGTTTTCTTCTGGTACAGAAAATTAGGTGTCGTTACAATCTTGTTAACACATTTCTACTCAGAGACATGTCTCCGAGTACCCTCCAGATTGTTCTGGCGGGATTTACTTTTCAATTGGTTTCTCAAATGATCAAAGCATGTTCTCTATTAAAGGTATAGTTAGCAATTGTAAACTAATACACTTATCAAATGCACCAAATATCTCGTCGCAGTCCACTAGTGCCGAAAAGATAATCCGGTACTACTCAGCCCTGGCTCCGTAAATAGGAGCACAAAGTGATGAAGATCACTCAACAACAATGCCCTAGGTTTCGCCATTAGTTTGCAATGTGTGGGGCGGAGCTTCTGAGGGAGCACCCTGTGGCATTGAAGGGAGATGTGTTTTTGATTTGAGTTCAAAGTTTGAAAGTGTTTTAAAGAGTGACTAACCCTTAGCCTGGTGTAACCAGACCATATTCACAATATGGTCTGGCCACGATCCAGTGGGAAGTGTTGCCTTTTACTGGGCGTAGACCTCTGGTTAAATTTTAAACTAATGGACAGCCTGTAACCAATCGGTGTTGCTACAACTTTACTTCAGCGTCATCTCACTGCTCCACCCTGATGCAGGGTAGCTGTGAAATCACTAATGCAAACAGGGTTTCCAGACTATAATCTCAGCGATTAATCTTTATCTGAGAGTCAAGTCTAGTAAAGTTAATATATCTTAATCACATTAGTCACAAAGGGCTACATCCCACATTTTACAAGAAAACTACCCCCCCCTCCCCCCCCTCCCTTTAACCTGCTCTTTTCTTTAAGCAAGGAAAGATTTCCATATAATCCCCATGGGTGAAAGGGAAGAAACTTTGGGAAGGGACCACAGAGAGAGGGATCGATAGGGCAACAAGATTGAGCAATTCTACATTGAACTAAATGTATGACATTTTGCAGTAAATTAGAAATGCACATTGTAGAAAGGTCTGAGGATGTGTCCCTGTACTAGTCACGACCAAGTCTGCGCAACATCCATTGGGTCTGCAATATAGTACTACCCCAACATGGGAGACATGGCTGAGCCAGGCTAACTCAAACAACTATGTTAATAAAATCTCTACTAAAACATTTACATAGCCTCTGTCCATGCAACTCAACTGTTTAGAGAACACGTCCAATAACAAACCTTTATAGCCTCTGTCAACTCAACTGCAAATTGCACATTCAACACAAAAAAATGTATTGCTTACTGTAAAGATGACTTTTGTGAGTATTAAACTTTGTCTTTTAATAAGTCTTTTGTGAGCTTATTTCAGGTTGAGATGCTGGGCACTTAAAACTGGCATCCAGCTTGTGCAGGCTGAGCTAGTCCAGCTACTGATTTCAGGCTGCTCATTGGCTCTAACTTTTATCTATCAAAAGGCAGAACTGAGAACGGCGCACTCCCAATAACAAACGCAAAACAAAATAATTGTGGAAATTACTAGATTAACAGTTGTGGAAGGTGGTAATGAGAGGTTTTGAGAGCTGACCTAAGTCAGTCACACTTCATATACAGTGGTTGTTTTTAACATTGTAGAATGTAGAAACGTTAAGCAATTTAAGTAAATCCCTCTCAATCAAAAACACAATTAAACTCGCATCTTTACAAACAGGAGTTGTGAATAACCAATTGTATCCTTGTCATTTTTCCTAACTTCACAATACACCACAGGTGTTGTCCAGCAGTACAGCCAGTTCTGCTATTGCAGCACTTTCCCCGGGGGGTATCCTCATGCAGACAGGAGCACAGCAAGCCATAAATCGTAAGTGTGTAAATGAAAAGTTTATTGTTCTCTCATACATGCTTTTGTAAGCGCTAGTGATAACTAACCATTACTACAGCCTACATTAATTGTGTGTGTGTGTGCATGTTCACCCTGTCTGCTTCATCACATTATATTGCATGTGATATTTGCACAGACAGGTATAAACTGTATTCCTTAGAACGAATCACATGTTGTTACTTGTGTGTGTGTGTGTGTGTCTGTCTCCAGAGATGGTGCCCAGTGAGGTCCAGGGAGAGTTGAAGCATCTTTACACTGCTGCTGGGGAGTTGTTAAGACACTTCTGGTCCTGTTTTCCTGTAAACACACCTTTCCTGGAAGAAAAGGTGATTTAGAAGTAAATGGTAGTAAAAAAACAATGTTGACAGGCTGACAGAACTACTCTTTTACTTTAAGATATACCCATATACAGAGCTGGGAAGTACTTAAATACTGTCTTAAGTAGCTTTTTCAGGTATCTGTACTAAAATAAGTGGCGAAGCTGGCGACTGTGTATAGTCTAGTGCACACGTAAAATAATACACCATCTACAGATTTAGTAGCAATGCTAGTCAACTCTGCTGTATTTAGCCACAGGTTCTCATCTACATCGAATGTCAACTTGGGCAATACACAAAACACTTCTTGGCATGTCTGATCCATCCCTCGCAATAAGATGCAATGGGAAGCAGCGGTGGTTGTTCTAATTGTTCAAATTAGTATAAAACATTTTAGATTTGTAATATAGTTATTTCTATCAGATATTATGTAATTGCAATCTTTTTGTATTTGGTGTTATGATAGCGTTTTAATTGAAGTTTAACAGTTTAACAGAAAATAATATGTAAGCATGCTAATTGGCCTGTGGGGTAGGCTAGATAGTTTTGGTGGTGGCTATGTCTGTGAGAAAATGTTAAATCAAATGTGAAAAAAGTATGGCAAAGCAATGGAAAAAAAAAATCCAGTGTAGCCCACATATACTGATGTTGTGCTCATCGTGTTAAGAGTTTAGCGTCCTAGCAAATGTAGAAACTAGAAATGTTCACAATTTGTTTTTGTTTTTCCAGCACATTTCAGAGCCTGTACTTTTTACTTTTACTTGAGTGCAGAAGGTGAATCAGTACTTTTTCCTTTACCAGTCTTTTTTTTACTACAACTATGCTCAGTAATGTCCATACAGGTTAAATGGCTGGTAGAGATCAAACTGTTGCAACAAGGGGAGGGGCCAACTCCATATTAATGTTCACTATTGTACCCTGTCCGTGAATGTTTAATTTCTCTAACGGTTTATACACACATTTTTCTATTGCACAAACGATGCGCAAACAAATCAAAATACTTTAATTCACTTTCTTGTAATATGGAGTGCCAACTTCACAAATGTTTGTGTGATACCTTGGGAGACGCCGTTTCAATTACTGTGAAAACATGTATCCTATATTATGGAGATGTGGACTGCTTAATGTTAAGCTATGCAACTACTCAAAACACTCTTTAGGCTTTACTATTTGACAGATATTTAATTATCAATTTCTTTATTAGGTGGCAAAAATGCGGTCCAACCTGGAGAGATTTCAGATGAGCAAGCTTTGTCCTTTTCAAGGAAAAATTCAGCGTCAGTATTTAAGTGCTAATGTAAGTCCCAATGCTAATGCAAATACAACTCTCTACATCAGCTGTGACTGACTCCACGGTTTGTATTAATTGTCACAAACATTACCACAGCTTACAGGGCACTTGGAGGAGATGTTGCAGACAGCATATAGCAAGTTCCATGCCTGGCAAACCCGTCGAATGATGAGGAAAACCTGATGTCTGATGGTTGTTGGACAGGATGAGAACATGAACAGTCAGCCAACATAGGCCCTCTAAACTGCTGCGACAGAGCACAGGACACAGCGTGGGGGGACATGTTTCACCTCGCCTTATGGTGCGGATGTAGATGGGCGCCGCTACATCTCCAAATGTGCAACAGAGACATATTGTATCTCCGTCACCAAACATTTTAGATTTCACTCACTCACCTG
>JAODOY010000178.1:0-20381 GCA_025399855.1 Forbesichthys papilliferus | reverse complement strand
CACACCACCCCCCCCCCCCCCCCCCCCCCCATGGATGAGAGAATACCATGGTATAACGGTTGAATGGGACTTTTAAAAATGTATAAAATGACCAAACCTCAGATAGAAATAAGACAGTCAGTGAATGAAGGCAACATATCTTTTTTTTATTAGTGCAAAGAGTAATACATAGGCATACAAATAATTGCAAATGCAATTAACCATTATTGAAACCTAGGTTGATTCAGGGATTTGTGTTCCAGTACATCTGGGTAATAAAGGGGAGTGATATAGCAATAATGTTAAGACGTGTAGAACGCCAGTGTTTAAGTGTTACCAGTCACCCTACACTGGTTTGCATGTCTGCACCTTCTAACTGCACTGAAGTTAATTATGAATTAAAGTCAAGTAAAGATGGGGTTGGTAGTTATCTTTTGAAATTATACAAATATTGTTAGTTTTCATATTTATACAAATTATACAAATATTGTTAGTGTTTTCATATTTAGTTGTGGTTTACCTGTCTGCCATTTATGATGTTCCGTGTACTAGAGCTGATATGTCCATTGTGATGATTGATATTTTGTTAAAAATAACTAATTTTCATGTTACCGCCACATTTTATTATTCAACCTCTGTCACTATAAGTTTAATGAGCCAGGTGTGGTATTAACATTTTTTGTCAGACACAATAAAGATTCGTTAATTCTTCATAGTAATGTAATGTAACCGCCAGTGTGAAAATGTTCAATGGTCACGTCCAGGAAGTGGTACCCGCCCACACCAGTACAGTAGCCTGAAAGACTGAAACGAGTTCAAGCTGATCAAGAGCAGTTTTTACAAATGATATAATGTATCATTAGCTAGCGCGCATATTAATAACCTTAACACGAATGTAGGGCAACGACTGGGTGTGAAGTTGACTTCGACCATTGTAATCGGGTGAGTAGAATGCAGAATAGGGAGGACATTTTCTTTCTATTAGTTTGCACGCTAATACGTTAGCAAACATTGCTGTATGCTTTACTGACGAGATTAAAAATGTTTAACACCGCATGCAAATTGAAATACACTGGCCTGTACTTTAGTGTCACACTGCTTTATTTTTGTTGACATCCACTCGATAGCATTCCTGTCAGCAGACTGGTCTCGTGACAGGAGGACCTTCCACGGGCTACATAATCAACCAACAGTAGGGTTTCATTAGCAAAGTAGTAGCATATGTTAATACTCAACAGTAACGCTGGAATTAGATACGGCATTAGAATATTGAACCTATAAATATAATTATTCTGCTGGGTGAGCGAAAATCTGTCGCCTAAAAACTTCTGGTTAAGTCAGTATTGTGCTAATGAACATAATACGATCATAGATGTATCACTAATTACAAAAAGGTTAAGATCATTACATGTTTCAGCCTTAACAAGAACAGTATACAGTGGCTTGGTTTGTGTAACACGGGACCATGTGCAGCTTTCTTTAGTTTTTCAAGAATTTGTAAGACGTTATTCTGATGACGAGCAAGGCTGAGTGGAATCATGGTAATGCAATAGAGTTGGTGGTATACAATTCAATGTCGTGTGATTCCAAATGCTTGAGGGTCATTGTTGGCAACAGCAGACAAAAAATTCGTTTTCTTTGATACATTTTAAACAATTTTAAATTTGTTTTATACTAACTAACTACTTTTATGTAATTTCCTGTCAGGCTGGAAGATTACCGGTGACAATGCCTCAGTTACCTGTTGTACCGGAGAACCACAGTCATGTTATAGCTGAATTTGACTGTCTTGATCCACTTCTCTCTGCACTACGCTTAGACTCTGGAAGGCTGAAGGTGGGTGTTATCAAATGCATCATTGTTTTGTGCCAATTTCGATTGTCTATCTTCAGTTTTTACATTTTTGTAGTAAATTGTGTGTGTACTGCAGTGTACCAGCTTGGCAGTGACAAGAAAGTGGTTGTCACTGGGAACATCTGCAGGAGGGCTCCACCTCATTCAGAGAGAAGGCTGGAAACAGAGACTTATCCTAACTCACAAGGTACCACCTCCCTGAAATTGTGATGAATTGGTTAATTGTTTGTTCTTTGCTGTGGCCAGACATAATTTCTCTGATATTCCTTTTGAGTGACCACTCACCAGCTTTTCTGTGTCAGGAGGGATCGATCACTCAGGTGTCATGCTGCCCACATGATGAAGATTTTATTGCTGTTGCTACCAGGTTAGAAAGCCATTTTTAACCTATAAGCCACAATTCACCTCTCCCTAAGGACATATTTGCTCTTAAATTCTGCTGTCTTTTGCCAGTTAATGGATTTTGTGCTGATTTTTCTATGTCCAGTCAGGGCCTTGTGGTTGTTTGGGAGTTACAAGTTGAGCGACGGGGACGTCCAGAGAGAGTCAGTATGTCTTGGGAGCACAGGGGACAAACCGTCACCTCGCTCTGCTGGGACACGAGCGCTTTCAGGGTGTTTGTAGGGGACAAAATGGGCAAGGTGTCCTTTCTACGTGCAGGATCTTCCAAACTGGGCAAGGTATCACAGTATAAAGGCTGAAGTTAACCAAAACAATCACGCAGCCATGAGTTTCTAGCTTCCATCATACAGTAGCTAGCATGTTACCTACCATCTTGAAACATACTTATCCTTTGCTATTTTGCGTATCTTTAGACAATGCTAATCAGCGTGCTTTCATGTGTGCCTAGGGATCTGCATTCGTCATGTTTCCTGTTCAGACTATCACAACTGTAGACTCCAAAGTTGTTCAGCTGGGATACCAAGATGGACGCCTGCTGGTGTCCTCTCTGAGCCGCTGCTACCTGTGTGACACAGAGAGGTGAGTGCCAACGTAACCTTCTGTCTTCAGTGGACGCTGCAGGGAACAGTTCTGTTGATAAATCTGTTAATGATGCTATTTCTACATATGTTTTTTCCCCCCTAAGCATCTGTTGGAATGTCTTTATTTCTTGCTCCTCTACCTGCTTCTAGAGAGAAGTTCTGGCGTGTGGGAAGCAAGGAGCGTGATGGGGAATATGGTGCTTGTTTTTTCCCTCAAAGCAAGCTTGGTCAGCCTCCACTGCTGCTAAGTGCAAGACCAGGCTCTCGTATATGGGAGGCTAGTTTCAATGGGGAGGTTTTAAGTACCCACCAGTTCAAACAACTTCTGGCGTGTCCTCCACTACCACTCATCAGTTACAGGTTCAGTTTGTGTGTGTGTGTGTGCGCGTGTGTGTGTGCAGTAATGTAAAATAAGAGAGATATACACTGTTGTTCTTTTGTTCCTGACTTCTGCAGATCTGAACCACATTACAATCCAGCACAGAGCAGCCCACAATCCCTTGCTTTCTCCAAACTGCTCTATTTGAGGTATGTTGGAACCGGCTCTGTGTAGATGATTGGCTCTAATTCATCCAATAGGTGTTCTATCGGGTTGAGGTGAAGACTCTGTGCCGGCCAGACAGGTTCCTTCACACCAAACTCTCTCATCCATGTGTTCATGGTCCTTACCTTGTGTACTGGTGAACAGTCATGTTGGAACAGGAAGGGGCCATCCCCAAACTGTTTCCACAAAGTTGGGAGCATGAAATTGTCCAAAATGTCTTGCTTGCTATGCTTAAGCATTAACAGTTCCTGTCACTTGAACTAAGGGGCCAAACCCAACCCCTGAAAATCAACCCCACACCGTAATCCCCCTCCACTAAACTTTACACTTTACTACATCCGACACTTTGGAGAGCCTCTCTGATTGTATGTGGCTTACCACTTCATGGCTGAGATTCTGTTGTTCCCAATCGCTTCCACTTTGTTAGACCACCAGCAGTTGACCATGGAATATTTAGTAGGGAGGACATTTCACGAATGGACTTATTGCACAGGTGGCAACCTATCACAGTACCACACTTCAGAATTCATTGAGCTCCCGAGAGTAACCTATTATTGTGTGTTGTGTGTTGTGTGTGTGTGTGTGTGTGTGTGTGGTGAAAAGGTCTATTGTAATGGTCTTTACCTTTTGTTGCTATAGTGACCAACACCTGCTGACCTGGACTGAAGAAGCCCTGTATATCTTTGCACCTCAGAGTGGCCAAGTGCTTTTATGGACAGATGTCAAAGGTATGAACTTTTATGTTGCTAGAGTTAATTCTATTTATGGCAATGCAGTGGAAGAAATGCAGTGTAGGAAAATAATATTGTAATCAGAATTATCCCATAGCACACTGTGCATTATAATAATTTAATCCTAAACACATCTATCTTTCCAGATATAATTGACATTGCTGTGTACCGCAATGACCTGTTCTGTCTCCATGGCAACGGCCGCCTGTCCCACCTATCCCTGTTGTCTGTGGAGCGTTGTGTGGAGCGACTGTTGCGCAGAGAGTCCTGGACACTGGCTGCAGCTACTTGCTGCATGTTCCAGCATGCCCTCATCCCCAGCAGGGTGAGACCACAATCACAGTCCCCCTGACGATTGGCGCGTTCCATTGCATAGTACCAGCTCAACTCCACTCCACTCGCTTATACACACGTACTAATCCAAGTATTATTTATTAATAACATTAATGTATCTTTATTTATTCATTTGTTTATTTTTGCATGTGTGAGTAACATTTTCTTCAGCAAATATTTAACCGGGTGCCTGGTACCCTTTCAGTCCAGGAAGTCGGTTCCCATTGACCGCATTGAACACCTGAGGTCACAGCTCAGTCCCACCACACACCTGTCGCTGATTGGCCAGTTGGAGGAAGTCATTGCTAAGCTGGAGCCTCTAGACTCCGCCTCCAGCAGCCGCAGGAGCAGCATCTCCTCCCACGTGAGTGCGACGAACGGTCGCCATCCTTGCGACCGCGTCCCCCTCACGCTAACACGGCATCTGTGTGGAGAGATAGATGCTGATGCTCTCCGCCGTCCCCCAGGAGAGCTTCAACGTGCTGGATTGCGGCATCTATCGCGTCGTCAGCCGCAGAGGGAGCCAGTCGGACGACGACGCGGGCTCCCTGGCAAACCAGTCCATGTCAGAGGAGGAGCGGCTCAAGGAGTTCGGGCAGGAGGAGGACCAGGCGGACCATGGTAACTCGCTCGGTAGAGCGCGGAGTTTGGAAACGCAGCTTTAAACGACGCGTGCTTGTGGCTGTAGGACGAAGGGCTGGATGTGAGCATGGATAAGGGTAGAGGGGGTTTGAATAGTGTAGAGAACATTTGGCATTATGAACGCTCGCCATCACATTGCAGCACTGTTATTGTTGTTGTCACCTCTCCATTGCATTGTGCACATATCACTATTCTCTTTGTATCGTGAATGTGCAGCCAGCCGCTTGCTGCACGCCCCTCTGTGTCTGTCATGTGCCCACCCCAGTATTCCATCCATCTTCATCCTCACTCAGAGCCCCAGAGCGGCGAGCGCGCCGAGCCCGGCCTGCACTTCCACCTCCCCCTCTCATTCCGCACCAACCCCCCCCGCATCGCACTGCAGGCCGTCAAAGACAGGTAAACCACTGTGAACTGAACGAGGTCTAGTGAGAGTCCCTAGGCATGCTTTACATGGGAGAGATTGTGTTTATGTTGGTGAGATTATGGAGGCATTGTGCTTTCGTGCTGAGAAGTGAAAGCACCACACACATTCTGTTTATAGATGTGAAGAAGAAGTGCATCTCTCGCTCTGTGGGTTTGTTCCTCTTTCTGTGGAAGACTCATGTTGACACCTGTGGATATTTTTCTATTTGTACATGCTTGCAGAGTAGTTTGCCTCTCTTAGGAAAGACGGTGTGAATTGTTGTTGGTCTTTACTCGCGCCTTTGTGTCCAGTGTCTCAAGTTTTGTTAAGAAGACGACAGAGAAGATTAACACCCTCCAGATGAACTCTGACCTGTGGAGGCCTGACCCTAGGGATGGTGGTCAGGTGGAAGTGTTGCCCTCTGCTCCATCTCCAGAAGACCCAGAAAACAAGTGAGTAGTGATTTGTAAAGGTAGCTTAGTCCTTCCATTTGTAAAGTATTGTACAGTGTGAATATACTTAATACTATAGAGAATATACTGTATAGAAATAATCAAATATAGAAACTGGAATGATATTTGATATTCAACCCTTTTGTCTAAAGTCTTCATTCAGATGATTGTGTTCTGTAGCTTGTTCTGACAATTTAATTAAATACGTTTAGCTCCATCCATTCTTATGAGGGAGTCATCATTTTTTTCTCTATTATAATATTGGCCTGTGGGTGGTAATTACTACTTGCCCTATATACCATTGAATATTGTGAAACATTTAAAGTGTAGTAAACTACATGATACAGTATTTGTCATGCACCACCTGACCCTGTGTATATTACACAGGGCTTATGCAGAAATGCCCAATACAGAGGGTGACCTGCAGGAGCTTCAAATAGCTACCGAGCGAGCTATGTAAGTGCGGTTATTTTAACTTTTCAACAACAAAAGTTGTTGAATGATATTCTGCTATCAAGTCATATTTCACTGCCTTCAGCGCCCAGATCCAAGATCCTTTCGTCCTATTGGATCCAGTGTGCCTCCAGGAAGCCCTGCATCAGTGGCTACCAGCGCTGGAGAGAACTCTTGGTCCTGAGGACTCAAGTTCAACTCACGTGTGCCATTTGAATGCTGATGGACAAGAGGAGGATACGCAGGACAAGGACTGTCTGAAAGGCGTACCGGACCAGTCCCTGCCATCTACCAGCTTGTCGGAGGAACACACCACAAGTGACGTCAAGCAGAAGCGAAATGATTCAGAGCATCTGCAGAAAGAGAACCTCGATGAAGTAGCCCTCGTGTCCAGTGAGGACAACCCTCTGGTTTCAAGCGGTATCCCTCTGGAGCCGGTACGAGTGGCATCCCCTAAACCGTTACCCTCAGATATGCTGTCAGACCTGAGCCAGCTGGCCTCGTTGTACCTGGAGCTGAGCTGCTTCAGTAAGTGGGTGGATCAGGGAGAAGGCAGAGCCCTGGGCGTCACAACCTTCCTGTGTCGATACTTCTTCCTGCTAGACCAGAGGCGTGTGATAAAACTTTGTCTCCAGTGTTGGCAGGATCAGCCTACTGTGCACAGCTCCTTCATCAAGGCCATGCTAGGTGAGACGCTAGCTAGTGGTTGTTGTTATTATTAGCATAGCACACCTTTCTGTATGAATGTAAATAAACAATCAGTTAAATGTATACATTCCTCAATTGCATTGTAAGAATAGTATCAGATGTTGCATTTCAGCTTATTGTTGATTCTAGGAGCGCAGCTGTCCATGTACAAAACATGTAGAGGATGATATGAACCTTAGAGCTGTAGGTGGAGAAACAGGGTGGAATGCAAACCAAAATGCTTTTGTAATGCTGGTTTTAACCACAAGGCTAATTTCAGATCCAAATCAACAAGGTTCTCTCTCCAATGGCATAATCCATATGTGTACAAACATCAGTGACAGCTGTGTGTCTCCACAGAGCTCACACAGTCTTCTAAGGTCGTCGACGTGATTCAGAAAGGTGATTTGCTGAAGTCACTGCGCAGCCTCAGAGAGCTGCAGCCGTGGAGCGCTCCCGAGCTCCTCGCTCATTTACACAGGTCAGTGCCGTGTTCCCACCGGGCCTCAGGAACCATTGGTCATGTGGCGTAGATGCATGGCTTTGTTATTGTGCAGGCTGTACGAGAAGCACGGTGAAGTGGCTGTACGCGCCTTCTCTCAGTTCTACCCTACCATCACTCCTGCCGATGTAAGGCTCATGGCCCGGCAAAGCCACTTCCTGCCGTACCTCGACAACTTGGTCAAATCGCGGGCAGAGGACCAAAGGTAAGTCGACGTTCAATGATTGATTTGATCATTATGACCAGACTGCAGTTCCTTCTCAAATGTTCCTTTTATATCGTCACATAGATTGTCCTTTTTGGGCTCCCTTCTTCAACCTGAAACACTGAGACAAGATTGGTTGGAGCTAGCTCTTACCCATGATGCTCCTCAACGATCGGACACCCTAGCCGGCGATGGACAACCCAGGTCTGCTGCTGCCTGGCGTCTTGTACTACTGTGTATCTATGTTGTGGTTTGACCGTTCTCATGCGGTGTATGGACTCTATGGTGGCAGGTGGCATTCACACTATTTCACCTGGGGTTACGGACGCCTCCTGTCTCTCCTCATCCGTCTGCCAGCCGACCTGTCCTCCAAGCAGAAGATGGCAGAGACCTGTCGCAGCTTCGGGTACTACTAGCTGTTTGGCTTACAAAGCCTTGTGGTTAGAAACCCTGACTGTTAGCCATGTGTATAACTGTTTGCTGCTCTTTCAGCACCACTTAAGTGTCTCATCAGTACATTACCACATTTCATTCTACACTCCGTTGGATCTCCTGCATGGAGATTTGGTTGATCCGTTTGCATAGATCAACGCACAGTATGCTGCAGTGAATCTAAATACACGATATACTGTAGAACGACTGATGAATATTGAACTGATGTTCTTTAGTGCCATGGTTCTATGAGTCCTGCCCTCTTCACACAACACACGTGACGACGCAATCTGAGTTACGGTTCTTCCATTGCCGCTTTCTAAGTTGGAATGGATAATTTTCAGGAGACCAATGTTTCGATGTAGGCTAGATATATCAGAAAACGTATTGCAGCATGTAAAAACATTTTGGAAAATGTATGAGTGGACACTCTTTACAGATACTGGAGCGGTTACCTTTACTTGTGCTGTGAGCTGCAACGTCGCACAGAGGCTTTCTCCACCGTCGTCCACCTGGATGACATTAGCCTGCTCGAGGAGTCTCACGGTAATGCCAGCTGCTTGAAAAAGCCAAGATCGCTGAGCATTTCAAAGCGCGTCCATTTTAAATGCTGTCATTTCCATGTTAGGTGTTGTGCCCCAGACGCTGGATGAGTGGAAGCTTCTGATCCAGATGGCTCAGCGGTGCAGTGGGGTGTCAGAGACTGCCGTGGCATCCAAGGGGAGCGGCCCGGCCAACGGTTCGGCAGACTGCAGCCGCCAGATCAGCCCAGAGACCCTGACCTTGAGACTGGCTCAGGCTGTGGGACCAGACCGCGCGTTGGCTGCCGTGGAAGAGAGTGGGGTGCAGCTGGTCCTTACACCCCACTCCCAGCTGGTGTGTGAGCTGCTGAGAGTGGCTGAGAGGAGGCAGAGGTGGGCCATGTTGCTTGATATCCGACATGTGGAGCTATGAAGTGCACCTTTGTGCTTGTGGGTTACACCCCATTGCCACTCATACGTTTAGCAGGGGAAGTGGATCCATATTTCCTTTTAGTTTGTAATGGTTTGTAATTCCATCTTGTTTGGTTCCAGAGCTGTGATTCAGACCATGCTGGAGCGCTGTGACCGGTTCCTGTGGTCTCAGCATGCCTAACCCGGACAACGATATTGCGATCTGCATCCTCACGCCAAAAAGCGTATTCAGTGTTTATGTGGATCTGCCTATTAGCTGCTGTTGAAATGTAACCTGCTGTGCTGACTACATAATTCAATTTATTTGTAAATATATAGATTATTGACAAATTAATTGCATTGCAAGATCATTTACATAATTTACATTTCTGTGATTATTTGTTTTATTAGCTTGTAGCCTGTCAATGACCAAAGGAAATACATAGCCAAAAACAGTATCCATATAATAATGTGATAGAAATGTACACAAACATGTATGTATTTTATTCATTAAATTTTCATCTAGATTTATTTATCAGTTTATTTTAAACTAATATGGCCATATTAATTTTTTTTCTAATATAGTTTGATGTGAAAAGACATTTTAGTCAAATCTGTTTTTTTTTTTCTTCATTAGCAGAAGTTGTGCAATAGACTACTTCTACAGAGATAATATTAATAACACTGACATGTCACTGTTGACTCAGATGATTGTATCTCACACCTGGAACATCAAAGGGAGAGTGAATTTAGGTGTTCTCGCTCTATATCATGTCTTAAAAGTATTTTAATGAGCAAAGTTATGCAGCATTTATTTAATCCTGTGGCTACTTCAACCTTTCCATCTGCTACTTAATGTAGGGCTCTCAAACACATTTCACTTGAGAAATTCCCCTAATCCCTTCTGTTCCTTCATCTCCTATCGCTCATCCCTCATATTTAGCCCACCTGTCTGTGTCATTGGACGCTCTGGCATAATGACAATCAGATTATAGGCTGCCAAAGACAATGATGCCCTTAATTAAAATAGTCCCAATGTTGAAATGTGTGTTCCAATACTTTTGAGTGCTCGTCTGACTGTTAGTTGAATACATCAGTTAGTTCAACTGGCTTTTTCTTCAATGAATGTGTATTATGTATAATGTATGCAGTATACAATGTGTGATATCATATAGTGTTGCTGTGACTAAACAATCTGATTATATCAAAATGCTGCATATTTTTAACCTTAGATTGGTTAATTGTGTGTAATAAAAGTGTTTCATTGAAATACTTAAATCTCACACACTGCAGTGGGTTTTATTTCTTCTGATAATGTGAAGGTAGACATTAAAATGTAATTTGAAATGTTATAAGGTTGAGTCAGCATGACCAGCGTTTGATGTTGGGTGCTGTCACCAATGAGAACGATAAGAGGATTCTGCACATACCTGTTGGCTACATTGCCAGTGTATAAATGCCAGTTTTGATGCTCAGGGCAGAAGACGCACTGCCGCCCGTTGCCTCTGAAGATGACTAGTGGTTTGTACAGAAAAGCACTGCTACAATAACATTGATATAAACTTAGTGTCATCAGTTATTTTCCCATGGTATAACATGTTTTAGAGACCTACAGCACTCATGGTAAGTACACTTGTTAGTCACTTTATTTAGATAAAACAATGGACCTATTTTGTTATTTTATGGCTAAATGATTCTTGTTTCAGGTGTCCCTTTCAATGTTTGGTCTGGCTCTACTAATGTCTCTTCCTGGAAATGTTTCACTCAATAAGATATTCTACAATACCACAGGTATAATTTGTGTTCATTGATATTTTAGTCAGATAATTCAATCTGCACTTTTTTGCACAGTAAAATTAAACGCTTTTTGTCTCAATCTCAGATACTGTGTACCTGGGCTCTGCATTTCTACAGGAAGCTCTTCAAAGAGCTATTGAACTGACAGATGCTGCTTATACCCACACAAGTGAACGGTAAATAATGAGCTACCAGTGATTTATTGTACGTTGTGGATGTAAGATCAAGCGAACTGACATCGATCAACGTGAAAGTATGTACAAAGCTCTTACCACCTTGCTTTCCAGAGTGAAAACATCTCTATCTGAGGGAGCTCTGCGACCTAGTGATCTCCTATCCCAGTTTAAGCAGACGGGACCCAGGACCAGAAGTCACATACGGGCTGCAGAGCTGTTGGACAACACAGTAGAGCTGATCAGAGAGATGGTGTACACTCACAATATGGCTCAGCCAAACCCTAATGGTACTGGAAAATGTTTGTCTTGAGTCTACTAGCATTGTATAATTCTTAGTATCATTGGTTAATGAATCCGTTATACTCTTGGAGCACACAATGGGCATGTCTAGGGTTTCACAGAGAATTTGTCAACAACACACTTTAGTCTGTCTAATACCGAGTAGCTCTCGCAAAGCCTTATAATTTGGTATTTCAAGATGAGTTAAACCCAATGAGTTACATACTACTATTTAACTAGTTACTTCTGCTCACGCATCTCAGAAAAGCTTTTGGGTGAAGAGGACATGGATACACTGCTACAGGCAACAGGCTGCTACTCTGAGCTGCAAACACCTCAGTGTTTGTCTGACTGTCTGTCGGAGAGATACAGATCTGTCACAGGGGACTGCAACAACAGGTCAGAGCAACGAGTGACAGAATACATTTCAAATCATCGAATCAATGTATTGAGTGCTGTAATGATGTGAGCAGGATAGCCTATGGTCTGGAAGGGTCATAGCGGAAATGTTTCCTTGCACAGGATGCCTAAAACCTAAACATTGATACTGTTCCCTTGGCCAAACAGCACCTGCTAAACAACTCAAATGTATTTCTTCTGCAACTGAAGTTTGACCTGTCATTACTCTATTTAGACAGCATCCCAAATGGGGAGCTGCAAATATTCCATATTCCCGCTGGCTGCCTCCAGAATATGAAGATGCCAGAGGAATGCCCAGAGGCTGGGATCCAGAGCTTATGTACCACAATTACAGCCTACCTCCGGTAAGAGCCACAATTTGTGGGTTATTCACAAACAGCCTCCTGCTGCAAACAGCTGTAACCTGCCCTTGCGTATTCCTCAGGTTCGACTAGTATCCCAGCAGGTGTTGTACACCCACAATGACAACATCTCTCTGGACTCTCGCTTCTCCCATTTGTTGGTGGAATGGGGCCAGTGGATAGACCATGATCTAGCCCTGACACCGCAGAGCCCCAGCACTGCCGCATTCAAGACTGGAGCTGACTGCGCTCGCACCTGCAGCCGAGATAGTCCCTGCTTTCCTATACAGGTGGGTTTTGGGATTGAGCTGCTTCTTTCTCACTACTCGCAGGCTGTATCAAGCTACAGTATATGGTCAAATGAGAGCTACTAATGTATTAGATAGCTCTTGAAGATTTTACAGTAAGCGTTGTCAAAGCTTTACAGTTTAAATTAATCCAGTTTATTTCACAGCGTGTAAAGCTATGCTAACGTGAACATTCACAAAACAACCTACAGCCTGTACATGTACATGAATTGCCCTGTACCACTAGCACAGCCAACAGTAATGGAGAAACACAAATGGACTTACTTCCAGATCCCACCATCAGATCCACGCAGTGGCATCCAGAGCTGCATGCCGTTCTTCCGCTCCGCCCCGAGCTGTGTCGGCGGCGACACCACGCCTCGTCGCCAGCGGGAGCAGCTGAACGCCATCACGTCATTCGTGGACGCCAGCATGGTGTACGGGAGCTCGGCCAGCTTGGCGTCGACTCTGCGTGACCACTCCTCCCCTCTGGGCCTCATGGCCACCAACCCCCTCCACACAGACCAAGGCCTGGCCTACCTGCCCTTCCTACCGCGTCTGCAGGCTCACCTGGACCCCTGTGGCCCCCGTAAAGGAGAAAACACCACTGTGTCAGGGGCCCCTGACGGCTCCACGCAGCTGGGAAATACTACTTCATGTTTCCATGCTGGTGAGGAACACAAATAAATCAAAACGTAGCTGTGTGCATCTGTCTACATTTAAGATGTGCTTTTTATGCTGGGTGAACAACTATACTAAAACAAACGGTCTTACTATAATTTGAATAAAACAACAATTGATTATGTAATTATGTCTAATAATTAACCTAAAATAATAGGTTTTACTGAAATGTTTCATTGGTGTATGTGGAATAATTCCACAATTCGAGACATATACATGTAAAAACGAAATTGTTGTTGAAGAGTTAAACGAGTCGACTGTTGATGACCAGTGTTTATTCAGGTGATTCCAGAGCCAACGAACATCTGGGAATGATTGCACTACACACACTTTTTCTGAGAGAACACAATCGGCTGGTGAACGAGCTGCATCTGCTCAACCCACACTGGAGCCCTGACACGCTTTATCAAGAGGCCCGGAAGATCATGGGAGCCATCCATCAGGTAAGACCAACCTCAGAACGACCCGTTTGCTATGAAATCCCTCGGTTGAGCAGTACTGCTACTTTATACTACAGAAGTGTGAAAGTGGTGCTTGGACCTGTCTTTTCACAGCTCTGCCCCAAGTGGTCACTAAAGAGACACTACACACATTTCAAGTAGCATACTAAGACTTTTTCAGTTAAATTTAAGTAAAAACAAGATGATGCAAAAATTATTTTTATTTAATGCCCATCCATTTTATCCATAATTCTGAGTTTGCGATACTTCCAGTAGGCTATATGGAACATTGGTGCTTTGCCCACCAGAGCGGATAGGCTAAATAAGTTAATAATCAACTCTGTCCCAACGGTCATTCTCCCATGCTCTGCACATGGTTGTGAGTTTAGCCAAAATGACTGAAACTAGAAGGATATACACTGTAGCACTGAACATTCTGATTCAGCGCCCCTCCACCTTCTCAGCTACTAGCTAACTTAAATGCTAACCTTTCCAGATCCTTACATGGGACCACTACGTACCACGGGTCTTAGGAGACGACGCCACTTTGCGTCTAATACCTCCATATGAGGGCTACAAGCCTGAAGTGGATCCTGGCATTGCCAACATCTTTGCTGCTGCTGCCTTTCGTTTTGCCCACGTGACAGTGCAGCCTGTAGTGGCCCGGCTGGGGCCAGGGTACACCAGCAACCCCCAGCACCGTCCTCTCCCTCTGCACCATTCGCTCTTCGCTTCCTGGAGGGTTGTGCAGGAAGGTAAAGCACAGGCATGCTGCCACACAGGTGTTTCAACCTTCATTGGGCTTTGTCTGATGTGTCTCGTGTTGCTAGGTGGCATCGACCCTGTGCTGCGTGGTCTGCTGCTGTCTCCAGCCAAACTCCAGACTGCAGGCCAAATGATGGTGGAGGAGCTTACGGAGAGGCTGTTTCAGGCACAGGGAGGATTGCCTCTGGACCTCGGGGCCCTCAACCTTCAGAGGGGCCGTGATCATGGCCTGCCTGGTACTAGCTAGCTAACTAGCCTCTAAGGACATTAGTTACACTCACCACAAAGCAACATTTTCTGTGCTCACTAATATTGTTATTTTCAATATTAACATACATTTTTCTTAATAATAATAATTTTAGAATAGGAGTCACTGTTGCATTTGTCTATATTATTATAATTTAATTTAATTAGTTACAGTTATGGGGAGACAGTTTGCCTTTTCTGCTATTAATACACCTTTACGGGACCAGGATACAGTTCCTGGCGAAGACATTGTGACCTCTCTGTTCCTATCACAACATCTGACCTGGCTGATATCATGGGAAACCTCACATTGGCTCACAAGTTCCTAGTCCTGTATGGGACGCCACACAACATTGACGTCTGGGTGGGGGCCATCTCTGAGCCTGCTCTACCAGAGGGTCGTGTCGGACCACTGCTCTCCTGCCTTTTGGCCAGGCAGTTCAGAGCACTAAGAGATGGGGACAGGTAAAATAAACTATTAATAATGTATTTGTATATTCTTTATTATAGTGTGATATTGTATACAGTGGGGAAAAAAAGACATTGTCAAAGTACAGGTCAGGTCCCAAGATGTTTGATATGATTTTTATTAAATAGATATTTATAATGTATAGTTTTTTAAAATATGTTTTAAAATGTGCATTTTGTTTTGTTTGGTGGCTAATGGGTGGTTTATGGTTTTCTTTACGCCGTACATGCTGTTAAAAGTAAACCTGTATACAGATCATGTGTAAAGATTTGGGAGACGAGGAAGTTTGTTTTCATTTTAGCTTGAAGATCGCAAGCGTTCTCGAGAATGACTAACCCTGCTTGGTATAGATTTATTGGTTATGGCCATATTATATCTATTTTTATTATAAAATCATCCATATTTTAATTGTGTTATTATTTTGATGATAGGCTACAACTGTATTTGAGCATGAGGAGGGTTTCAAACTCTTTCAGGACCTTACTCGTTTCAACCGTGGTTTGAAACCAATTGGCCTGGCCTGACGTCAGTGTTTGTCTCCAAGGTTCTGGTGGGAGAGAGATGGGGTGTTCACCGGCATCCAGAGGAAACACCTCCGCACTGTGTCTCTCTCCCGCATCATCTGTGACAACAGCCACATCACACACGTGCCCGCAGACCCGTTCTCTCGCACCGAGAGTGCAGAGCACATGCTGGCCTGCTCCCACCCCCTCATCCCTCATGTGGACCTCAGCCCCTGGAAGGAACCGGAAACAGGTAAAGAAGTGCCCTGGACAGCAGAAACGGTTCACTTATGCAGAATGTAGCTCCATCCAAACGAGGGTTTTCAGTCAGTTGCAGGTGTTAACCAGCTGTTTGTTCCAACCCACCAATAAACCAGCTGGAGAGCTGTGGTTGGGGCAAATACAAGGTTTTACTTCCTGGGCCTGGTTACCTAATATAATAATAGCAGGTATGACAAACCAATATGTGAGTTGTGTGTTTTTATCAGATCCTAACTGTGGACCAATACCCAGAATACAGTCTGGCTACTCTGTGCTGTGTGACTCCAAGATCCTGTACCAGTGTAACTCTGGCTTCACGCTGCTTGGGTCTTCTTCTGTTTCCTGTGATCCAGGCAGCTACCAGTGGAGCCCAGCGCCCCCTACTTGCCAAGGTGATACCATTTTTAAAGCCCTTGTGCAGCCCTACTGGTGTTTGGTGCTAGTTTGGCTGGTCAGCTCTCTCGTGACTGTGTGCATGAATGAGTGTGGGCAGACCCTCCTTATTGACATACTCCTGCGTCAGTTTTGATGCCTTCATTATGATTTCATCTGTTCTAAATGTTATTAACATAATTAATATTCTTTTTTGACTATACAATTATTTTATTGGTGCCCACATACATTAAACATACTAAATAAATGCATTAAATGTGTCAGACTGTGTGTAGAACACGTTTCTTTGATTATATTATGATGAATAGTTTAACGTGTAATAATGGAGTCATTGTTTATTAACATTAAAAGTTGTCTAACATGATATTTACCTCCGAGTGAACATATTGTGTAACTTAAGTGTGTTGGTTCTTAGGGGCTTTAACTCAAATCCCAGAATTCTGTATATCATGTGCAGCACTGAAATCTATGTTCATACCTGAATATTGCAGATATTAATGAATGTGAGGTACAGATGTTGCCTTGCCCCCAAAATATGGAGTGCCTCAACATACCAGGTTCTTTTATTTGTACAGGTGGGTTTCAGTTTTGTTCGCCAATACTCCAGTTCCAATGCATTGAACAAGCTACAATGTTGACTTGTGCAATCAAGGTCAATGCTAAATGTTTTCTCTTCACACAGACCACTCCTCACTGCCCACAGTCTCAGTTGTCAATGCAGTTACAGCTGTGTTGGGGGTAGTAGTCCTGATGGTTACCATAATGATCTGTTACAGAAGGTAACTCATTGTTTAGTGATGCCATGTAAGACTTAATGCTTTGAAATAGTAAATGATCAACTGCAAATGAGTGTCAACTCATTGAATAATTCAACATGGGATTCACTTCATTAATGTTGGTTAGCCCTAGCACCAGCTTTACAAATGTCAAAACGTCAAAAATACATGTCAGATATTTTTTTCCCCCTTTCAGATATTTCCCAATGAAACAAGAATTGATGAACGGCAGTTGTTGCCAAAGGGACAGTTAAAAAATGCATTGTCGAGAAGAAAAAAAAAGCATATTCGCTTTTATTAGTGTTTAAAATATTTCTTTTTAAAATAATTTAGTGATTCCTTAGTCTACAGTATGCATTTTAAATTTATATGGTCATGTTTTATTACTGAATGATATTTAAACAGAGAAATAAATAAAATTGACTTTTTTTTGGTTATATCAGCATCAATGGAACTGTACCGTACTACATGAAAAGAAACTGATCTTAGCAAGCCTTCTGAATAGACTGAATAAAGTCCTTTTTATAATGCTCGTTTCATCAAAACTGAAAGACATCACAAACCTGTTGGTGACTAAACTATGGGTGTGGATGCCAATCCCAATTTTTTGGTATTAAGCTGGTGATGAAAATAGTCTTAACTGGTTCTACTCAGTTATCCCCCCCCCACTTAATGACTAAAAAGAGTCATGATTATTACACAAGTGCATCTTTTGTCAGCGACCAGGGCAATGCAATATTTTGTATATCACACACAGAAGGTGACTTGATAAGGCTGCTGTAGTGTGTTAACTTTCATTTAATGGAGTGTATATTGCATGACAGGATTAGGTCAGGACAAAGAGATTAGGCATTTCAAAGTCCTTGAAAACGTAAACAAGCAAGTATATACTGTACACAAAATGCTTATTTTCCTTCAAAAAAGTCCTTCGTTTCAGATATTAACTCATAATAGGATTTACAGACAATATATTGGATTAAGTTCATATGTATGGCATTTATGCAAAGTAATTAATTGCACGCACACGCACACAACAGAAGTGCAAAGCTAACATTGCAATGGCCATGTGTATTGCAATATTGAAGCAGTTTGTATTTTAAGACCATAAAGAATAATACACATTCATAATAGGTATTTCATCAATTAATCATATGCATTTAATAGATACAGATAATGCTAACAGGAAGCCATTTTCTACAAAAAGTAAGACATTTCTATAATCCATCTGCTTCATTTGTACGGACCATACAATTTATCTACAATATTGAGTGCAATAGAATAGGACATGATTCAACCTATATAGGACTGTAAAACATTGTGCTTTTGAGGCAAGAGTCTTTATGTAGTAATATTATTTGCCTTCAAACCAAAAGGAAATCCCTGAAGTACCAATTTAGACAAGTTTATGTCTATAGTTGTGTCCAGTAGTGTATAGTTTTGCATAACATTTTTTTTTATGTTGATTTTCGGGTGCAGCAAAATTAGATTTGGTTGATGCTGTGATCACAACATGTGATTAGGTGATTTGTTGTGTAAAACTGTAAATATGGTTATGTATGGACAAAACAATATGGGCAAAATTAATGAAGTGATTACTTTTCTTTATCATGAAACCAAGCTTGCAAAGGGTATAGCTTTACTTATGTAACTCTAAGCCCTGCCCACTGTTGCCAAATATGCTGCAAATGAATGTTCCACTTCCCTACCGAGTTGACCTCTACTGTTACATTGTGAGACGTGTGGACTGGGAGCTCTGCCCTTCTAGCCCTGGTCAGTAAGGTAGAAGCCCAACTTGGCCACGATCATCTCCCTGCGAAGACGCAGGACTTCCCAAAACATCTGCTCCACTTGATAAGGGCCCAAGACAAGGTGCAGAATGTTAATGTGCTGGATAAAAGCCTGTTGTCAGTGACACTACATTAATGTAACACCATGCACACAAATAGAACTAGCTGTGTCCTAACTTACCATCATTTTTAACAAGCCCCTGCTGAATATATCTGATATAGGTAAAGAAATTGCACACAGCGGTAATCTGGATGGAGGGAAAAATGGGCATGGTCAAATGGCACCAGCAACACACAGGACTACACACTGTATCCTCTAGTAAACAAAGTGATAGTTACCCTTGCTCGACTGGAAGGAGAGATGTAATAGTAGCTTTCCTTATCACCAAGTTTAATGCGATGCCGGCAAAGACGAGACATGCCACTCAGTGCGCACTTCCTGCAAGGCAGTGATTGGCTATAAGGAAATTCTCATTGTTGTCACATCACTGCACACCACAGGGATACTGTTATGCTACAACGCCAAATGTGACAGACACTAGGACATATGTATTACATGTATTATCATCTGGAGAATGTACAGGAATATGTTGGGTATAGAAAATGTGAGAGCACAGAATGACAGGTGACAGTGAATGATTAATGAGTTAGTCAGGGGGAGAGGAAGGTTAAAGCTTGTGTTGATATCCAGAATCATGCAGAACCCCTTTGTTTGCATTCCATTTTTATGAACACATTTCTCTCAATTTTTGAAAGATTAAAACAATCTAATTACTAATATATACATTTGTTTTTAATGAGGCCTGGATGGGGAATATTCTTAACATGCTTATTTCTGTTAGTGACATGTAAACATGATTGGTTCCTGGAAGGACTTACGTCTCTACTGCTGCCCTAAATCCACTGAAAAAAGATGTGTTTTAAAGATCAGTCATGATGAACGTGAGTCGTGATTAGAGTGCTTTTTGATTAAACCAGGTTACTAGATACATGGCAAGACAGCATGTTTCTCAATTATGGCAAAACAGTGGAATCGCTAAGGGAGAGTAACTACATATTGAGGGAGTCTGCATTGTTGATCTGTGCAATGAGCTGGCTGTAGGATGATGGAAGCAGTGAGAGAAGGAACTCACCTTGGCCCTCCGCACTCTATAGCGGAGGCCTTGACCAAGGGTAATGCGGACATGGCCACAGGTTCTATGGTCAGAGAGTTGTTCTCCACTGCACTCTGCACTGACTGAGACAGCTGGGCACAAGATGGAGAGGAAAGACAAAACACTGTCAAATGTCAGTCATCCAAACAGAATGCACATGCAACTTTTGCTGCATTGTTCCTATTAAAATTGTTATAATAAAGTGCTATATACACAATATGTTATACATGAATATAGTAGCTAACAACTAACATAGTAACATCCATTACATGTAATGCAATGTTAGTGCATTAGATATAGTGTGTTGTAGTCCAATACCCTCTGCACTTTCTAGGGCTGGGTATTGCCAAGGATTTCGCAGTACGATACGTGTCACTAATCATGGGTCGCGATACCATACATTACGACAGAATACATATTGCAATACTCAACTAATTTGCAGAACATTTAGAGCTTAAAATACTATTTGCTGGT
>JAODOY010000177.1:0-13980 GCA_025399855.1 Forbesichthys papilliferus | reverse complement strand
TTTCACATGGAAACAAACAACACCCCCTTAACCTGCTCCTCCCCCCGGGCAAGGAAAAACTTCCCAAAAAACACGTGACTTTATTGACTACTAATTACCCAAAAAAAAAAAAGTTATATATCTGTATATATATATATATATATATATATATATATATTCACACTGCTCACCAAGAACTTCTAGGAACTATTGTGCCTCTTCATGGACCATGTGACCGGTGACAATTTCTAACTTCCAGCGGCATAACTCTGTTATTTCCATGGCTCTGATCTACCCCCATAGTGTAGGTATCTAAGTCTGTGCTCTCCATACATACACATTGTAAGAAAGAATTATAACATGAAGTGGGTAAGACATGTTGTTGTGTTCTGTCAGTTCAGCAAGTAATAATACTGTAGCTGGCTAACTGAAGCAGCTGCCCGACTGTTGTCCAGGCCTATAGCTGCCATCTTGCCCTCCTGCCCCCAGCACTCTCTCATCAAACACGCCAGAGACTGCACCAACCTGCCCATGTTCAAACAACTTATCAAAACACGCCTTTTCTGAACTGCTTTGATTGTGTGATTAATGCTGTTTCATGTGTTGCTTTTTTATTATTTCAATTAATGTACATGTAAATTAACATTTGTGTTATTATTATTATTATTATTATTATTATTATTATTATTATTATTATTGTTGTTGTTGTTATATACTGTAAAGTCTCTGTGTTTTAATGCCCTACTAATTGACACACATGCAGTGTAAATATATAGCAGGAGTTGTTACCAGGAAGAAACCCATTTTGCATTTCTCAGACAGGGAGTATTTCACTGTCAAAGTCTAATGTACAGTTACAGATAGCAATGACTGAAATGCTTCAGCTACAAGCAGCTCATTGGTTATTGTGAATCAGTATTTGTTAATGTTTGCAGAAGAAATCCCCAGGCAACACTGCTGAGAATTAATGGACCAGTGGCATCCTGGTGCGATACAAAACCTTTATGTATTGAACATGTTGCGGGTTGAATCATTACTGTGTAATCAATCAGTGGTAACTTAAACGTTAACATAAACGTATGGGAATGCAAAACATTTCTAGTCTTGTGACACTATACAGATCTTTCAAACTCACGTTTGAGTTTTCCACAAGTATCAGTAACAAACCATCTGGCCTGTCAGGTTAATTAAACAAATTCTGCATTGATTCACAACTTTAATGTTGACTTCCCCTCATAGTTACTTCCAGTCTCCAGCCTTCATTTAAATGTATAGTAGAATAGTCAAATTGGAGAAAGCTTGTTGATATTTGAACTTTTCAAAACAAAAGCACCTCTCCCTTCAATGGGCTGCTCCCTCAGAAGCCCCGCCCCGCACATTCTAAACACACTGCCAAGACTGGGATATTGTGCGGTCTGCACCACTTTGTTTGTGGTTCTTTCAGTTCTATTTAGTCTTCAGTGTGAAAAAAGAGCTATTGTGTTCCAGAAAGCTGCTCCAGAAAGATATTATACATCATCTATCAGTTGTGCTCAAGCTAAAGGCAATCAAAAATATATAATAATAATAATAATAATAATAATAATATTATTGTAGTTGGGAGATTAATTTATATTCTTCCAAAATATTCTTCATAATAATTATTATTAAATCTCTGCTGAGATAGTGATTCCCATGATATATTGTGTTACATATAAAAATAAATCTTCATATAAGAAACTATTATTCTTAGACAAATTACTAACTAGTCAAGTAATACTAACTTGTTTATTTGGAAGTATTTTCATGATTTCATGTATCTGTATCATACAGTATGAAAATGTGATACAGAACTAACATTTCTGGCATAGTTTGAACACAAAGCAATGGCTTAACACAAGTCATTTTTATCAAACATCTACGAAGAATGCATCTCTATTTATTTCACTGATATGAGGAACTATAAATATCAGTACGGCTCTGAAATCAAAAGTGTTCTGTATGAATAGCAAAAGGCTTCTCATATTGAGCTGTGGTTTGGCATTCAAATCACCACCGGTGCAGGTCCTATCATGAGCAGGTGGTCCCTATATTAAACATTAGAATCTCTTCACATGCACACCAGTTCTGAGCAGACTCCTCTGTGAAGATGTCTTCCCTCCAGGTTGTCCTGCTTCTCGTTATTGGCCTCCAGAGCTCCGCAGGTAAGAACAGTGTACAATTACTGCACATTTAGAGTATATACAGCTTTGGAAAAACATTGACAGACCACTGCAGCAATTTCTCTGGTTTCACACACAATTTGCACCTTTTCTGTATATATAGTTTAAATATTTTTATATTTATAATAATATAATTATAATAATGTTTTACATTTCCATGTCATAAAATATGCAGGTGTCTCATTTCAATATAGTTACAGTACATTTTAGTCTGCTCTAGTGTTTAGTCAATCAATAGTGACTTACTAATTATCTGGTTTTATTTTACTCTGCAGCTATGACCATTGGTTCGGACCTTGATGCTGTGCATGAAGCTATGGAGACATTTAATGTTGTAAGTACTTCTTTAACACACGGGCATTGCCTCAAACATGTATTGTAAAAACGAATTGTACTTGAAAAAGTAATTGTAAATAGTATACAGTACATGCTCAACATAGAAAGAGAGTAGGAAAGCAACTATTTACTTTCAGTTGAAGATATGAGAATAATCAAAGAGTTTATGAGATGAAGTCACTACTTAAATTTGTGATACATTTTAAGTGACAGAATAAAAATGAATATGTTAAAACTATCCCCTGGTTTTCAGTTCTGTTTTTGTCATGTTTTATTTTAGCACTTTAAAAGAAGTGAAACAAGTATGCCTCTAATGTTGCACAGCCTGTCACATGGCCACAATAACATCAGATCAATCATGACCCCATAAAAATGTATTGCTAGTTTACACACATACAAACTAGCATATATTCTATTAATAGCATAGCAGCATGAAAATCATCAGTATATTAACATTCATATCAAATGTGTGCATGATTATTATCTTTAAAGAATATTTGTCAGTGCTATAAATATTAGAGATAACAACAATACTGTCAAGTTTAGACATATTTCTATAATCTATAAACTGCAAATTTGACACCACATGTAGGTCCTCTTATAAGTGTCTTGGTTATCTATTCATCATCAGTGATGAGTATCTGGGCCATCACCATGAGTGTAAGCCACTAAATAAAGTCAGCTTCATCATGTCTTGGTGTTACAGACTGGAGACAGCTGCCAGGACTGTACTCAGATATTCAAGCTCCTTGTTGACCTGTTGTCCCAGCCAGACACAGAGGTGAGTGGACCTACTGCAAATATAGTACAGCCACAAGATTAATACCACTGATATAGTTTGGATATATGTGCTGGTAAACATGAATCATGTACTTGAACATACATTTTGATCCAAGGGTTTACAGGCATTTGTGATATCTCAGATGTATATTTGGCTTAAAGAAGTACTTAACAAAAAAACGAAATATATACATTATTTTGTGTATTGCCCCAAATTTTTTTGAACAAACTATGTCATTTATTTGCGTTAATTGTGTTAATACAATACACACAGATACTTACATTATTTTTACCTGCTAGAGTAAATCCTCTGTTGTGGTGCTCTCCTCCACATAAACAGGAAAACTGTAGTGCCAGTGGGCTTTGTCCCTCTGAACCAGACAACCAGCAGGAGAGGAAGCTGATAAAAGCTGACATCCAGGAGGGGTTGAAGGCTGAAGGAGGAGAACTTGCTTCCCAAAGACAGAAAGAGGTGTGTCCTGCCCACACCGCCATGCTCTGTGGTTTTAAGCGACTAAGTAGAAATCCTTCTTTAGCCTACTGTACTTTTGACACACATTTGACAGCATGTTATTTTGATATAGCCTGCTGACACTCCACTTTTAATTGTAGCTTCTTTAGTTCGTCTCCAGGTCTCAAAAACACATTTGCGAATATGGACCAGGTCCCAAGGTAAACATAACTTTGTCTTTGTGAAACCAAAACTTTAGTAGTGATTTGCCTTTTCATTATTTACCTCCTGAATGCAAAGGAGATCCAATTCATCTGCCACATAATAAACTACCATAATGTTATTATAGCAATATAACATTTAATATTGCCCACAAGTTTTTTCACTATAATTTAATCGTTTTAACTGGATCAGTATCTATTCACGATGAATTATCCCAGCCCTTCTTTCCATACTTTTTGCTACAAACATTTTTCTTTATGCTGTTTATTGGTAGTATACAATTATGTAATTGTAAGGCACTTTGATCTGCAACAACTGTGAAGTGCTATATACATGAAGATGTTCATTATTTTGTATTATTATTATTAATATTATATATCTGCTGAACCTTCCGTGACTCAGGCTGTTGTCATAGTGGTGTTGCAGTGTCTCCTTGCAGTTGCCTGTCTTCCTGAGTGTGAAGCCCTGATAGCGATGGTGGACAAGATGGTCATAGATGCTCTTGTCAACCATGTCCCACCGCAGACCATCTGCAACCTGGTCCACCTGTGTTAAGGGCAGGCAGGGGCTGTGCACGGTGAGATGCACACGCCTGGGAGACCTACTTTTGCTGAAAAATGACCCCCAACCCCTTGTTGGTGTCCCGTCGGCTCTCATTCTCAAAGTAAATTGCATGTTACATTTTTACAAACTAATATGCATACGTCCACAATCGTGGACATGTACAAAAATTGTAATATGGTTTATTCACACTTGATACAAATATATAAAAGGGTTGCTACAATGGTGTACTTAATACTTTGTATAAACGAACGTAATTACAGACTAATACACTATAGTATAGCCTATTGCTTAACAGCACAAGGACCCCCACACCACATTGACCTGCATAACTGCATAAATTATGGTCGTGGGTCCAAAGTGATAACGTACCATTTTTAGAAAGGCCAATTGCTCCACCGAGTTTCTAATTTTGTGTTTTAGTTGGGACAGACTGAAACTTTCTTGAGCTCTGTGGCACAATGGACGGCCAAGGCGTGTCCCAGCCAACTGATGAGCATGATTCACTTCTTTATAATTGTATTGTAGTTTAAAGATCACTAGTGATTTAAAATTATCTTAAGTAAATTAATATTGTATTGAGTTATTAAACCACAATTCATCTAAATGGTTTTAGGAAGCTTTACTTTACATTTCCCCTCAATAAAAAAAGAAATGCATTTATCATTTTAATTCTATCTGTAATAATAGTTGCAGATGGTGTTGTGGTAAATCAATACCACTGACCTGAAGAATACATCTGCAGGTGTACACACCAACACACAGCACAGGTGACAACCTTCCATGTTAGTTATAGCAAGAATAATTTAAGGATTTAAGTAAATTATCTGTCTACTCAATTTGAGAGAAAAGAAAGCTAGTATTCAATTATTGAACTCTGGAGTACATATGAAAACTGACCTATTGCACAACGTGATTATCTTATTATGACAAAGAGCTGACTGGTGTGACATTATTGAAGTAACAATACTGAACAAAACTTTGGGGAAGATATTTATTTAAAAACTCATTAAACTGGAAGTAACTCAAGCTGAACATGAACCGTTTGACATAAGGTTGAAAAGAAAAGGGTGTTACATGGTATTATAGCGAAGAAAAATAGGAAAAGGGCAGGTAAATACCAGAGGTGGGAGGGTCAGGACGGGAATAGGCACTTCTACTCTTTGAGCACTGAGACCCACACAATAAAACAAATAACCGATCAGAAAGGGCTAAGAGCATGTAAGCAGGCTGGTTTCTCTGTATAACACCAGCGAGATTTTACATCTGTCTGTGGGAAAACAGGGAAAACATTGTTCTTCGAGGTTTGTTCATTTCACTGCTGAACCAACCAAAACCCCTGCGTTAAGTTCTCTGAAACGCCTTTTGGCAATTACCTGAAGATCATCTGTAATACACTTTAGGAACCACAGGGTGGCAGCAGAGAAGTAAACCATAACACACAAGGTTAAGGGGCTCAAGCTTTCTGTCTAAATCACTTGTGACTTCTTGACACATTCAGATCCACAACTAACGTGACTACAATACCTCCATCTTGTTTTATCAGTACTTCAATTGTGAATATTCAAATATTTAACTTTTAATTTAAAAATAAAAGCAATGCTATAGCTCAAATTCTCTCATAAAAATATCAAATCCCTGATACAGTAAACAGCATATTAAATAAGTTAGTCATTTGGAAACCCTCATCAGCAACTGCGACAAGTCACACCACTACAAGACAACGCTGCAACCTTGTGTCTTTTATTTGCAACCTAAAACATCTAGTTGATTAAAGAGTGCCTCGTCTTGTGTCCAAAGTTGCCCATGCGACTGAACCCTAAAAAAAATAATAATAATAAAAAAAAGTATAATCTAAACACATAACTGAGTGACTCTCTATTCCTCCCGTTACTGACCGCTCGTCATTCTCTACAAACTCTATAAGCGGTGAGCTAGGACATACAAAAAAATAAAATAATATTTGGAGCTCATTTATAGCACAATCGAGGGTCATACATTTCCCGGGACATACAGTAAATACCATGTTCACGAAGAACATGCAGAGGGCACAAGTCAGCGTGAAGCGAGTGGCATTCTGAAAACCTTGGCATGTGCAGGTTTGACTTTGACCAAGTGCTATTGAGTGAAATCCGCTGTAGTGCAGGTAATAAAAATACCCGTTGTGTCGTTGCAACGGGTAGCTGACACCACATGGTTCAGCTGCCCTATGACCCCCGGTGGGGTGCCAAGAGGCAGCCGTGTTTTCAAGTATGAACACTTCAGTGGGATAAAAGCAGCCCCTTGCCAGAATGAATGGGGTCTAGGTTTTCCTGTAGCTACACCTATAGAGCATCACAGTCTGACAAGGGGAAGTGCTTTGCCTTTATCTCGGTCAGTAGAACAGGACAAACCCAAAACACGACCACGAAATAACAAAATGAACATGACAAGAATGCCAACGTTTCCTTGCGCGAGCCAACAGAACCATGAAGTCATAGCAGCTTCTGACTTCTCTGTAACACGTCAGAAAAAGATAACATGGCCTGAAGGCACAGCACAGGTTATAGAAAGACTGTGTTCGCATTTTACCGAGAAGGAGTTTGACAAATAACAATTAAACATGAGTTCCAGCTAATCGAGGGGACTTGGTTAAATGCCATTATGCGCAGTGACTTAAAAACAATATTCTATTCTAGTTTGTGCCATTACATCCTTAGATGAAGAGGGTGGGTATTCTAGACGTCGTAGTGCTGACGTACTTCAGTGGTCAAGAATCACAGACGAGGCCGGGGAAGAAAAAAAAAGGTACGATTTTGATGAGGGGAGAGCAAAGAAGACAGAAAATGCACACCAGGAATTATATAGAGAAATGGTCCAATGTGAATGAGTAACTACTGTTATATGGTCCGGGAAACAGTCAAATGTCCAGAGGAAAAAGAAAAGTATCTTCAAAAAAAAAAAAAAGAATGGAATGGGAAACAGCTAAGCCTTCTGGCTGTGGTAAACGCTGAACTGTTTCCTTGTTCAAGTATTTGTTTGAAGAGTAGCTCAATAGGGCATGTTAGCCATGTTTAGTCTTTTTTTCCTTATTTCCCAGCTTCAGCGTCCAATCAAATAGACAGCAGGCAGCTGATCTGTGGCCGTTATAAGAATTGGAACCGTCCCCTTACAGAGATTGTCTGCCTAGCTAGCTATGTAGCTAGCTAGGCAACATCAGACTAAATAAGAGCGGTAACTAAACGGTCACCCAGTTTGATTGTCAGGCATGAGTTGAAGCAAACATTCTCCCCACATTTGGCATTTAAGGAATGCGGGTGTGAAAGAAACGCATCCACCACAGCCAGAATAAACATTTTGATTAGTTCACTTGCAATCAATTTAAAATGAAAGTTAGCATTGGTTATTGGTGATGAAGACGATTTAAATAACGACGGATAATAGGACACAAAATTTAAAATAATAATACAATAATTAAAAAAGTGCATACTTTATCCCGCGTGCCCAAATCAAAGTTCCGACTAAAACATCACTAACATATTTCTAGTTTAGTGGAGAGGCTGGGAAGTGTGGGTATGGAGCCAGAGGGCAGAAGAAACCCGTCCCATATACACCCACACCTGGGTTTCTCTGTAGTACTCCCACAGCCCAGCAGGGGGAGATAGCGACTCAGTATCTCAGCTTCTTGGGCACCTCCCAGGTGAAGCCCTCCCGCCCAAAGTGGCCATAGGCGGCCGTACTCTGGTAGATGGGCTTCTTCAAGTCCAGCTCCCTAGGACAGAGGCAGAGTGACTTGGGCTGTGCAATTAGTAACATTTTTAAATCGGAATTTACATTTTAGCTCCTAACAATTACAGAGTCAATATAGATTAGGAAACATATTGATGTGATTATTTTGCACATTACGTCTTGCAAGTAAACTCTTATTTTGTCTTGTGTTCCTAATGGCAGGCACACGCTCATTTCTCCCATTACAGGGTGAAGGTGAAATATACACATGAAAAGTATGAAAACCTCTTGAAGCCAACAGCTACAGTTTCACTTGTTCTGCTGTGGCCTCCGAACCACAGTGGCCTCTGACCAATCAGCATCGTGCTGGCAGCTATGGGCAAAGTTTATGTGTGAGGTTAAGGCCCCGATCACACCGAGACGCGTGGCTAAAGGCGCGGCCGCTTCAAAAGCCCGTTGATAGAGCCCCGATCACACAGAGACGCGCTGCCTGGGCCAACTGTCACATTGACGAACAGCGCGACTCCGCGCTTTGCGCTGAAAAGTTGAGCATGTATTTAAACTTAGGCCCGTCTAAAAAACGATAACATTTATTAAAAAAATGTTTTAAAAAACACGTAGCGTGGTGCCATAAAATAAAGGCATGCCAGTCCGCCATACCATAGAAACAATGGTTTTGCTAGCGACGCGTCTCGGCGTGACGTTAAGGCGGTGATACACCGTCTGTTCATCCAATCACCTGCCAAGTATTTTTTGAAAGTGAAATCTCCTTTTCTAAGAGGCTTCACAGATGGTTGTATGTTACAAACTCTGACATGTCAGGTTAACCCCAATTCCCTAAGCAAAAAATAAATAAATTAGGGCTGTAAAAATAACGTTAATTTCGATTAATTATATATTTTTAAATAGCACGTCAAAAATAAAGAACGCAGATTAGTAATATTGCTAACCACGCCCCCCCTAAAGCCCTAGAGCACGAAACCGGAAGAATGCAAATATCAAAGAAGTTATGCTGTCAAAGTAGTAATGATATCAATGCAAAATCATCTTAATAAACGAGTGGGTAGCCTTCTCGCACGCTCTACACATGCGCCACTCCCTGTCTATGTCAAACATAGTATTTCCAAGGCCTACCGTAGGTGAGAACACACATGTCGGACAAGGACCATCTCCATTCAGACGAAACTGTGTCAGCTGTCCCAAGTCAAAGGGCTGTACAGTACGCTAGGCTACTAGACAGACTGACACGATTTTGTCTAGTTTGGAAGCTGTCAAAAATGACTTCATAATGTCTGGGAGGAATATGTAGTGGTGATCTTAAATTGGAAGTGAGCTGTACAGGCCTATTTTCATGACGGTAATAAAATCAGACATGAAAGGCATTATAGAGACTTTAGATCTAACGCTGTAGCCTAAAAGCCATTTGCTGGCTGCAGTAAAAAGGCTAAATTATAATGCTGTTGCCTTACCATAATGTAATGATTCATGTTGATCTTTATACCGGTTTTCAGATGACATCATACAACCCCATGAATGCACAAATATTTGTAACTGTCTAATTTATAACGCTGTAGTATCATTAGTTATAAAGTTGTCAGTGCAGTATCCTACAGCCTACTGAACATTGGCTAGATTTAGAAATGTGTTACGGAGCAAAAGGCAAATTAATAAATTCGATTAATGAATCAAAGCATGTAATTAGATCAAATTGCCATCGCTTGACAGCCCTAAAAATAATACAATTAGCAAACCTGCAGCATCATGCCATACCTGACTATGACCCCAGGACGAAGGTCAAAGTTCATCTTCACAATGTCCAGCAGCTCCTTCTCACTCTTCTGGGAGGTTCCGTAGTGGAAGATTGAGATGGAGAGTGGATGGGAGACACCAATGGCGTAGGACACCTAAGATACGGCCAACGTTCGTCAGCAGGCAAAATAAGGTTAAAGGCTTCTACTATAATATTAATGTACATATTAATATTAATTACATTTTATTTGTAACGCACAAATCTCAAAGTGCTACAATGTAGATTCAATGGAGCACTGTATAATCAATCATCAATCAGTACAAACAAATAAAAGTAATTAGCAACATTAGCAAGATAATTTAATAATCAACTTCTGTTAAATACAAATGTTTTGACTTTTTTTTTTAATACAAAAAAAA
Source organism: Forbesichthys papilliferus (assembly GCA_025399855.1). NCBI lineage: Eukaryota > Metazoa > Chordata > Actinopteri > Percopsiformes > Amblyopsidae > Forbesichthys > Forbesichthys papilliferus. Next base: position 3,573 of record JAODOY010000177.1, on the reverse strand, counting down.
GCTGGGGAAAAAAAAAACTGGCACTGGTGAAGCCTTCGTAGTTTTCTCCGCTTACGGATAGATCTTTGACTTTGAGGACAATGGGAACATCGCAAGGGTTTGTACGATGGCTGGTGAGAAGTCCTAGTTTCATATCTAGCGGTGCACCGGTCAGTTCATATAGCCGATTGTGCGGCGCGCATGCTCCACTGATTTAATGTTCATGCAGTAACGTATCATGATTACAAATGTAAGCGGTTGTCATAATAGGCTGGTGTTCCTCTCACTGAACAGGTGAGTCTACGTGGCTTCATTTGAATCAAACAGATTGTCCTGCTAAACGTATTGCACCTATACAATGCACTGTAAATGTAATGAATGCGAAACAGAAGACACTTTAAAAAAAAAAAGAGAACTTGTACAAAACGTAGTGATGGTTAATAAAACATTATGATGATGTAATCTTGACGGATGGAGGAAGGCTACTGCAGAGGGCGCCCCCTACCTGCACCAGGACGCGCCTGCAGAGGCCGGCCTTCACCAGGGACTTGGCCACCCAGCGAGCTGCGTAGGCGGCGGAGCGGTCCACCTTGGTGTAGTCCTTGCCCGAGAAGGCCCCGCCCCCGTGGGCCCCCCAGCCTCCGTAGGTGTCCACGATGATCTTCCTGCCCGTCAACCCTGCGTCACCCTGTCGGCGGGGGGAAAAGTGGGGGGTGGGGGGGGGAGGGGATAGGGGGGAATACAGCGAAAGGAATATCGTTTTAATCCAGTAATTGCTGGATAACGGAAATACTGGAAGTGATGTTGAGACAAGAGGCATTTGGCGGCTTTGTTTTGTGATATATTCTCCAATTACCCATAATTCAGTGTGCTGAGCGAGTCTGTTTTTAACATTACATTTACTTTAACTTTTGCTGTAACGAACCGTTACAAATCATATTCACATTCTAGGAGAGAATTCAAGATTTACTGGATTATTTCTCCCCGAACAACCCGATTTGCTCTCGTTGTGGTATTCAGCACGATACTGAAGCTAGGTACGGTCTCCCTAGCCAACCGAGCTACAACAAAAAGTCACTGGGCGAGGGAAAGTGACGTCTGTGCGATGCGTCTGAATATACGATCGGCACATAACCGGCTACATTTAGACTGATAATCCCTCTCCCCCCCACACACACACACCCACCCACCTGCGGCCCCCCGATGACGAAGCGTCCGCTGGGCTGCAGGTGGTAGACGGTGTCCTTGTCCAGGTAGGCCGGGGGCACCACGGCCCTCACCACCTGCTCCTCCAGGGCCCTTCTCATCTCCTCCAGGTCCACGGTCTCGTCGTGCTGCACTGACACCACCACCGTGTGCACGCGCACGGGCTGCACCGCGCCGCGGTCCTGCCGGTACTGCACCGTCACCTAGGCAACAACACACACAACCGGTTTCCGGAGAGATAGGGAAACGCTTGCCTTTTTTATTTTTTTTCATAAATCTGACTTGGCGCAGAAAGTGGCACACGCAGCTTGTCGTCTACGGGTGCAGCTTTGGTGAATGAAGTCTACAGGAAGACTTTAAAGAGACTCTGTCCACTGTCTTGTTGCTGCCTTACTTGCGTTTTGGAGTCTGGACGCAGCCATGACAATGTCCCGTTGCGGCGCAGTTCCGCCATCTTAGCATTTAGCTTGTGAGCCAAGATGATGGTCAAGGGCATACACTCCTCTGTCTCGTCTGTGGCGTAGCCGAACATGAGGCCCTGTCACACACACAATGAACCACAACACTCACATCCCGTAGACAAGCACGAGCGGAACATTTACACAACAGGAACAAGAAAGGATCACTGTGGATCTCAAAATAGGGCCCTACCTGCCCGTAAACACACGCATACTGTAACCCTACCTGCCCTTAAATACATATACTAACTGTAACCCCTACCTGCCCTAAACACACGCACTTACTGTAACCCTACCTGCCCTTAAATACATACACTAACTGTAACCCTACCTGCCCTTAACCCTCTAAACCTGAGATCGCGCCGACGCGGATTTTGCATCGGTCTATATTTTGTATCATATCTTCTAAACAGTAAAAGCTAGAAGCTCAGGGTTTTCCCCCGCAGAATCCTTACATTCTGCTGAAGGGATTGGTATATAGCATGTATTTTTATGCATAGAACCTTAGTACTGTAACCCTACCTGCCCTTAAAATACATTTACTTAGTACCAGTACTGTCGCTGTGGAAAACCCATTTGCTAAAAAAAAAAATCTCTATACTTAAGCAAAGTTCCTAGTATAGCTATACAGTATAGTTCTATCACATATCCATGTCTAGATATGAACACCCCTGTCCAATCCCCTCTGACCCGTCTGTCTGCACTTATACACCCCTCCGACCCGTCCGTCTGCACTTATACACCCCTCCGACCCGTCTGTATGCACTTATACACCCCTCCGACCCGTCCGTATGCACTTATACACCCCTCCGACCTGGTCGCCGGCACCAACGTCCTCTTCTCTGCGGTCCAGGTGAACGCCTTGGGCGATGTCAGGGGACTGCTGCTCCAGAGCCACCAGGACGTTGCAGGTCTTGTAGTCGAAGCCTGCAGGACAATAACATGTGAGACATGTCTATAATACACTTTTATTCATTTATATTAAGTCAAGTCTTTCACAATATTAGATCATCATTATCAGGACTAATTTATTACATACAAAGTCCACTCTAGACTCCTGGGGTCGTGGGCCCTCTGTTGACAGTATACATCCTGCAGTGATTTCGTCCAGTAAGTTTTAGCTTCGATGAGCAGGCAAGACCAGTTCTCATGCGAATATCACAGAGGAAATGCAACTTTCTACTCTAGATCTACAAATGTAGTTAAAAGGTAGCACACATGGTCGCCAGAAATACAGACCACCTCAAACTAATCTGTTTAAAAACTAAGTACTTAAACAAGTTATTGCATGTATCAAAAGTACCTTATTCTGTGCATGTGACATAATTACTACGGTCTACACGTCACTATAATTAGGTTCCCATGCTGTTACAATGTTTGACATTACAGTAGAACACAAAAAAATTAAAAAAGCTAATCAGGAACCTTTGAATCACCCGGTATCTTTGCTAGTTTTCAGACTGACTCAGCTGTCATGTTCCAGTCCTGCACGTGGGGTTGTTTAAATAGCAAATGCACTTGCGCCCATTTGAGCATCTGTGGGTGTGTTGGTCTAAACATGAGGTGTGGTCTAGCGCATTGCTATCTTGAGGCAGCGGAAAGTGATTGCGCAATTGACCGGCAAAAACCTGGTCTAAAGTCAACGTGCAGCGCGTTATCAAGTATCATCCAGGGCTGGTGCACAATGTGCGCACACCCTGCTTGTCACACACACACAAAAATGTGCAAAGGAGTAAAAATACAATGAGTACAATGTGAAATATTATTTGTGTGTGGCCTACATCCACATATTTGAGGTACTGTATCTGTACTATTGCCTAAACCAGGGCTATTCAACTCCGGTCCTGGAGTGACGCACCCTGCATGTTTTAGATCTCTCCCTGCTCCAACACACCTGATTCAAGGTTGTTAGAAGCCTGATAACGACCCG
>JAODOY010000176.1:0-13980 GCA_025399855.1 Forbesichthys papilliferus | reverse complement strand
CCGTGGCAAACCCAGCCACCAGACGCTCGCCAACGAGCCCTCCCTCTGGGCCTGGCTCCAGACGGGGGCCCCGGGCTCATTGAGTTATGTCAATCAAAATACCTCTCCTGTCAAGTAGGTGGGCCTGGACACAGTTAGCCAGCACTGTGGCCTAGACGTTACAAAAGTAAATGCTGACTCTGCGCGACTAGGCCTATGGTAACATTGCCAATATGATAAATAAAAAGAAGATGCCCCAGGTCAAATTTCACTTAATACTACTCACTACAACTAGACTATAAAAGGTTTTGCTATTTCCCAATCAGTGTGTGTTGTGATACCCTGTAGGGCTAGAATGGACACCCAAGGCAAAGCGGTAAATTTGATTGGATTTGATTGGTTTATTCCAGGAAGGGATCAGTAACAAGATTGCATAGATGTTGTTCCTCCTTCGGTCTGGGTGTGATCGTCGGTCCAGGGTCACTAGGAAACAGACAAGAACAGATAAAGGTATCAGACAAGGGCAATCCACAACAAGTCCGATAAAGCCCGTCCAGGGTCTAAACGCCAGAATATCCGACCTCATACAAACTCGGCTCCACATACCCCCGAGTTTCAGAGAGTAGCCTACTAACCTCCCCACTTGCTTTCTCCCGATCGTCTGGTGTGTGGTCATTTAATCTTCCATTCTTGGGTTGGGTTGATTAGTCGATGGGCTACACCTGGGGCTCCTCCACTGTGTGGGGAATGTAGCCGATACATTGCACCCTTCGCTTATGGTGCCCCTTAGTGGTCGGATCGTAGCACAGCAACGACTGGCTGGGATGCCACAGTGTGTTTTTGTGACGTGATTTACACGTTTTCCATAAAACTGGTCGATTCAGTTAATTAGCTATTACGGAATTAGAATTTAATTTGTCACTACTTCTTCTAAAACAGACAAACTGACAAACTGACTGCTACCTTCTATCAACTATTATTTTAAATACAAACACACCATACATTATGTGACATAACTAGAGATCCTTTTATGTAAAACCTAAACAAAAGGACATTTAATATTTATTATTATGACATTGATGTCATTACATCATTTGTTTAAATTCCTAAAGAAGCTATTATAGTAAATTAACTGCTTGTAGAACCACTATAGAAATTGCTTGTAATTTAGCATAAACATGCATTTGAATAAAAACACAGAGAACAGCAATGGATATATCAAACTGAGAATAAAATGCTTGTGTCAAGTGTACATATGCAGCCAATGCATTTTGTTTGTCAGCATATTGCAAATATATAGTGGATTTCGTATATCACCAACTTTTTTTAGTTAAAGAAACTACATATGACCTTTTCTGCCACTAGGTGTCACACTAAGCGCCGGCATCTCAGACGAAAACAAATGGTTTGGTGGCCAATACATATGTGCACTAATATGCACAAGCGACTGGACCAGTAAGAAGAACCAATTAACTTAGATTACACACAAAACACACTGGACCACACACACATGCATACTGGCGGGACCGGATAAGAAAACACACACAGATGGAGTGTGATGTCATTCTCTGCTCAGGACGCAAATATTTCACTATATCTTTACATAGAACATAGTTGTTTGCTGCTACAGTATATTATGGTTGGAAATATCATATAAATGACCTTTAAGGAAAATCATACTTGAGTATCACTTGCAGATAATGAACTTGCAAAACCAAACCCAGCTAGTGATTCACTGGCCAGGGTATTTGTAATACCCATAAGACCTATTATGAGAGCCATTCCACACCGCCTGATCTGTAAGAAATGCATCGCTTCATTAGCCAAACCCAACCTGACCTGCAAACCGCCAACTTTAGCGGCATGTCATAGAGAGATCACATTTCTTATTTAGTGCAGCTATTGAAAGGGACAGCCACTGCTGTAAACAAGGTTGGCAAAGCCACATATAGACAGCAATACAACCACGTGAGCAGTGTAGACATGGTCAATGTTGTAAAGGACTAATGTATGTGGAAACAGCTGCTTGTTAATGGAATCTCAACAGGTGTACAGTCAGCACGTGAAAAGACATTTGTATGTATTACTATATAATATAATGAGTTGTCACCCACACACTCATGCTCCAGATACCCAACACATTTAAAGGTTTGTTTTATTGTGTCTTTAACTCAGATGTACTAACATCATTGTTAAATGAGTTTCTTATGGACAATTTAGCCTTTTTATAATGATAAACTTAGATTAGTTAAGGTGCTGTTTGAACGCAGGCGTATGGTTGTTGAAAATGTATTGTATGTCCACGTATAGATATTACAATAAAAATCTGCCACTTCCAGCTACAATAGACATTTACAACAATGTCTGTATTTCTGACTTTATTTATTTCATTATTTGAATAGACAAAAATATTTGCTTTTTCTTATAGACGAGGACATTTCTAAGTGACCCCACACTTCTGTATATGTTCCTTCATCGTGACAAGTAATTACCAGGTCTCTTGTTTGAAATTACATAGGAATGTCTCTCACGCATGTTGTTTATCAGTTCAATTGTTGACAGCTTCACAGTGAAAGTAGCAGATGTACACTCCACAGCCCTCAGCAATTTCTGAATAATCTGTCTTCCTTTTCTCTCTTCCTCACTGTCCATTATGTGTACCTCCCTTCAAACACACTCCACCATCTAACACTATATCTGGAGCGCACACAAACATAATGACTTAATGCCAATAAATCTTCTGTCTCCTAAAATGCCACTAGACATACATCAAACATAACTGCCAACTATGAGCAAAATCACCATGACAGCAGACTGAAAATACACCAACACAAAGAGAAAATAGTTCTTTTCATTATCGTACAAACAATACATTCAGGCCTATATAGGTGAAAAGTCATTAAGTTAGCAACAGGAGGTCAGCTAACACAAAAACTTCAACATCAATATGCTAGCTATAGCAATTCTATCACATTTAGTAACATAATTTCAGTGAGTAGGCTACTTCATTCTTTCACAGTACAGTTTTATTGTAGTTGTTTACTCTGTTCTATTCATTAATTCATTACCAATTTACTTTAGGAAATTAAGATTATTAAGATGTTAAAATGTGTTTTCAGGGACTAAAAATCTGTTTGGCTATTTAATCGTGTCACCGACAACATTTATTTTCAGGCTGCTAACATGCTGCTAACATATCTAACATGGTGTTATAATACTTCATAAACATAATCTATACATTTTACATTTTGTATTTTTACTATACAGACTGTAAAATCTTAATAGAATACTTTTCCTATTGTTGGACCTAATCACTCTTTCAGTATGGGGTCACAGTACTCTTCCATCTATTTAATACATAATGGTTTTATCTCTGACATTAAAGAGGGAAGAGTGTATTTCAAGATTTCCTCCTATCTGACAGGGCTCAGAACTGTACTGGGACAGCATACAGACAAGGTGTATGCATTTTTAAACCTTTCGCCTAGCTGGATATATTCATGCCAGTCCAAGCACTTTGAAAAGAAAATGTTTAATTTAAAAGAGTTGGGAGCTTCAGGTCTCTTTAGCCATGCAAGCTATTTTAATGGCTGTCGCCTGCCGTAATGCTGGAATATTTATTTCGTAGCATCCTCCACCATTTATGTATTGATATTTTTGCTGCTTTTCATTGTGTGTAAGTGCCATGCTCTAAGATAAAATACCATATTTTTCTGGTGATGACATCATTACATACAGTAGACTTTCGTTATTGTGCCCCTTGAGTTAGCTAAGGGGCACTTGATTTCAGTATAGGTGCAAAACTTTTGAGTCTTTATTATGTGGTAAGAGGCATTTAAGTAACCAAGGAAAGTAGGCAGCAATGCATTTGCATGTTGAGTCACCAACACAGTGACACAGGCAAGTAGGCAACATAATGAATTTGCGTATGTCTTGAGTCACCAACACACTGATGTTGTGGAGTGCTTCACAAAATTCTGAAAGCATTAAAGCAGATGTTCTTGTTGGCACTATACTTTTATAGAGTGCAGCTTTTATGAAGCTACAGTACTCTGTCTTTGTGAAATTCACGACTGTTTTACAGATGGATCATCATGCAAAACATATAAACATAATAAACACACACACACACATATATACGTATAGATATATGTGTGTGTATGTGTGTGTGTGTATATAAATACAGTATATGTGTGTGTGTGTGTATATTTGTACAGTATATATGTATGTATTGTATATACAGTATTTTTTATATGCAATTATGCTCAGTTTACCACATTAAGGGGAAGATGGTAAGGAATATAATGTGTTCTTGCATTTGGTTTAATGTATTCTTGAAGCACATTATTATTTAAGTAGTTAGAAATTATTTTGAGGATTGAGGATTGAATGATATATTGGTAATATATGTTAGCCCTGATGGAATTCTACTGCAATTATTCTTAAATAATGTTAGCTTATGATTTCTGTTGCATTACTTATTTAGCTAGTGACAGCTGTACTAATTTTACGTTGAATTCCATTCCATACAATGAATGGATGGTGTGTGTGTGTGCGTGCATATGCATTTTAGTGTACAGCATGTATGTCCACATTATAAAAGCACAAACGCGGGTTTACGAAGTCATGGTGTGCTTGTTTTAATACACACTGTTGGCATGAATTAGTCATCGTGCCTTCTATCAGGCAGCAGAGATAAATCAGGCCTTGTTGAATGCTCACTGAAGCACCTACAGTGCTGGTTATTCTGACTCTCAACACATTTACCCACCTTACAAACTGCAACCTTATTCTAATTCAAATCCTTCATCATGTGCTTGAGAAGATAGACAAGATTTAGACATCTTTCTTTCGCTGAGAGTACCTCTATAGTGCTGCTGATATGGAAATACAATTGCCTTATTTTGGGAAGTAAATGTTCACCAAAAGGTTGAAAGCAAACATTGTGAATACATTTGCAATGTTTCAATGAAAGGAATGAATTGGATACTGCTGCCTAGATTTAATAAAGTTGTCTGCATTTGAATCATGAAAATATCAACTTTCAAAGTCGGTGAATGCACTGCAGTACACAGGCTTTGAAAGTTGATATTTTTATCATATAAATTGATAAATGTCTTGGATTAGGGCTTTACAAGACTTAAACATTGGTTAATCAAACCATTCCGAATGGCATCCTAGTGTCTGTGCTTTTGAACATTCAGACCGGTGACTATCAAGACCAGCCTTCAGCATTCATTTGGCTTTGGGATTAAGCTCAATTTATTCATGTGCAAATTAAATGACCTCTATAATTAGTGCATAGTACATTATAGTCATGCCCATTGTTTCAACAACAATAGTAAGTGTAGAGGTAGTTTATATACGGTATATTATGACCTTGAAGATTCCTCGCAGTCTACAGTATGTTTGGGACACACCCACAGCAATCGTCATTATTTTCTATACTGTATACTTATGTCATTTATGCATGTATATGTCAATTTTCCAAGTAAGGAATAGAAACCCATCACTAAAACTTGTTTTCATATCCCTGCATGCAGCCCCTTGTGACTTAGAGCCTAAGGAAGAAATAGCTCATCTTGTATACCATACATGCGTTTACTTATGTTCTATGATTAATTACTTCTTGTGCACTAGACTAGCTAGATGCCAGCATGAAGCTAGTTTAATTGGAAACATTTTGACCTGTTCAGTGGTGTGTATTGATGCATAAGAGTGAACATATGCACATACACTGCGGGAAACATACAAAAGACTCATTTGACTTACTTCAGGCCAATAAGATGGCTGGTGACTATTTAGTGTTGGCATCTTATAATATCATCTTTACTGAATATGTGACTCCTGTTAGTAGGCCTACAGCACATTTTAGGGTCCCTTAGGTCCCTTAGGCTTTCCAGTTGCGTCCTTGTCTGTGACATCTACTGTAAGTTTAAAATAGTCTATTATTACTATAATTTATTTACAGTATTTCTCAGCATTCAAAACAAACAAGTATTATTTTCACACTGGCGTGACATGAATTCCGATTTGCAACCAATAGTGTTGACTTATGTCAGATAGCAAGTTGTGCAAGCATGTGTTATGGTACGTGCAAAACAAGTGCAAATACCAATTACAGATTCATGTTTAAGTGGGAACATAACAGAGGAAAACGGAATGGAAACAGAATGTTATGGGGTCTTTAATGCACATCTAATCATTCATCTCTTTGATATGCTAGTGCAGTGACCACAACAGTTGTATCCATTACTGCTTGTTGGATCATGAAGCCATGTGGTAAACCTCGCTTTCTGACTCACTGAATATTTATCTGAAAACGCTTCAGTTAACAAGATTGGTAGAGAATGTATTATCCTTCAGAACTTGATTAGTGTAACAAATGTCCTACCTGCCGTTGTTAACACACAAGACCTCACTTCACTCTCAGTCATTTTCTTTGACATTTCTAGAAATCTTATCTGGAAGCCTTAGTATTTGTCAGTCCTCACAATGCTTTCCCGCACAGGAAGTAATTTCATATAGGCCTAGTTATTTAACTGTCCTTTTCACGGTTCTATTTACTCACAATTTTCTTGATAACGTCAGCATTATTTATTTGTGTGGGTGGCTCTTTGGAAGCATGTAGGCAAGACGCCTCTGTTAGGTTCTTTAATATTAAACAGCTCCTTCCCACCTACTCTGCTATTCCTTACGAAAACAAACAGTTTTGTAGAGGCTTTTTCACGTCTTCCCCTGCCTGTCTGAATCCCTGGAGCTGCTGGTGCAAACACACGACTAAAAGAAAGCAGAAGGACGCGCGCGAGCATAATTTAACTCCTTTTCCCTCTTGCTTTTGCTCTCTCTGTGTGTGCCTCTCTCGCTCCCTCTCCCTCTCTCTCTCTCTCTCTCCCTCTCCATTCCAGAGTTACACAGTCATTATGTCACCCTCCGGGGAGACTCGTTAAAAACATACTGGAGATCCAAACTTTCATCCCATTTGTGCGCTATCAGCGCGGATTGTCATGGCCAAGTGTTGCGATGTAGCTGGGGTGTTCTCAGAGGACTCAGTCTCAAGCCCGCCACCAACACACTATCCCCCCACCCCATCCCTCCTCCCTCCCCTATAAAACTATAAAGCCTCAACTGAATGTAGTTAGCTAGAGCAGTGTGCTGTTAAGCCCCTATATCGTATGAAGGGTTTGCGCTGCCTCATTCCTTTCAGTCGGGCTGAGTGATAAGAGAAAGTGGGGCGCTAGTGATGCGGCCTCTGGTGGAAACCCTTCAGGAACCCTGTTGGTTGGACAGCGAGCTTTAAGACCAGAGGGAAACACATTCTCGGTAAACAGAGGCCCCCGGGTCCTCATTTCGGGAGTTCTTTATCAAACCAGGCCATCCATCGCTTTGCTCTCAGACACACAGCTTGCCGACCCGTAAGAAGAGGGAGAAGGCTGACTGAGGAGAAGTAATGATGTTTGTGATGGGCTCCGGTGTTGATTCAGGGCTAGCCGCTAAAGCCCTTGATTCCGACAGCGAGGTCATTACACCCTCCCTGGGTGATCCATGGCTGGAAGAAGGACATTAAAGGAACAATCCTTGATTGCGCAATGGCGCCTTCAGAACCTCAACATTCTGCACAACTCACTGTTTATGTTATGAAAGACAACGTGCATGGAATGCTGTGTGATGGTAGGGGGAGGGGTAGAGGTTAATTGGAGCCTAGCAGTGCTGCACTGGGAGGGGTAGGGAAGAGAGACTTGCACTGTGCAGAGTGGTGATAGAATGCGATGTCAGCGTCTCAAACTAAAGCTATAGCCTTTTTGTAAAACCAAGGGTACTCTCAACACACAACGAGAGGCGTAACTTAAAGAAGATTGGTTCGATTTTGAAACCAGGGTGAAACCACTCTGTACATATACTGAGCGTATACACATTTTATCTTTTCCATTATGGCTACACTTACCTGTGTGCACCGCTGTTATAAAGCTTCATTGTTTGTTTGGTTGTCTGGATGGATTGTTGGAAATGACAGTTGAGCCTTTTTCTCGCTACAATCTCGGCTCATGTTGCTTATCTCTGTCTGATAGCTTCTGCGAATCTTAGAAGCACCATTACAAGGATATAAGTAATTTACTTTCTGAAATCTCTTACACTGTTTATTGAGGGTTTTTGAAAGACTCAAAAAGCATTATGTGTTTCGTTGCCACATCTTCAGGGAAAGAAAAGGTAAAGGAAAATGATAAACACACATTGCAGCCTTGGCAACATGAATCTGTCTCAACTTCACAGGGAAACGGGAAAAACACTAACTTGGAGGACTCACTCAAATATAATGTTAAAGGAAAAGAGAAAATGTATTTGTATTGCTTTATTCTCTGAATCTAGGTTTTCACCTATTATTTGTTGTTTGGTTTTGTAGCACCCCATCATTCTGTATCCTACTCTTTACTATTAATCAATTTAACTCGTGGTGGTGGGTGTCCAGTGAAGATTCTGTGGGTGGGAGTTGAAAAGGCAACAGCAAGGGCTCCTTCACAACATTGTAGCTGTTGTAGTGTTTTTGTGATCAGCTCTTGTCACTGTGTTTGCTGTAAGGCAAAAACTGAGGTTTGATGGAATCCATCCCACCCGGGACACAAACTCTTCCCACTTATTAGAAAGCGAACGCACTAGCAAGACACGCCAAAGCCCAACGGCTCTGGTGTTATATGGTGTGTACGCTAGAGGGTCCTTGACGTGTCAGTGAGTGAGATTTACGTAACTTTACCACACAGCTAGCAGCTGGCCACCGTTACCCCTAAACCTTACTCTCATCCGTGTTATGGCACTATTGTGACAGAGCCCGTTCCACCATGGACACGAACCCCACAGATTAGAGAGAGAATGCGTTGGTGGTGCACTACCAAGACACGCCAAAGACCAAGGACTCTGGCGTCTGTTGATACAACGTGTCGGAGAAGTGAGATTTACGTAATTTTGTACCTCACAGCTACAACAGTAGCTGGCCACCGTTACGCAGGCTACAATTCTGTAGTTCGCCTGAATCGCAGTTGCCAAGGACAAATTGGCATCGTTTATGATGTCAACATGTTGACCGCAGCCACCAACAGCCTTTCCCATTCCCCATGATTTCTTTATTTGTTTAATAATAAAGCACTAGTCATATACTCACTGGTCCACAGCAATTTGACATATTGCTGCACATCGGCACAAAACAAAAAGGGTTCCCCACACTGTAGCGCATTCAGAATGGTAATTATCTCAAGCACCTGTCTACTCATTCAAAGGAACCATTGGCCTGTTCCCCTCTGTTTTCTGATGGCATTATTCAGATGAGTTCTGCATTGCAGTCTGAGTCATGTTTACTGACCAAAGCCGCAGTGTGAAATCCAGAATAATTGCTCTCCACAAACTCCCGGGGCATCTTCTGGCACAGTGTGCTGCTCTGTTCACTTTGGGTAGGAAGTCCGACTGAGACAAAAATTCTACCGAAATAAATGGAGTACATCTTTCTCAAAATGTCCTCCTTGATGCTGTTTTCAGTGTCACAGAGAGAAATAAAATTATATTAGCGCCACCATTATGTACTGAATATTTATTGGAGGTTCCAGTGTCTTAAAGATCTGGGCAATTACTGTGTTCATAACCTTAGTCTGAGTCCAGCTGGCAGTCAATTAGTGACTGACACCCTCCTTTATCAGGTCACATTTAATGTTTCCTCCCTTAGATGAGTGCTAGGTCTCCAGTACTAAGTTTAAAAATAATGTTTGTGTAATGCTTATTTCAACCACAAGTAGGCCTATAATTCCACATGCAAACGAGCAGTCCACATTTACCCATTTAGTTCTTTGCATTTACCTGATGTGAATAATAATCTGTTGTATTTAAATATGTCATTATTTGTCATGACAACAAAACAATGACATACTATCTCTCAAACAGGATGAGAGAGTGTGTCTCTTTAGTCCTTGTCACTTGTCAAAGCTGACAGTAGTGTAACTTATTTCAATAGAAAAACGTGTGACCTCTGTTCAGCATACCACCACCGCCTCCTTCTGATCTGTGCCGGTACACAGTGACTTTCAGGAAAGTGTAGGCTACACTGTGTGTGTGTCCAGAGCGTTTCAGAAGGATCTATATGAGACAGACAGCCACACTGACAGGTAGAGAAGCAATGTCACCGAGATGCTTCTGCTAGGGCTGTTTACAGAGAAGTGGTGAGGCAGGCATGCTTCCCAACCAATCAACACTGACTCGTCAGTGGCGCACACGCAGGTATAAACTCACGTGTACTTGACATCTTAACAGTCGGTGTGTTACTCCTGCCGTCATGTCAGTCCACAAATTGTTTCATGTTCTTTAGAATAACTAAATAAAACCAAAAAGCAAAGTGCTCCTCCTGGGACTAGGACGCAAAGAAAATACTTGTGACGCAGCGCTTTGTAGTGCTGCTTGTGTCGACTTTCTCAAAATGACACTTTCTACTCGGTCAAAGCTTGAATTTAATCGTGTGTCTTAATAGTGTGAGAAATAAATATCTGCAAAGGATTTACTGCCATCTATTGGCATTGAATGAAACATACGGAGCTCTCACCTATCGTGTTCTAAATACTAAGCCTTTGCCAGAAATTCACAATAAAACCAATTTTAAATATCTGCATTCAAAGTTCCTTTTTTTTAACACCCACAATATCACTTCCTTACCTGTTCCATTTAAAAACACTCAAGGAAGCTCGTTTCTTGGGGGACTAGTTGTGGCATAACTACTGAATTATTATTTGTCCTGCTGAAACACATGCAGCCACTGTGAGATAGGGTATGTCCACTACCAGTCAGGATTCACCAATAAAATAAAGCAACCATTGTTTTTTTGTTGTAGTTTAAACTGACAAAGTGTGGTGACCTTCCATTTATAACATCCCCAATCACAGCCTTGCTGGCCTTTCCCCCCCGTTTTTGTACGCTTGACTGAACCATAATTACCATTTAAACTGGGACACAAGTAGGGTGGATGAGATTGTTGTTTTGCAGCTTGCATCAAGCATGGCAGCCTGCCTTTTCTGATTGCTCGATTCGGTGGCACCAATGCCCCCTCCATAAAGATACAAATTCATTATGTACAATCACACAGAAAATCAGTAATTTGCTTTTATTTTTTTAAAAAGGACATACTATTGAATATAGAGAAAAAAAAAAACTGAATTCTAGAACATAGGCATACAGAAGATGTGAAGAGCAATTGCAGTTCATTTAGAGGGGTACTGCCACATTCACCTTAACTGGCACAGCTCCAACCAAAGTGTTGGCCACTTTAGAGCCTATACCCGGCAACAGGTTTTTATGATTGGCAGAAAATACAAGCTAGGAAGATAGACCACAAGAGGCCTTTACAGTGGTCCAAGGCAGTATGTATGATGAAAAGACATAAAATATGTGATCAACCTCTGTTAAAAAAAACAACAAAAAGGAACAGGACCCACAATCTCAAAAGTCAACTTTGAAATAAGTGAGCTGCCTAATTTATTTATATATAAAAAGGGACCAATCTTTAACCCTTTTAGATAAAAACAAAAAGGGGATGAACCACTTCACCTAATTTGTATTCTACCTCCAGATGAAAGGACAGGAAAACATCTAAAACAGAAAATCCCATCTAAAATGAACAAGATGTAAAAGCCCTTACATTACAATATACCTAGAAATCATTAAACATAACGTAGGTCAAATAAAAAAACAAATCAGAGACAGGAACTACTTTAATAAAAACTCATCATTCCTGACTCTAAAATACTTAAAAATAAAAACTAGCAATGATAATTCTGTATAAAACAGATGAGTGATGTTTGGCTTGAGGTCATTAGTCAGCTTCTTCCTCCTCAGACTCAGATTCTGAAAAACAAAATATCATCTCACTAAACACCAGTGTGACTGCAGCCATCTTTAGCAGCTAAAATGGTGGCAATTCATTTAATCAAAAAGTGCTCACGGTGCATGTAATCATCAGTGTTTTTGGGTGCAGACGTCATAGCAAGCATGCACATTAGTGTCTACAGCTGTGTTCACAGCACCACGGCATGGATCATGGTTGCTATGAATGAGCATACCATGTGTAACGTAGCATTCTCATCGTCAACAGGACAGTGAACAATTATTTTAATGCTCAAGGAAATTAATGCAATACAAATGTTTTAATATGCATGTTGTGACATCTTTTTATTAAGGTTAACATTAGACCTTATTATGAAAAAACAAACAGTACACTTAAGTTAGCAGTACCTCTTGTCTGCATAAGTTACCAAAGTTGCATTTTGGCAAATGATTAGAAAGACCTGTACCTCTATTTTAGAGGTACATGTTTTCAATGGGCTATCAATGTGGGGGAAAAAGGCTTTTTGCCCACAAAGATAGTTCTGGCATTGGCCACCAGACATGGACGATAATCAAGCCTCCCGCTCATTTGTGGCTCTCCACAACTAAATCTACTCTGTTGGACGTGAGAATGCCTTTGTACTAAAGAGGATGGTTTACAGCAAAAGGGCCATTCATGTCAGACTATTATTATTGGCATCGCGTTAGTCTAAATCAAGTACACATTTAGAGTAACAGTACTCACCTTCCTCTGCATTTTTTAGCCACTCCACAAACTTTTTCATTTGCTCGAGGAAGACACTCTTCCCTTTGGCAAGATGAGTTTCAGTGTACCATTTCAGAATTGCCTCCTCGCTCAGGACATCCGCTGCACAGAATGGCGGGGAAGGAGGGGGGGGATTTAATATAAAAAAAAACATGTCTATCTAAGCGGCTAAGCCAACAGCACAGATGTGTCCACAGGTGTTTGAAAAGTGATGTCGCCAAGCAGGTTTAGAGCATCAATCAACACAGAGCTTTGGCTATAATCCCTTGCCATCTGGCAGCGTGGCACCTAGCACCTACATACTTTCTCTCCATCAATCCAACTTTTACACAGAGAGAGCGACACAGGGTTACGAGCTACGACTTTCCTTCGTGTGAGAGACCACCCTTAGTGGCCATTTAGTAGCGAATTTAGGCGAATTGCCCTTACCTTTGTATAGCAAAACCACGATCTTCTGGAAGGCCTTCATGAAGTGGATGTTGTCGTAGCAGTACTCCTGTATCTTCAGCAGCAAAGTGAGCTCAGAGAGACCCTGGGAGGTGAAGCCCTTCAGCAGAGGGCTGTATTGCTGAAACACACAGCACAGCACGTTTGGCAAATACACTATGGAACTCCCCTTGTAGTTACAAGATATTACCATGCCAAGTCAAATGTCAACATTCCCTGACTTTCACCAATTAAAAATATGAATGTCTATGCTCTATATTGAGAGGAAATACAGGCCACCAGAACAATGTCTACATAAAAGACAGCATGGGGCGACAGTGGCACAGCGGATAGAGCGGGGTGACCAGGTGTCACTGGTTCGAGTGTCAAGGTGTCCCTGAGCAAGACACCTAACCCTAACTGCTCCCGGTGGTCAGGTGGGGCCTTGCATGGAAGCCATTACCATTGGTGTGTGGGAATGTGTGTGAGACTGGGTAAAATGTAGGGCTGAACGATTTTGGAAAAAAATCTAATTGCGATTTTTCTGACAGATATTGCGATTGCGATTTGCTTTGCTTTATTTTAAAATCAAGATTTAAGTTAAATATATATGTAACATTTTAAACATGTTATGGAGCATTACCACATGAGATGGCATCAAATTATTAACTGCTCTATATTCAAATGAAAATATGACATCATAAATATACAGGATTGAGCATGGATTTATTGCATTTTAAGACATGCAACAGTTTGTGCACATTGGCAATTTTAGAAATGTTTTTAAATGTGCTTAAGCACAACAAAATTGCATTTCAGCATCCCTTTAAATAATAAATGAAAATTATTATTTTCAGAATTTTTTTTTAGCCAATGTTTAAGCTCTAACGTTACATTTTCAAACTATGCTTGCCTGTTAAGAGATTGGACAAACATATACAGGTATAAACACATTGTTA
>JAODOY010000175.1:0-13983 GCA_025399855.1 Forbesichthys papilliferus | reverse complement strand
GTATACATTAGGCTAATATGTCATGAATATTATATTTTGTTGTCTATTCTGTTTGCCTGTGTACGCTATATTAAGTGGGTAATTAATATAGAACAGTAAACTGTCTTTTGGGATTTCTACTTATGACTACAGAAAGTTAAGTTATAAGAGTTCATTAGCATAGATAGTTATCTGTTCTGATTCTGAATGTACACTGTTATTGTCGGTCAAGTTAGAGTACAGATAACGACATTTTGATTACTATTTTGTTTAGGTAAGTGTGATGTAAGTGTGATATACATAAAAATATGTAAATCAACACAGCACTGGCCGGTAGCCTTTAACCGACAAACACGGGTAGCGTACAGCTGGCCAAGGTAGTCAAGGCAACAAGGAAGTTATGTCATAACCGAAGACCCGCCTTGATGAGAGGCCTGACAGATTTCATTTTCAAATTGAGTCCGTAAAAGCACGCGGTGACTTGAAAATGTATTTGCATTTGAAGGGAGGCGCTGTTTATCTTATTTCATTAGAATATGGCCCGCTGCAAAGAGCATTTGTCTATGAAAATTAAATTGTTATTTGGGATTGCATTTAAGGTTTAATTGTGTCCACTAAAATGCGAAGAATATTTTGAAAATGCTATTTGGGGTTCCATTTTCATTTTAATTTAGTCCTCTATGGACTTCCATAAGCAAGGGCTATATACATTTCTTTTTTTTTTCTTTTTTTATAAAAATAGTCCATTGCTGGCTTTCTCTTTGCCTGGCATAACAAAAAAGGCAATTGTCTTGTTAAATAACAGGGTAGAGATATTGAGTGTAATTAAAATGCTACACTTCGAAATGTGTGGGGTGAACAACATTTATGTTGCCCACCCCCACCCAAGAAAACTACAGTATATGAATGAACATAGGGCGGGCATTGAATTTATATATGACATATACACCAGTAAAGTCAGAATAGCAACAACAACAACAAAAGGAGAAGCCACAGAGTAAATGCCTCAGAAAGGTGACAGCAGCAAAGTACATTGGTTGTCCCTGAACACTAACCCGTGCCTCAGACAACAAGCTGCATTTTACTGGTTGAGTCCCTCGGGGAGGATGTGGCAGGCACAGCCTGACTTCTCATTGTGGAACAGGATAAATAAGCTTTTACACTGACATCTTAAATTACTCCGCAATTCAGTTTAGAATAAAATTACAGGACCTTTACAATGACCACAAGCACATGACTGTACATATCCTTCCTGGTACATGATGGTAATCAAACAGGAACCTAACAGGTAACGCTATCTTTCACTTCAGGTAGAGAAACTGTAGTTAAAGCTAGCGCACTATCAAGCGACGGCCCATATGATCATCCACAAGATTAAACACTGTAGCAAATTGGAACACGGAGCACAGGTAGTTCACACTAGCATGTAGCTGTAATGAAAGAAGTTGTGCTCACAACTATGGGGGTCCAGAGCCATATTTGAAACCTTTGTTCCCCCAATCAAGAACTGTGATGATAACAGAGGGGAACTAAGAAAGAACTAGAAGGATGAATTAACAATGACTAATAAAATATGGAGTCAGTTGGGGGGGGGGGTCAATTTAGAAACAAATATACAATGTCACGTTGGATAATATAAACAATATAAACACCAATAATAGCATTAGTTTATTAGCATAAACATGTTCCTCTCAAAGCTAAACAGAGAAATCAAGTCTCTGATCTGCAACACTGCAGCACTGTCCAGCCGGGAAATTCCCTACAGCTAATACAAGAAAGTGTGACTTTGTAAACAGGTAAATGTTTGTCTCAGCTTTATAAGATCAGTGGTACTGCCATCAGAGCTTAATCACAAAATGTAAGCAAGTCCCAGAAAGTCACTCCGGTTTCTGCCCGAGTCATCTTTTCTAGCAAGGCAAATCTTTGCCAAGGATTCTGAAACTATTACCAAGATTACATCAGCAGAAAAACTAAATTTTGGCTACTCCCTGCCACCCCCCCCAACACACACACATATATACATTTTATGTTCCCAAAAAGAGACAGTGCTATATATCGGGTTCTATTAAATGAAATTGTCAGAAAAGCCTCATTTCCTTTCATTTTCCATTGAGGAATATGTTAGGGGGGGGAAAAAAAGCACTGTTCACAATTATAGTCTGAATTCTCCTTGCACAACAGCCCACAACATCTGAGGGAATCATGATGGATGCAGTAGCAAACCGTGCTCCAACAGGTGGCGTCTACCTGCCTCTGGGGCGGTAATGAAAAACAGGGTATGAAAAGCTGAGGTACTTACATTGCCCATGTACTCTGACAGAAGGTCTTGGAGAGCCTGGCGGACAGAGTTGCACTCCGCCACGATGCGCTCCCTGCGGTCATCGCGCGTGCAAGAGGAGTCGGCCATGAGGGCGGCGCCACTGATGATGCTCTCCAGACGCTCCTCTAGCGAGGGCCGGAACCGCTCCTCGCTGAATGCCAGGGGGTCCACAATGATTTGTCTCTGAATGGAGAGAATGAAGAGGGACATTACAGACAGAAAACTTTATGCATTAAGTCTGCCAGAAAAATCAATGTCCGACAATCTTTCATAGTACATTAATTAGGATACTTCCAGCTGAGACCTGCTGGTTGAGATTGGTTTTCAAAGATCAGATACTAAACGCATAGTGTGGCAGATGGAAACTATTCAAAATTCCTTCCCATTCTATAAAGAGGCTGCTAACCTTTTTTTACTTAACAAAACATGACAAGTACAAAACCCATTATCCAGTGTATTCTTGGCAGACATTACACAACACTGGGTCCAACTGCAGTTGTTATACTTGTAGTTCATTGGAATATGGAATACCAGTTGTCAAGACAAAATAAATGCAAAATGGATATAAATGGCCAAGGTCCTATGAGCAAATAAATTAAAATGAAGGAAAGAAGCATTGGCAAAACAATGCATGCAGAATCACTTTCGCATTGGACAGAGCCATTTCAGTCAACAGATGAGCCTATGAATATATAATGCTCTTTTGTGGCAGCATTAGATTTTATAGCCTCTGTTACATTTCATTTGAGTCAAGGGGGCATTGTTCCTGGATGTATCGTAAGCTGCCCTGCACTCGTTTCTATCTGCAGTATGAGAGAATGCTTGTTTATGTCTGATGTCACAGGGCGAGCAAGCCTGCTGATAGAGGACTCTTGCTGCTGGGGAAGCACTGCAGAGGGCAACGCATTGCATCCATGCTTATGGCAGGAAGAAACAAAGCAGTATCTCCATATGACACACACACACACCAATATATTGCAGCTAAAATATTCAACATTTCGGATTTTAGAAATATGGTTATTAAACAGCCCACCCTCTTTCAAAACCACCACCAGCTCCCTCTATTTCATCTCATCTGACCTCCTCTGCTTGCGTGTCATATTGCCATGGCAACAGGCACCCGAGAGAGATAGAGAGAGAGAGAGAGAGAGAAAGTGTAACAGAGACTGACTCATTGGCTAATTTTGCCTCGCACTTGAAATTGGTTATGTGAAGGGAAAAATTCAACATGCAAGTTAAGAAAAATAGAAACTTTCCACTTTACCAAAATAATCACAGACAAATACGCATGTTACCATGCTGATGGTGCTTTAAATACTGTTAAGTCAACCAATCTAATTTGTTATGTTATATTCCTCCTACAGCATGTCATTCATCTGACTGGAGAAATAAATCTAAGCAGTTACGTCACTCAAAAAAAAGGTTTGACATTTGTCATCAAGGCCTTAAAGTGCAATGGAACTTTTGTTAAACCCTCCACTGTAGCTTTCTTACATCGATATTAAGTCCTCTTACAGACGTGCACAATGAATAAACCCCTCATTCACAGTAGGTGCGCCGCCAGCAACTCCGTTGTATCCATCCGGCATTTACGGCCACCTATTTCTACAAGATTTGTACTGTAAAAATCTATCATGCAGACAGACCCCCTCTGTTAATCGATCATGGCCTTCGCAGACAATCTATTTGACTGAATTTCATAAATTTTTTTTCAACTTCCTGGTTTACCAGGTATGACTATTCCAGCTCCAGGGAACTGCCTGTTCCTAGATTATATGCTCTTTTCTATAATGACACGTCAGTTTGTCACAGCAATTACATTAATCACAGGGCACAATATCAAGCAATATTATAAAACAAGCCTGTGTATTGACCGCACTTGTGCAAAACCCGGGATTTATTCAAAGTTACATCATTGTGTATCATAAAGCTAAATACCACCTGAATGTGATGCATTCTACTAGAAAATTAAAGCTGTTGTATGATGTGAATAGTCTTCCTAAGGGCAGTAGGGCCACTGTTAAAACTATGGATACAGTTCTCTATGATACAATATGTATAGCCAAGAATGCTTTTAACGAAATTCTTAAATTGCACAAATTGTTTTCTTTAAAACTTGATAGAGAAAACAAAATATATTCCACTTTAATATATATTCCAATGTTGTATAATTTATCCCAAAACTGTTAGACAAAAACAATGTACTGTATATGCACACTGCAGTTAATAGTCTGGAAATCATTATACAGCAGTGAATTTGTCAACATTAAGTGGTCAAATGTAGATTAAAAACTTGCAGGGCTCTCTAATAACTTTTTCCACTAGTAGCGCTGGTGCTCCTTACTGGAAATTATAGGAGCACCAACACAAAACGATAGGCGCACCACTAATCGACGCAACGCAGCTCATTCATATTTTTCAGTGTTTTCGTCATTTAAGGCAAATGTTTTTAGCAGTTGGGAAGAGGGGGGGGGGATGTTGTTGCACCTGGATGGTGCTCGTGTAGCCTGGCTCCGCCCGACAATTGCTCTGATACTCTCTGGTGGTAGAGCTAGATCAGATGATCTAAATCAGTTGTAGCAATGCCTATTGGTTAAACGCTGTCCAATAGTAGTCACATAAGGCTTGTGTGCCTACACCATACAGAACTATATAATAACACCAGCGTTCTCAGTTCATATCAATAGGTAGTAGGGCTGTCCCGAATACAATTTTACAGGTATCGAATACTTGATGGTTTTCAAAACTATTATTTGAATACTCTCTCAAAACACAATTAAATCAACTATAATTAAGAATAATAATTAATTAAGTAATCTTAGATTCCTAACTTCAGTGAGCATACATGTAAATATAGCCATGCGCTCACAATGGCCACTTTGACACGTCAATTGAGCCAGTCAGAGATGTCAAATAGCATTTGCATCCTGCATTAGCCAATAAGAGTGTGTGTTGAATGAATAGCCTCACTCTCTTCTTACAAACTTATAAGCCACTCACTGAGTTCGCTCAAGTTACCGCTAGCATACCTAACTAACGTTAGCTCGAACATTATTGAATCACAATTTTACTTGATCATTGTAACGAGGTGATTACAAACGCAGACGGACGGACGATCGAGCAGTGAAAGATTAGCAAAACAAATGTGCGCGGATATGCGACTGGCAGTTACCGTAATTTCCACAGTCGTGCCTAGATACAAAATTTTGTCACACTGTCTCCGAAAATGGTCGCAAAATGCGACTACCGTAAATTCCGGACTATAAGCCGCTACTTTTTTCCTCCCACACTTTGATCACTGCGGCCTATACTACAGTGCGGCTAATGCATGTTTTTTTTTATTTCATGCCGCCAAAAACATGTAGCCTAGTAACAGTAAACCAATACAATTGATGAGTAGTTCACAGAGGTCCGATGAAATTGTGTGATAAATTAAGCGAACTTTCACAATTAAATTATTGTAAATCAGTAATTTGTCAACAACAAATTAGTCAACATGGAAAACACTCGAAGAAAAGCTTATGATGCAGCTTTTAAGTTAAAGGCGATCAATCTGGCGGTTGAAGAAGGAAATCGAGCTGCTGCACGTAATCTTGGCATAAATGAATCGATGGTGAGACGGTGGAGACTCCAGCGTGAAGAACTGATTCAATGCAAAAAGACGGCAAAAGCTTTCAGAGGTAATCATAGCAGATGGCCCGAACTTGAAAACTTTCTTTAAGACTGGGTTAACAAGTGAGAGCGACAACAAAGAGACTGAAGTGAGAGACGAGATCCTAAGGCTGTTCAATTCGGAACTGAAGAGGCCTTTGATGGTTTTAGTGTGCAGGAGGAAGATGAAGAAGGCGATCA
This sequence comes from Forbesichthys papilliferus, assembly GCA_025399855.1. Taxonomy (NCBI): domain Eukaryota; kingdom Metazoa; phylum Chordata; class Actinopteri; order Percopsiformes; family Amblyopsidae; genus Forbesichthys; species Forbesichthys papilliferus. The sequence goes on along the minus strand of JAODOY010000175.1, from coordinate 7,832 downwards.
ATTACTTTTCCTGGTAGGCTGCTGTGTGTGTGTGTATATATATATATATATATATACATACACTTAAATTGTAACACCAGCTAACTGACTGCTTTACCTTCAGTATTTTATTTATTTTTTTTAATAGTTGTTGAATGTTGTTCATGCATACGCAACATAATTTGTGTGTTACCGATACATACGTATATTATATTTGTTACCATAAAGATTAAAATAAAAGTCAAAAAATCCTCGCGTGTAATATCTTTCTGTGTAAATATCTCATATTACAACTGGGACACCTGCAGCTTAAAATCCGATGCAGCCTCTACAAGTACAAAATTGATTTTCTTTCTAAAATTAGAGCGCGCGGCTTTTAATCAGGTGCGCTCTGTAGTCCGGAATTTACGGTAATTGGTTACAGTCTGGAGCCCTGATTTGCTATTAGTTTGTCTGTCTGACATTGCCTACATAACCAAAATGCTTGTGCCAATGAGTTTCTTGCTTAATTAAACTGCCCAATACAGATTGTAAAAAGATCTCTATTAAACACACTAGGACTTACATCAAAAGTGTTGAGGGCATAGGCCAGTTCTCCTCCCCCTGCTAGATTGCTGAAGGCTGAGTCCTCAGTGGCAGTTGCCTGGGCAGCGTTGGAGATGCCAGAGACCGCATGCTGCAGCTGTTTGTAGATGAGGTCACGGTTAGCCTTGTAGGCCGCCACGTCAGGGTGCTGCAGGCAGGCACGGGATGCCGTGTACAACATTGGGATGTTCCTCTGCAGGACGCCTCGAGCCGCAGCCATTTGGTCTTTGTGTTGGACATCCTTCAGCTCCTGTTAACATGACGTTTCAGAAATACGGGGACAAATGAAGGGACAGAAACTGTGTTACACGAGAATAGTCACAAAAAGGTCCAAAAGTCATGGGGACATAAGGGGGGGGGCATTCAAAAAGGAGGTCAGAGGGGATGGGGCATAATTTACTATAAACTATGTCAGTTATAAAATCCCTGGTACGCCGCTATGTAGACACTGAATTCGCGCTGGGTGACCCAGATTTGTTTCCGTCCCCTGTGGGAACACTACACAGTCATAATCAGACCCCATTACAATGTGTCGTAGCAATTTATTGCATTGCTTTTAGAGGCGCAGCATTACATTGCCATTACAGGAGGGAGGTGGTGTGATAATGATCACTGACTGGCCCAACGAAACCTTCCTACTGAAAAACAGTTCTTTGTCAAAAAACACTTAAGGCATTTTCTTCTTTTGCTTAAAGAAACATTTTCTTTCTAAATCATATTTTTAGTGCTTTCTGCATTCCAAGTACTTCCTTCATTCACATCAATCAAACACATTTCTCCCATCCATAAAATATTAACCATAATTGAAATTACAAGTAAATTCCATCAACAGTGTTATTCTGGGAGTGTTGTGCATTTAGGGAGATGTTAGTTAGTATTCCTCAACTCTGGTGTTGCTGCAAAGCCATAGTTAAATTAATACTTAACTCTGTAAAATCAGCATTCTGTGTTCCATTTAATAAAAAATATTTTCCAAATATTCCTTGAGAAACAATCTGTCCTTGTGCATTGCTACCATGACCACCATTTGAATTTGGCACATATGTATTGACCTTGCACTACTACTCTGTCATAGAAGAAAATATCTATTTTCACTTGAGTGTATTGGACAATGCGTTAGAACATTTTCAAATGAACCTTGAAAAACTTAATCACCGGCATCGCTAGCTAGATCTAGGGCTGGGGTGATATGGCCAAAATTTAATTTCAGCACTCACTGTATCGGCAAAAGAGTGTGAAGCAGTTGGGATGAGGATTAGCACCGCTAAATTTGAGGCCATAGTTCTCAGCAGGAAACCGTTTGAGTGCAAACTCCAGGTAGGGAATGAGTCCTTACCCCAAGTGAAATAGTTTAGGTACCTCTGGGTCTTGTTCGCAAGTGAGGGGGCATTGGAGCAGGAGATTGGCCGTAGAATCGGAGCGGTATTGCAATCGCTTTACCACACCGCTGTGACGTATAGAGCCGAGTAAAGCTCTCAATCTACATGGCAATTTTCGTTCCTACCCTTACCTATGGTCATGAAGGGTGGGCTATGACCAAAATAACTATATCACAGGTACAAGCGGCGGAAATGGGTTCTCAGGAGGGTGGCGGGCTTCTCCCTTAGAGATAGGGTGAGAAGCTTGGCTATCCGTGAGGAACACGTAGTATAGCCGCTGCTCCTTCGCGTTGAAAGGACCCAGTTTAGGTGGTACGGGGTAAATGTGGCTCGGTAAAGAGAAGTTTGGGGTCCCCTGCTGGAGCTGCTGCCCCCACAACCGGACCCAGATAAGCGGATTAAGATGGATGGACCGGTAGCATACCTATAAAATGCCATCTGTTTACTTGTACCCTAACCCCATTTTTAATGATTGCATTTCACCTGCTGGCGCTTAGCAGCCATAATGTTGAGCTTGTCCACCTCTGGTTTTAAGGCCTTGTAGTGGATGCCCAAATCCTGCTCAGTTCCCGCATTACGCACTTTCATCAAATTTTCCTCCACCTAAACACAGGTTGAAACATGTCAAAGGCAAGGTTATTACCAAGCTGTATTTATGAATCTCTCACACATTAAATAATAGAAAGTTTAATAAGCATAACGCATTTACCAAATGAATAATCTGGGCATAAAGAAAATCTTTAAAGATCTGCCAGGCCAAATGTGCTTGCTATTTTGATATCTAACCACCACAGAAAATTCAATTTCACAGTCACAAAAACCTCAGCAGCATTCCAAGCATTAACACAAGTTAATCTGGGCACCATTGGCCATGTCAGAGTGCTTGTTTTGCTAGCTCTCTGACAAGGAATGGTAACATATGCAGCTTGAAGTAGGCTATAAACAGAGCTCTGATGAGATAGGGGACAAAAGTACAACTATGTGAAGTGCCATGCTTATAATGGATGCATGCTGATGTGACCACATTTAACCAATTTAATAGCAGAGTGTGGTTATGAGGAATGCCGGGCATACTTGAGGACACAGACCTCAAGACAAATTTCAACTCATACTATTAATTGGGGGGGTAATAAGATCAGCCTTGTCTTACATGTTGTTCTCATAATGACCGTACTGTCTGTGCCTGTCTGAGCTCGTGATTGCATAAAGAACAGATTACACAAGAGCAATCAGAATTTGACAGAATTTCAAACAAACGTTAGTTCAAGGAGAACTTATATGTTCGAGGTAAGATAGTTAAAGTTAAAGCCAATAAGACGGAACAAGGCAAAAACCTTAATAGAAACAATCTCATTGTACATTGTTTCTACAAAATGTATTTCCTTGGTTTTTGTAATTGGCTTTATTCTTTTTATAAAGCTTATTGAGAAGAGCAAAATTGAAGAGACGCCTAATGCAAAAAATATGTAACCAATAAACTAGAGCTATATTTAAAACGGACAACCTTATTACCACTTACACAGCACAAAGTATATTATAATGTTAAAGGTATAGTCAGGTCATTCTGGAGAACGCATGTTGATATTAACACCTCTCTCTTCAATGCCATATGGATGCTCCTCAGATGCTCCGCCCCACACATTAGAAATGAATTGCAAAGGCTGCAAGTGAGCACCAATGTGTGTTCCTTTTTCATTTTTTTACTTTTATTTAAGCACACACAAAACTGGCAGCTAGAAGACTGTGGAGATATTCAATGAATTACACAAGTATTTCTGCTTACAATCCAACTATAATTTAAGTAACCTATAACAAATACATTCATAATATGTAATAGACATTTGGGGGGGGAGAGTATTCTCACCAACTTGAGTTGCAGTAGCAGTTTATAGACATCTGACATGTCCGCAAGCACCAGTAAATGAGTGACTGCTGACAGGAGGGCCCTTGCTGCCCGCACCATGGTGCCCCTCTTTACCGAAGAGCAGGGGTCTTCCGCAAACTCTCCAGATGCCAACTTCATTGATTCACCTGAAATAAATGCATATAAAGTGAAAAGTAAGGGAGTGTGAAAAAATAAATAGCCAGTTGGATTGTAATGCATTAGTTAGAGTAAAATCACTGTCGAGTACTCTGAAAGTGAAGGAATAACGAAACCAGCCTACATTCTTAGCTAAAAGCAGACTAAAAAATAACTAGATAACTAAAGATTATCCCTGTATTGCAGCTCTGAAAGCTAAGGGAAATTACCCAAGATCATCAAAGCAAGACCACTGCATATACCATGACACCTGCAGGAACCTTGTAGACTACCCACTAAAATAAATGTGTGGGTGTTAAAAGACATGGCACTGGCCAGTAAGAAAATGCAGAATATTTTGAGCTATAAAAAGAACCCCATCGGAATCTTTGCCATCTTTAAAAATAAATTATATATATATAAAAAAATTATATATAAAAATACACTTAAATTGTAACACCAGCTAACTGACTGCTTTACCTTCAGTATTTTACACAGAAATCTGCTAATTATATTGAAACTATATCCCTTGTTCTACAAGTTAAGCTTTAAGTGAAGCTAATCATTCACTAACAGAGGAACAAAAGTGGATGATCTGTTAATCATAGATATGCCACACCAGATTTATCAAAGGATTTACCAGCCTAACGAATGCAGGACGGAGTTGGCTTTAAAATTCTCTCCACGATCATCAAAACATTATACAACATATACATCTTACTGACACAACCTCTTTGCTTTGTCTATTATAACACAACCATAGCAATACACACAATCAACACAATAACCCATGCAGGCTAAAGCCTGAGTCATACTCAACAGAGACCACCTTAAGGTAGCCAAACAAATCAAAATTATTACAATATCACCAGGAAAAGGCAAATAAATTCAATTGTAAATTGGTGATTTTAAATGTTTTTAATCGATACATTTTGTAGAAGATTACTGCTTTCGTTGAACCCAAGTATGTAGTAAGTATGTGCAGACTCCACACATTCTGTGCAGGTTTAAGTTAACATTAGGGCTGCACGATTAACCGCATCGCAATCGAAGCTGTATGTAACCGCAAAAACCTGCGATTATTTATAAATAATTTCATTTAGGCTATATTCAGTCAAATCAATGTTGGTGACACTGACAGGATTCAGGAAGGTTTCTTTTTCCCTTAAATTTATAAAGATATACAAGAATAGCCTTTTTAAATGTGGATAGGTGTTAATGTATTTAAATTATTATAATTACATACTGTAAGTATACAACATATAACTATATAAGAACAGTTTACAAAAGGTGAGTAAATTAACAAATCACATTCAGTTTACCAGCTGGTTTGAATTAAAGAACACCAACATTAACATTTAGGCCTAGGTGCACCAAAGCTGACCTTGTATGTCAATGTTACTTACAGTATTAATCTTGTTTAATGTCTCCTTTCCCCATTTAGAACTTAATCCAACTTGTAGAATTCTCATTCATTTCATGAATTTCTTTCTGATAATTCAGTTCATGATCATGTAATGACCTGGACCATGTTACATGCTAGGCATAGGCCTATTGTTGTTCAGAGAGCAAAAATATGATCTATTTTTAGATTAGCAGCAGTGCATATTGTTAACAAAACTTAGTGTAAGAAAATTTAGAAATAAAAACGTTCACAACGCTAGCAAACTATATTAGTTGTTTTAGCGTGGCTTAAGCTGTAGCTGGTTATGCCAGTGCTCTACACGGCGCATTCAGCCATTACCGGCAGAGCTGAAGCAGAGGGTTCGGTGTGATTTGGTTTGTTGTGAACGCTTTCGTCATATATACGGAAGTTGATCTGATGGATGTGGGTTAGGAAAGAAACAAGAAACATACGCTTAAAGAGGTCAACAGAAGTGTCTCGTCAGTTTTGGCATGCTTGCTTTTCTATACAAGTAAAGTAAAATTAGTCAAATTCCGTGACAGTATATCAGCTGTCGTGTATCAGTTGCTGGCAGATAAAAGGTCAAATGTGCAACTTGCCTTGTCGCCGTTTTCTTTCTAAAAGTGAGGCCACACTATTGACCGTTTAGCGACATCCATCTTACACACTATGTCTATGTAAATGTATGCTAGGTTCAGAAATACACTGCAGTGATATTGCGTAGGCGTACAGCGTGATAGGCAGATGGCTACAGCTAAAGCTCGTTCTAATAACTAAATCGCATTGTGGAACCGACTAGCAGAACCGAAATTCTCTTTATTTTAAGGGTACCCGGTTCTTGCTGCTTTGGATTTGGTTCCAGCTTGGAACCGTGTTTCGGTACCCAACCCTAGTTATGGGCTTCATATATTACTTGTCCGATGTCTTCATTTAAGAAAACTGAAATGAGGGAGGCTGACTACAGTCACCATGTGTCACACACGCACACACACACACACCCCTAGCACCACCAGCGTGATAACTGCACATGGATGAGAAAAGAAAAAAAAACAAAGAGAGGTCAATTTGATGACAAAAGACTTGCTGTCTTGTTTGTCCAGCACCACGCTTTGTCCAACACTGGATGGGTCTACACAGTTGACTGAGCACACAAATTGAGTTTGTAGTCTCATTATGTGCTAGACAGTACACCACCCCCACCCACATCCTCAGTGTGCTTGAAGAGCAATGGTGCCAAATTTAAACTTTTAAAGATGACAATCCTATTATCAGTTAAGGCTGGGTAAACACAGTAAATACCATAATGATAAATACCCATAATAATTAAACATTTTTAAAATCCACGTCAGTTCAGATAATCATTTTGTATTTTCCAAGAAAAGAAATTAGGAAAAACATTGATTCAGAAATGCCTTGCGTCCAAAGGAGTAAAAGGCAAAGCAGTTTTCGGCAGCTGACATTGTTTTTTTTATTTTTAAGAGCAAGACCAAAGTGGCTTTTAAAAAACGGTATTTGGTATTCTTAAAACAAATGGCCATCTCCCCCCGACATAGTTTTGGCATGATTCTTTGATTTGTTTCCATCAATCAGAAATTGGCTGACAGACATCATGATATTGAGCAGGTATTGTGGAAAAAAGGGGGGAAAAGCCTAAAGCAGAGTTCAAAGTTCTACTGAACTAAAACACTAATAAGCTTTTGTTAAAGCTCACCGAATTGCTGTGATCGGGATAATCAGGATCACCTTCTCTTCCCCTCTCAAACAAACACACGCACAACACAGTATTGGAGGATGTTTCCTTTGTTATCAAAGCTTAAAAGTGCTCTGTACTATAGTAATAAATACTGTATGTAAATGTATAATATAGTAACCTGACATGACACATGGATTTATAGAAACCATCCATCAAAACTTTGTTTGAAAGTTTTAACTTTCAAAAAAATTATGGGTGAACCATTTGTCTGTCATTGTTAGTGTAGTAGCTTTCACAGTCACACCTAAATAACACCCTTAACTATTAGTACGACACTGAATGGTAAGTTACTCACAGCTGCTATTATCTGAAGCCTCTCCAGACTGATTCTCATGGCAAAGTCAAACTGAAGCTTGCAAGATCATTATAGTTTCACTAGGCCAACTCTATAGGCTAGAGGACTAATATATAGGCTAGACTAATATATAGGCTAGTGAATTTGGATTTAGAAATAGGGCTGAACGATTCTAATTGCAATTTTTCTGACAGATATTGTGATTGCAATTTGATTTGCAATATTTTAAAATCAAGATTTAAGTTAAATATATATGTAACATATTTAACACATGTTATGGAGCATTACCACATATGCATTTTAAGACATGCAACAGTACGTGCACATTGGCAATTTTAGAAATGTGCTTAAGCACAACTAAATTGCATTTCAGCATCCCTTTAAATAATAAATGAAAATAATTATGATTATTATTT
>JAODOY010000173.1:0-13983 GCA_025399855.1 Forbesichthys papilliferus | reverse complement strand
ATATATACACACATTTTTACAATGAAAATAATAAAAAATACGTTATCTAGTATTTATTTATAATGTATTTGCAAATAGATTAGTATGAGTTTAGTTTATATGCAAATGTAGAATACACATTTAAAAACTAAAAATAAAGGCAGAGGTAATATGAAATGTAATGTGCAGCCAGTCCAGCTAAGACACCTCTGTTTACAGTATATGGCTTGACATGAATCCTGCAATATCATATGATAGTGAACACACAGTAACCACATTTTAAAAGAAAAACGTTTTTTTTGTTTTGTTTTTTTACTGAGAAAAAACCTACGGTATTTTTTAGCTCTTATAATATAATATTAACATAAACATACACGGACATCAAAGAAAATCTGTTACATTATGTTTAAAATACTTTACTCCTCTTTTATCAGGTATGAGTAAGATGCCTTTCAGTGATTAACATTTTCATGTTTATATCAGTCAAGGTTTGACATACAGTGTTAAGTCATAAAAGCTAACATATAAACATAAAACATTTATAAGTTGACACATTCTAATTCTGAATCAAACATTTAAAAAAACGCCTCATCCATTCGTATCAGAGGCTGACAACTTCAGTGGTCCTGAATGAGTTGATATCCTTGCATAAATGCATGCTGGTGAATCAAAATGATGATTCATACATTTCAGTATGAGGTTCCAACAATGATACCCTACAGTACAACAGAACCACAGTGCCTCCATGGCATGACATGACATGTTGCTGACATATAGGGATGAATGGAAGTGCATAGTCTTTGAGCACCCAACATGGTGGGGGGAAGGGTTGATTTGGGATATGTTGGTGGGGAGTACAGTGGGCTGTGGACAACACAGCCTCCTCCGCTGATACTTTGAGTGCTTTCGTGTAGTTAGTTAAGTAAGCAGTGGGTGGAGGATGGGTGGTTGTTGGCCTCAGCTAGCCAAAGACTGCCGTGTGAGCTTGGAAGCCGGTGAAGTCATTTGGAAAGGGATATGTTGACGGTCCATGGCTAGCAAGCAGAGATGTTGTCAGAGGTCGTGTGGGCAGCATGTGTCACAGTCTGGAGTTAACCATGGAGATGACCACTGATGGTGGACCAGTTAAAGAGCTGGCTCAGTGATGAAGAAGTCACTACAGTAGCTCCTCTCATCGAGACGGCTGTTTTAAGAGTTCTTGGCCACCAGTCTCATGGTGATGGTTTTCACCTCTGAGTACTCCTTCAAGCCGCTCTCTCCCCTGAAAACAATGTTAAACAGTGAATACATGCGTACCATATACAGGACTGTATACAGTTCACTCTCCAGCATGTGTTTCAGAACTGTGGTTTCAAAATGGCATCCCAATCTGTCTGGATTATTTCCGGAATGCTCAGGGTGATATCACCAGTTTTTTTTACTTAGTATTCATTTTTAAATGTTATGCTTTTTAAAGAATGCACTGTATTTCATATTATGTGGAGGTAATTTGAAAACAAATGGCTTACACCACTACCACTTAAACATATTATAGCTTTATGTTCTTACACAAAATGTTCGTTGTAAGCAATTCAGTTCTAAACACAAAGCCAATATTTGTCAAATCTTGGCTCATTGTGTAGATTCAGTGAGCCAGCAATTCAAAGGCATACTCACAATTCACGTCCGTTGCCAGACATTTTATATCCCCCAAATGGACACTGCGTGCTCAGGGCGTTGAAGCAGTTTATCCTAGGAAATATACAAAACATAGATCATTCTTCTAAAGTTGACTCCTGCTCAGTTTAGTGTGTATCATGTTACACAATAGTTATGTCAAGCGTAATAGTGCTAATGCAGCATTTTGTATGCTTATAATGGAAATTACTATTTGTTTATGGTTTGCATTTTATCATTTTTTCATGGTGTGAATGTGAATGTATCTGAGTAAAATAATTGTCTAAACCTATAATTAAATAAGAAACAAAGACTATTGGTGCTGAATATTAACTGGAACTTTGTTTACATTTTATAGCACTTACCATACAGTGCCTGCCTGCATTGCCGTGGATATGGTCATAGATTTGTTGATGTCATTGGTGAAAACAGCAGCAACTAAACCATATATTGTATTGTTGGCTCGGTCAATCACCTCTTCAATAGATTTGAACTTCATGATTAGCTGCACTGGTCCAAAGATCTGCAAATCATACAGTATGTGGTCTGACTATGTCCCAATGTCTTCCAATGATCACATAAATAACACTCGAAGGGGTGTGAATGCAAATGAATCGCATTGTGACCTTTAACATTCTTAGTCATAATCAGCTCATTCTGTGGTCAAGTTGTGGAAACCATTGTGCACAATCGGGGTACCTCCTCCTTGGCGATGCGCATTTCATCCCTCACATTGGAGAAGACGGTGGGCTCAATGAAGAAGCCCTTCACACCCAGAGCTTTGCCCCCGCATTCCAGCTTGGCGCCCTCACTGATGCCAATCTGGATGTACTCTAGCACACGGCTCTGGTGCTCCTGGCTTATCTGTGGAGAGAGGCGGGAGAATCAAAGAGAGGAATCACCTCTCAAGTGTGGCAATGGTGGACAGAACAACATGTATTCTCATTAAAGATAAAAGGTACGCTCCTTGATTGTGCAATGGTGCTTCAGAATCATAAATCACTGTTTATGTTTTAAACACAAATGTGCACAAGATGTAGGGAGGAGTAGGGAAGGGTACAGGCCTAGGAGCTCTGTAAGAAAGATTATCGTATTGATAAACTCAAGCAAGTCAGCTTTCAAATGTGTGAGGGGTATCAATCCACAATATGTCTGTAGCACTGGTTTCAACCAGTGGTTGGGAAGGGCAATGCAGTTAGTGTGTTTCAAAACATCTGTGTTAACAGTTAACTCATTTAGCAAATGCATGAGTATACATTACAAGGCGCAGGTAGTAGCTAGACATCTTGCACAAGGATGCTTACAGGTAGACCAGACATGTCGGAAAACACAACCTTTCGGCTGAGAGACAACCACCGTGACCACTAAAGTATCCCGCCTATAAAGCTTGGAGTGTTGTACCTTTATTTGATTCACTGACGTTTGGTGGCACCGTATGAAATTGATCAACACCACATTTAGTGTTTGGCAGCAAATGCAACCACTGTGGTTGGAAAGATGTGTTAAATGCATCAATGCTGTTCTCTTTTTGGACGATGTGTTGAAGCATCCAAGAACAGTGTTGGGCAGTAACTAGTTACAAGTAACTGTAATATTATAGCTTGTTTCAGTAACTAGTAGCGTAACAAAGTACTTTCTCCAAAACGGTAATAATTACAACTACTAATCCAAGTAATGCTGCATTATTGCATGAGATTTCCCCCCATAGACCTCCATTTTATAAAGACGTGCCTTATTATTTTGTTGGTCTTAGCAAACTTAGGGTAGGCTAATTGAACCAACCTGTCCGATCATCTGGTTAGAGAGGCTGCAATGTTTTCACTTTGGCTGACTGTTGACACTGTTCATTATTGTTCCAATAAAGAGGATTCAATTCTAAAATGAGCTGGCTACACATGTTATTTTTCAGAAGGAGCAGGGCAGGGTAGTGATTGTGAAAGTAATATAGTAATGTAACAAGAAATGTAAATAATTACTTTTAATACCCAGTAATAAGTAAAGCAATAGTATTACTTTTTGAAGGAGTAATACATAAATACATTTTTTTTTACAATTCCTGAGTAATTTGCCGAACACTGTCCAAGAATTACTGAGGGGGCCTGCTTACCCTACCTGTGTTTCACAACTGAGAGGTTGTCATTCTCACCTGAGGACCCTGCTCTGTAGTGGGGTCGAAGGGGCTGCCCACTATCCTCCTCTTGGCTCGCTCCACACTCCTGCGAACAAACTCCTCGTAGATCGACTCTTCTACGTAGATACGAGAGCCTGCTGTGCAACACTGGCCTGCGTTGAAGAACACGCCCTGGTGCGCTTGTTCTACAGCCAGATCCACTAGGCGAAAGAATTCCAATTAGAGCCTTCCGTGAACAAACCAAGCATCTATGGAAACACGTTTGACTCTATACCAGGAATATCGACACAGGAGACCTAGTAACTGAAGCAGGATCTATTTTCTTTAAGTTGTCAGGCCCTGTTCCCTGTGCAAATCTGATATCTGACACCTGAGAGACAGAAACCCGCTGTTGCGCGCGAGGGGTTAACATGGCCCCGTGATTTATGGGTCTCTGCTGCAGCAGCAGACGGGCAGGTTCCATTCTCCTGATTTACAGTCCTGGGGGAGCCGCTCTCACGGCTGCTGAAAGCATTTGAACGCCATGGCACCCCAGGTTTGGGTGAGACACTTACAGTTTACACGAAACCCATCCATCCATTGGTTTTCAGTGTTATTTGATGTGATATAATCCAGTCCACGTGCTTGAGCCTAAGACCTGCTAAAATACTATTATCACTGAATAAGGCTTTGGGTAGATAAGTCCTGTGGGCCAGGCTGGATTCAAATAAATCAAAGGCAACAAGTGGTCTCTGGGATAACATGTGTGTCTTTGATGGACCACCTACTGTACCATCTAATGGGTGACAGGTAAATGGGCCAATGAAGAAAACATGTCTGAAAACTTACAATCAGCATCTGCAAATATGATGTTGGGATTCTTTCCTCCCAGTTCTAGTGTTACTCTCTTCAGATTACTCTTCCCAGCTGCTTCTTGGATCAGCTTGCCAACCTAGGAAGGAAACAGATCTATGGTTGATGCAGGCCATTATCCAGATCACAAAATCAGCTGGATATAGCAAATAAATAGGTTAGCAAGTTGGTTCCAACCGTGAGAGAGGCACCAGTAGGCCTGCTGAAACATGAGACCTGCTAAATCACACACCAAATGTTGATTAAAACGCTTGGAAAGCAGAAAATTAAACGATATTTCAGCACTGAACAGCATCCTGTGCCTAATGAGGGACAGGGGGAACCAACCGCAGGTTACAGTATGTGGGTGGGAGCTTGTGACTGGACCAGATGGAGCTGCTGCAATACCGTATGAGAGAGCCTGAGGGTCTTGTTTATCATGACATATATCTGCTGTGTCAATAGTGAAGATGACAATAAGTTTAGGGTGGTTCCGTTTCCACCCCCTTATTTTCCAAACATGACTTCTTCTTTTCAAGAGAGATCTCAAATACGTAAGAGCTACTGAATACCAATCATATTTTCCACTCCTACTGCCTATGATGCTCACAACTAAGAACTCTTGGCAGTCACTGTTTGATGGGAGGACATTTCTGTGTCACTGGTGCTTCTGAAGCTACTGACAAATTCTGAGGAACACAATATACTCAAAACTGTACCTTCGACAGAAAACACATGTCTAGAAACATCACCCTGGCAACCATGTGCACCCATCTTCCTGCTAGTCCCACAGACTGTTTTGTTTTCCACAAGAGAAAGGAGCACAGAAGGAAGAAGATAAAGGAGGGGGGTGGGGGGGGGCTTTCCATGTCCCACCCATGGAGACTCATCGCCACACACAACTCAACTGTTCCAGAGCGTGAATGGACTGGACTGTAGTCTATGAGAGGAGAGGACTAAATAGAATAATAGACGTTGATACACTATGGCTGAGGTGTTCAATGTTTTTCAGACCCCTTGGCTGATAGAAACACGGCACAGAGACCACATATTTAGTTGCCGGACCAACAATAATGTGTAGGACGGCCTATAGCGCCATGTATAAAAGTAGAACACTTACTAGCCATTAAAATCATTATTGACATATTTATATATTTATAGTACAGGCTGTGGTTTTGTTAATGTATATTGTGGGATCAAATCATTTGGAGGACCTCCTGTAGGACCCTTATAGGGATCCTGGACCCCTTGTTGAAGACCTTTGCAGTATGGAATGGGATATAAGAGATGTAGAAGAGATTAGACTAGAGCAAACTAGACTAGGGAGTACAATCGTACACAACAGAGCAGCTTGAGCTCTGAGCAGTGTCAACGGCTACACCACTGTAAACACAAGACAACACTTAGCTGTCCGGTTCCGTGAGCCATTTTTTCTTTGATCAGGAACTCAAAGGGTTGACTAAGGGGAGGTTAGCGTGTGTGACTACGAAGCATACAAGAGAAACATGCTGGGCCACTTGCTTCCTTTGTGAGTCCATCACAGCCCACGTGTGTTTGAGCACTATGATGAGCTGTGGTCCAAACATCCACCTGTAGCTACACAGCCACCCGGCAACAGCACGCTTTCTTCTCTGTCCCCTGTGACTACAGCGACACTACCAGCACTGTGACTCATTGTCTGGGCATTGACAGCCTGTTACAGTGCAGACGAATGCCCTCTATAATTGACTCCAGATCACAGGAAACAACAGGAACACAGGAGTTAAAGACAACTGGGACGCTCGTGAAGGAAAAGTTCACTCACCACAGAGGATGAAAACAAATACGTTGTTGTGTTAGAAGGTGTATGTGCGTGCGCGAACATCTGCGTGACAAATCTGTGTCAGCTTTTGGGGCAGAGAAAGAAAAAATAAATGTCATACACTGCAAACCTGCGTAGTTCTAGTGAAATGTTGTTAATATGAACTGTGAACACAAAGAAATTAAGTTTGGTTACTTGATTATACTTGATTATAAGGTTTCACAATAACTTTACGTAGCTGAATATATAGTTTGTTTCACCGTGTAGAGAATTCCTATCACGGGTTGATTCATGGTCGTTTTGGCATGGAACAACAGATGTGTTTTCTTTTCTAAACTCAATGATGCATTCCAATGTAATCTCTAGTATAATCTTTAGAGATAATTACACATATTGTGGTGGTTAAATTAATGAAGAATGGAAAATAATGTAAATGGCGCACAGATACATTTAATCTCTTAATCTGTATTTGAATAACTATAACTTAAATCTAAAATTTAGATAATAATTTCTAATCAGTTTGATTATTTTCTCTTTGGCTGCTGTATTTGCTTGCCCACTTATCAGGGCATGGTCATATTGTGTGTGTGTGTGTGTGTGTGTGTGTGTGTGTGTGTGTGTGTGTGTGTGTGTGTCCTTATTGAAAAGGTTACTCATAAGAAATACACAAGTGGAATGTTGGCCCTCTCACCCAAAACCTCAAGCCTATTTCAAACATTATATAAACCTGGCTCTTTCACCGAAGGTGCATGTGAAATATATGCCGGTCACATCAAAACATACATTTTACAACATGATTGCTGTATATACTTGTACTACAGGGATAGTTTGTGGCTAGACATGTCAGATGTTTACAAAATGATCTGCACAAGTGGGATCTGCTGTCACTCTAGCCTGAGGAATGTGTTCTGACCATGTGAACCCCAGAGCGTTCAATGCCTAACATGGTATGCCCTTGATGATTTAGCGTTCCATTAACTTCTCTCCAGGTCTGTTCTGTTTCCTGTGTGTGTCTTGTAAGCTCAATAAAAGGCACCATTGAGGTACAGTACATGACTTATTACAGCAGAGAGAACGGGGAGTGTTTTATTTTTATACGGTTATGATTACAAAACAGATAAGAACGTAGATGTAAGTAAGACAGATGCTAGAAGTTCTAGCGGTGCTAGCGGTTAACGATGCTAACGTTGTGTCAGTGTGCGTGCAGTGGTGCACGCACACTCTGGGACAAATGCAAAGACCCCTGTCATGAGAGCTAATGACAGGGCTGGCAGTTTATAGAAGACCCCATTTGTTTGTCATTGGGACTTCAATAGAGCCACACAATGTCCCCCTGAGTGGCTGCGTCTGGACTCATGCGCTGCACATGTTGCTCGCTGTATCACTCGAGTAAGCTAACAGCATGTAGTCTAAGCTGTCTCATTAGGGAGAATTACCTTGGTTGATCCTGTGAAAGCCACTTTGTCTATGCCCATGTGTGAAGCGATTGCAGCTCCTGCCGTTGGCCCAAATCCCGGCAAAATATTGATGACTCCCGGTGGAAACCCAGCCTGTCAAAACAACATGAGAGGAAACAAGCTTTAGAGGAGATGACAGGAGAGCCAAGCAAAACCACAGGCAGTGTGAAGGAATCCGGACCCAACCCAACCCTCCCTACACAACAGACACAGAGAAGAACAGACAAGAGGCAAGAGACACACAGTCTCCGATAAGAGGGAAAATAATAACCTTGGAGGATATGATATGTGAAATGGCTATTATCTCTAATACATACCACTGTATGTACTGTAATGGTTATGTTTGGTGATAGACAGCACCTGTACAGGACACTGTTGTAAACAGAGAAGAAGCTAAAGTTGACATGGCCCTGTTAGTGTCAGTATGCACGTGTGCATGTAGCCTTACAGCACACGTGCATACACATAATCTTGACTGTGAATGTTTTTACCTGCCCGGGGTGCTGTTTGTATTTAAATTGTAACTAACAATAATTCAACTAAATACAGTATATTATGTAATACTATACATGTGAGCAAAACCTCTAAGTCCATTTGAAAAAAAGTAGCTTTTAGCAATTTAAACTGCAGTACTTATTAGGTTTCCATATTTGGGTTCATTTGGGTTTAACCAAAACACCTTTATTGCAATGCAAAGGCTGTGTGTCACTGAATAAAAAGTAATATCTTCCAAAAATGTGTCCCATCAGCCCCAACCTTGAGAAGCCTCTGACTGTGTACCTCCTTGATGAGAGCTCCCATGTAAAGGCAGCTGAGTGGGGTCTGCTCAGCTGGCTTGAGCACAACAGTGTTTCCACATGCTAGCGCTGGGCCCAGCTTCCACGCTGTCATCATCAGAGGGAAGTTCCACTACGAGAGGGTCATCGCACACACACACACACACACACACACACACACACATGCGCGCACGCACACACCCACACACACAAGCACACACGGGATGAGGACATCGTTGCGGAGACACTGGGTGGTCAGGAGTCAAGTTCAGTAACTCACTGCTCTTAGTCATTATGTGCTCTCATTTTCACTCTGTCTAAACACGGTGCAGTGAGAAAAGGTTCTGGGCACTTCTACAGTACTTTCCCGCCCCGCGTGTTATGAGAAAGCAGGGGGAAGTTGCGACACACGTGCTGTGCTCAGATCCATATCGCTGCACACACACACACACACACACACACACACACACACACACACACACACACAGGCCTGCCTGTGTTATTTCTGCTGTGCATCTCAATACAGAGTCTCACACTTACAAAGCTCTTACACAATCCACACACTTTCTCCCTGACTTTTTCCTTTCCTACTAATCATTCCCGTAGAACCACCCCCCCCCCCTCCGCCCCCGCCCCTCCTCCCCGGTTTCCCTCGATCCCTCCAAGATCCCTCTATCACTCCACTTCATTGGCATCTCTCTAGGCTTTGTTCCTGAGTAGATTTATCCAAAGATACACTGAACTGCAAGAGATTCGGGGGAGTTCAGTTTGTTTCAATATAGTAGCCCGTCTTTGTCCTGTAAACCTCAAGAACACCAGTTCCTGTCATCCCCCTTAGAGTTACATTGTCCATGATATAGTTCTATTCATGAATGCATGCTGATGTTTGGCTCACTTCAATGGTAGACATACTTACAGGAATAATTTGACCGCACACTCCAATGGGCTCATGTCTGGTGAATGTAAGATACTCTCCATCTGTTGGAGAATGCAGTGACACACACACACACACACACACACACACACATACACAAATGAATAAATCCAATGTTATTGATTAATTTGAAATTCAACAGATTTAGACACTAAAATGCTTTTGGCTTGAATACAGATGGAAGAGTACATCAATGCGTGTGATTGTTTTTTAAGTCAGAGGGAGCCATTGGGTGTTAAACTGGCATGGTTTGCTCATACTGTAACTTTTGCATTACCGCGGTATAATAAGGCAGAACTGAGAGCATGCCATGTTAGTTCATGTGCTGATATTGTAGTAAAATCTATTGATATTGACTACATCTGAAGTGAGTACAGTGTTTCAAGTTTTTTTAGATTTGTGTTGTAAATGGTAAATAGTAAGACATACACCACAGATTTACAATTACCAATGAGTATTAAACGGTGACATTGTTTACTTCAACTAGATTGATTCCAAAACAACTAAACTCATAAAAAAGGTCTGTTATAATGCTAACATTTACTGGTCATAACATTTTCTTTACTAAATTATTTTGTTAGCCCAATAATAAATTCATTTTAAATATTGATTGATTGTAAAGCAAACTTGACCAATGTACCGTAGCCACAATGTTCATGATAAGATAACTGTTCAACTTTCCACAGCTAAACCGCAACATGAACAAACCCCTAGTGGACAAACCCCAGGAATACGATTGTTTATTCTCAAATTCTACTACAGACAGGTTTAGTGCTTGAGCCAAACCTCTGAGAAAATGCTGATCAAGGCTACAGTCTTGTTTTTTAGGTGGTTGCCTCTGCTGCACTCGTTCTCCTGCATTTTTAATGACACAGTGCCTTTAGAAATGTGAAATGTTTATATCTAACATTACATTTGGCGTGGCATGATAGGAAAGTGAATTGAACTGCTAAATCCAAACAATACCTTGAGTTGATGCTAAGGCTTGAGCGGGCTCTCTGCTGCTGCCTGTCTCTCTGCGACAGTGAGCATTAGTGCTCAGATTTATAACTGGCAGAGGAGTGGCTCTGTTTACCTTCACAGCACCTCTCTGACCTCTCCAGCGTTCATCTCCAGAGCTCATCTTCAGCTACCGTCACTTTTCTAAATCCTGCATAGTCCACCTACCACCCCCACTCTTCTTTTAAAAATTCCTAAGTCTACCTCTGCTTTATATTATTATTATTATTATTATATAAGAACATTAGTACTGTACTGTTTGTATTTAAGCTAGAAGGGAAACATGAGCGTACCCATTGGAATGGACGTGCCATGGATCTTGTCCGCATAACCAGCATAGTATCTGAGTGTCTTTATGGTTCCTTGGAGGTCCACAAACAGAGTGGGCAAGAAAGGCTTCCCACTGTCCAACGACTCTATAGTCTGAAGAGAGATGGAGGAAAGTTGAGCAACATAAGGCCACGGGCATTGCCGTTAGGTTCCAGTGTCTCTCTCTAGAGTGAAATACGATGTGCAGGTAACATGAATACATTCCCTGCATCGTGCTATCTATCTTCCAGTGTTACAGATATGCTACAGTAAATGTTCTCATTTCAGTTAGATAAAAGGAGCCCCCAATAAATATGCTAGTTATAGTCATACTCTGATATAACAGACTGATAGTCTGTGTCCTTACTGCTAGATAGATGCTGTCTCTCTCCACCAGGTCAGCCAGTTTAGACAAAAGTCGGCCCCTTTCAGACGCATCCATCCTCCGCCATACTGATCCCAGGGAGAAGGCTAGGCGAGCAGCCTGCACTGCCTTAGCAACGTCAGCCTTGGAGACAAAATGAGACCCATTTTTAATCCCGTAAACGCACCCAACAGCTATTCCTCCACTGCCTTTTAGAAAGACAAATCGAGACGTACAATGGATCTACCATTAGCATACCTAAAGATTTCCTTTGTTTGACTTTTTCCACCTAGAGGTACTGATTAGGTGAAGGTCCAGACACGCTAAAGCACATTATAGACTAAATTCACACAGCATGTTTGCATTTCTTACTTTTATTTTACGCAAACAGTTCACACGTGCAAAATAAATGGAGACCAGGAAGTGTGGGAAGAAGGAAATCTGGAATACACTAGAGTTCTCATTGTAAAAATATAGCAATAAATTAATGCAGTATAATCTTACAGTACGTTCAGTAGAGAAGCAGAGAAAAGAGGTCATGCTCAATAGTGAAGTACCTTCTCTGCTTCCTGGACCTCACAGATTTGCTCTCCAGTGGCTGGATTGTAAACTGGAAAGACCTTCCCACTTACAGAGTCCTGCCACTCATTATTGATGAAAATCTGCAGGGAAATATTGAAACAGTCTTGTTTATATATTGAAACAGTTTGCAGTTCTACAGTACTTTTGTTAAAGGCATAATCACATTTCTAAAGGAGTGAATGCAATACTTCAACACTTATTAGGTGCAAAGAAGGCAAGGCAAAATTAATGTTGGCCTAAATCCTATCCTTGTAACGCGTTTGCATTTTGAGTCTAAAAAGACTACGCATTTGCTTCCTACCGGGACATCTACGTCTTGTCCTGTGTAAGGGATATGGGAGAAGTTCTGGATATCTGGACAGAGATTCCTCCCTGTCCAGCATTGCTCTTTGGGGAGTGCTCCACCATCCAGACAAAGGGGTGGGTGGGGGGCAGATAAATCCCTATCAGACACCAGACACCCCACCTCCCCCATACCCCCAAACACAGACACACGTTTCACAACATCACTGCTCGTTTACGAGATCATAAAAGCTGTGGTGCACTTGGTTCCTGTGATGTGTTAAAGCAAGCCTTCCGTTAAACAACCTGGCCTGGGATTCCAAAGAGGACATATTCAACATCTATGAAGTCTAAAAGAAAAAATGTAATGTTTACAAGGAAAAAAAACTGGGAATTATCTCAAGGAAGTGTCTCGGAGAAGGTTTCCAGTAATGAGCCTCTCACCAGCTGACAAAAAACAAGCCCGCATGCAAAGTGTGATTTAAAATTTGTAAATATAAATTATGTAAAAAAATAAATTCCATCGCCGCTGACATGTTTAGATCCATTAGGCAGACTGCTCACATACTGTTTTAAATGGCTGTCAGTCTGCTTGATAGATAGAGTGTAAGAAGAACATCTGCTGGCACAAACCCTTCTGTGTATACATATACTCTTACCACCATTTTACTTGGGCGGAGTATTGAAAGCAAATCTGAGAGCACGGTTCAAGTGTTCCGCTGGCCTATAGGCCTCAGTAAGTCTCTTAACATGTTTACTTCATAAACGGGGCCATCTAAGTAGTTATTGGTTGTAAACTGTTGCTGTGTTACAGCAATGTGTAAAATGTCAGGGAGTTTGAAAACTGCTTTGTTCAAAGCAAATGCCCTCACACACACACACACACACACACACACACACACACACACACACACACACACACACACGCAGAGGTCAATAACACTCACATACAGCCTCCTCCTTTTTATTCCCATGTGGTTTATAATAAGAAGAACGCTCGTGTGTGAATAAGTCACGTGCAACACGTTTAAGTGTTGGGTACTGCTCTACAGCACCATACTTCACACACGTATTCCTCTGCCACACAACTGACAATAGACACAGACCACAGTGGGTTCTCCCTGCTTTGCTCAGCATTCTTTGGCGCCTACCATCAGAGGCCACCTTTAATCTGCCTCTCATTAAGGGCACTTCATAAAATTGTCAGTAACGATAAGGAGCAGAGAGCCCGCTACAAAAACAGAAAGCCCTGTAGAGCACGGAATTAGTTTTTAAATTTATAGGGGTCACTGTAGTGGAGCACCCTAAATCAGGGGAGCCCCCTTGACAGCCTCAACAGTCTAAGCAAGAATGCAGTCCGTGGGTAGCTTTATGCATGGCGTAACCCCTCTCACAAGGCAATGTTAAAGGAGAAGGGATGAAGCAGGAGGAACTGTGGACCTGGCCGCCATCTAAATCATGGCCAGAAAAGGACAGCCGTCAGCCGCCGATTGGCTCGGCCCTCTCTGGGCTCGGACCGCTGTTAGACTTTTGTCTCATTCCATTGAGAGACTTGATTAAGATGACAGGGCTACACGATAAATCAACTCTCAAGGTTTGCTAAAATTGCTTTTAGGTTCATTTGAAAGAGGGGAAAAAGAGCACGAGGATGAAAAACAAAGTGCAAGAGTGCACAAATGATATACAGTGTTTTCTTTTCTTCGCTATTCCCCATGGCATCATTAGTATCATCTCACATGACACTTCCTTGTTTATAGAAATATATTGCCCCACATAAATGTGTATTAACCATCAGGAAACATGAAATCTATTATAGTCTCATAATGTATCTATATAGTGACAGTTTATTTATATTTAAAGTTTAACAATTCTCTGTTCAAGG
>JAODOY010000171.1:0-13988 GCA_025399855.1 Forbesichthys papilliferus | reverse complement strand
AGGGTAGAAACCTGTAGCATGGCAGCTCACTGGAGAGGACGGGCTCTTCTGGAGCAGAGACACAGAGGGACGCTCTGTAGAGAGAGAGAGAGAGAAAAATGGAGGGGGGGTGAGAGAGAGAGGGCGAGAGCAAACATAAAAGAGGAACAGCCACAACTAATCAAATTATGAGATTATGGTCTATAAAAAATGATTTGACACACTGAGACAAAGGAACCAAAAAACAAGGCAAATTAGAATGCTATCTTTAGTAAAATACTTGACAGCTGTAACAGATCACAGTGACAGTCAAAGCAAGACTTTGACTGTGCAGACGCATGGCCTTGCTATTGATAGCAAGGCCATGCTATAATGGGCGCCATTGGCAGACATGGTTCCCAGAGGAATACAGACATTGTACACTTCCCTCAAAACGAAATAAAGGTTGTACTTTCTAATCATTTACTAACTGTATGATTACATCAGAGCCATACATTTCCCACAGATCACAATCAAAGAATTTGAGATGAAACCTTATGCTGTTAGGCAAAGTGAAAAATATATCATTCAGTACAACAAAACAACAATGTGAAATGTCTGACAGATTTCACATTGCCACTCACCAGGGACTATATACACAGTACAGTGCATCTGGAAAGTATTCACAGGGCTTCACTTTTTCCACATTTTGTTATTCCCTCAAAATTCAACACACAATACCAAAGTGAAAAAAGTTTGTTTGAATTTTTTGCAAAATAATACATTTAAAAAAGTAAGAGTTACATAAGTATTCACAGCTTTTGGTCAATGCTTTTTTGAAGCACCTTTTGCAGCAATTTCATCAGGTCTTATTGAGTATGATGCTACAAGCTTGGCACATCTACTTTTGGGCTCAAGGACTTTCATAGAGTTGTCCAGAACCCACTCATTTGTTATCTTGGCTGTGTGCTTGGCGTCGCTGTCCTGTTGGAAGATTAACCTTCTCCCCAGTCTGGGGTCCAGAGTGTTCTGGAGCAGGTTCTGGTCAAGGATGTCTCTGTACATTGCTGCATTCATCATTCCCTTGATCCTGACTAGTCTCCCAGTTCCTGCCGCTGAAAAACATCACCAAAGCATGTTGCTGCCACCACCATGCTTCATTGTAGGGATGGTTTCCTCCTGACATGACGCTTGGCATTCAGGCCAAATAGTTCAATCTTTGTTTCACCAGACCATAGAATTCTCTTCCTCATGGACAGTAATTCAGGTAACATTTGACAAACTCCAGGCGGGCTGTCATGTCTTGCCTGTGAGGAGTGGCTTCCATCTGGCCACTCTACCATACAGGCCTGATTGGTGGAGTGCTGCAGAAATGGTTGTCTGGAAGGTTCTCCTCTCTCTTTTAACATTTGCTAAATTTTCAAACAAACTTTTTTCACTTTGTTATTATGGGGTATTGTATTGTAAAATTCTGAGGAAAAAATGTTTTATTCCATTTTGGAGTAAGGCTGTAACATAACAAAATGTAAAAAAGTGAAGTGCTGTAAATACTTTCCGGTATTGCATAATGTGCATACTCAAGTCTTTTTTCCATTTTAAAGTTCTTTAATTAATTCTGCACTTATTGATTCATGTATGTTTTACATTTCGAATGCTTTGGCAATGTACATGTTTTATTTAATATTATTTATGTACTTGCTATTTCTTTTAAACTTGCTAATTTGTAACTTTCAGTGCCAGTACAGCACACAGAGATCAAGCAAGAGCGAGAGAACAGAGGGAGGGTAAATGAAGGGAGGTCAGAAGGAGGAGAAGAGACAGCATGTCTGTCCTCTCTCCATTGGTCCATAAGGCCCATCATCAGTGTGTTACTGGACAGTAGAAACCTGCACCACATCATGTGACCCTACCTGTCCTCAGTAGAACACTCTTCCCATGGGACAGGTACTTCTTCAGCCAGTCAATGCAGTGCTGGGTGAGGTAGTGTTTCTGTTGTTCTTTGAGACCTACATTCCCATCCCATTTCATTTTGGTAGTGAAAGCCTGTTGCTTAGCAGCGATCCATGTCAGTGTCTTCAGGTCAAATGCTAGGAAGTCCTCTCCATCATAACCATACTGGTTATAACCATCAGTCTCTCCAGTCTCATCGTCTATCTCACATCCAGACATGACCTGGAGGATGTGGACACCTGAGAGAGAGACAGGAGACTTAGGTTGTAGTAAATCAGTCAAGTAAAGTCAAAGTAGCTTAATTTATAAAGTGCAGGGGAATGTTATTCTAATCAAAATGATCTATTAACCATATCAATGTCAAACAAATGATCCATTGTGACATTTTGTGATACGGGGCGGAGGGAGGACGAAGACCCAAGCGCGGTACACAGAGGCAGTAGACAGATAGAAGTAAAGGAGGTTTATTAAAACAGTCAGGTGAGGATACAACCGCTGGTGAGGGCTGCAGCGTTGAGGTCGCTGGAGGCGAAGAGGGGGCAGACGTGGCTGTCGGGCAAAGGGAAGCAGACAAGACTGCTGGATCGCTGGTACGTGCATCCGTAGAACGGCAACGAACTGGCAACAGGTGCCAGGGCGGACAGGTTCTCATACCGCCGCCCAGGAAGCGGAGGCGGGGCTGCTGAGGTGCTTTAGGAGGCTGACGTGGCGGCAGCGGCGCTGTCCGGTGCTGAACTGGCGGCCTGGCGCTGTCTGCTGCCAGAGCGGCCGCCAACCGTGACAGGAAAAGCTCCAGGTGTGTAGTCTACAGTATATAAACAGTTAACACTGTTGCCATTTTGAAAATATATTTGCAGAGTTTAAAATATTATTTTAGCGTTTTTCTATGTTATATAAAATATGTGCCGTAAGTTGTAATGGTGGCCAGCTGGTAGCACTGTGCAGTAAGTTACGTAAACCTTACTCTGCGACACCTCAAGAGCACTCTAGTGACAGAGGCTTTAGCCTCCCTTGCTGAGGTGTTCACTCTGTAATCAATTGGTTCGCGTCCCGGGTGGGACAGACTTTGTTGTGCGTTTTAACGACCCTGCCACAAAAAGAAAGCATCCACACACACACACATGCAAAGGCATGTTTTATTTACGTGTTTAAAAGTTTATCAATCACTCAATCAGGATCAATTTGACAAAAAGTATTATTAAAACTATTATCATCATCATCAACATCATCAGATGCGTCTTTACTCATATGTACATATTTTTCACATGCATTAAATATTATTTCTGCTTATATACCTGATCTGTTATGTAGGACTAGATGTTAACTGTTAATAATCGTAATACTAGTATCCCGTTTATTTGCACATTATGAACCTTGTTGCCTAGATACTGTGGGGTGGTGAGTGACGGCACCTTCCAGGGTTATAAAGTGGGCACCCTCTTTCCTCAATGTTATCCTGACAGGCCCACAACACCTCCAGAGGGTTCAGTAGTGATTTACGGCATCCCTGAGTCACCCCCTAGCTGCCATCTACTCACTTGAGAGCCCAGGTGGAGTACTTTCTCTTCATCTAAAGCCACTGACTAGCAACTTCAGCAGCTCTGGACAGGTCTTTGACCTTCCCTCACACTCCCATCTCCCAGAATAGCGTAGATGTTGATACGGCCACAAACCCTCTGCAGCCTACTTCCACTTGTCCAACCACGTTGTTGTGCAATGGCTGTGAACTCAGCATACCTCCGCTTTTTGTGCTCGAAAGCCTCCTCAACCCCATCCTCCCAGGGTACTGTTTGCTCAATGATTTACACGAGGTTGAGTGAGGCTGACCAGGGCCCTATTTCAGCAAGCAGATTTAACACATTCTGAAACTAACCACAAACTGAGTTGGCCAACTCTGAAATGGAAAACTACATTTTCAGTTTCAGTTCAAAACAGTTGATCTGAGTTAGTTTAGTCAATTTGGAGTATATTTAAGCATGTGCATGACACTATGAAAAGCAATTATCAATGGAGCTCCGATTCTACGCTGCAATATGGTGAACGCCAAGAAAAAAATAAAGCTTAACATGCTTAATAGCAGAAAATGTATTACACCTAAATGTGTGTGTGTGTGCGTGTGCGTGCACGCGCCCATGAACACACCTCCGGTTTGGTTAAAACGCTGCTTGGCTCTGTTAATGTTGACTTTAAAGGCCTGCTGGGCACCCAGAGCGATACCAGTGTTCCTTTCCCAGTACAGTGGATCCTCTGCTGTCATCTGGTCCATCCAGGCCTGTTTGGGAACCACTCTCTGTGTGTTGCTGTCATAGTGATCAATCTGAAGGTCATCAACCATCCCTACAGACACAAACTCTGGGAAGTTTGGAACTCCAGGTGAAGCAGTGACAAAATACTTCAAAGAGTGCATCACTGTTGGAAATGCAACTCATATGAATATATTTGTTTTGAATTAATATTCATATTTACATTAAAGCTCAAACTAAATCTATATACTTTAACCTTATTTATGGTCTGACCTCAGTCAATATATTAAAAAATAATAGGCTAATAAGATTTATAAACTGAATGTATTGTATATATAGTATAAGCCATTCATAAAGACCCACTGTGGCATTTTTTTGTAACACAGACTGGTGACATATTAAAAAAAAATGTTTTTAATAAAATGTGTTTATTTCAACATAGATAGGCCTAAATGTTTATGTGTTGTCTATACTGGTATAATGCTGGTGACAATATTTCACCACCTCTACACTTTCTCACTGATGGCATGTAGTGTTTGTTTTTGTGAACTTCATTTTATTTAATCTTATTTTACAAATAATATGATGTAAAACAGTGGTTTTCAAAGTGTGTGTGTGTGTGTGAGTGGGGGGGGTCCGCAGTCTATTGCCTGGGGGTCGGCAAAATAATTAGTTACACATAAAAGTGCAAATATAGGTCTATGGAGAACATAGACCTTACCAGACGTAGCATACGTTGTTATCTGGAGGTATAAGGACTTCTGGCTAATACAGTTTCCCTATGAGAAAACGTTATGGCGTTTTCGATATTCTTCCTTACCACGGTCTGTGATTAGGCTACCGTAACTCATGTTGCATGTACTGTTTTGTCAAAGGCACAAATTCCCACTTGATATCGCTGGTGTTTGTCAATTACGATCGTTAAATAGGTAAAGTAATTCATCAGACATTCGCCAATAGATATTTAGTTTAGAAAATCAATAACTTATTCAATGATTGACACAGACATACCAAAACACTTTTTAAATTTAGTCTATACTTCATCATTATTCTATACATGCCTGGCATACTTTTACAACATTAGTTTTTAATAGAAAGTATGAATAGGATATAAGAAATATTAACATAGTAAATGTGTGGCGCTCCATGTAATTGTGATTTTGCCTTCCCTTTTCCGCATTGTGCTGTTGCCATAGAACTATTGAATTGTACCATGGTTTTCCTCTAAATAAATAGACATGTCTACCTTACAATGCAGAAAGGGCACAACTTGTTCCATAAGATTTCATCAGAATGCAGAAATGTAAGTGTTTTATTCTCAACATGTTCTGGGGGAGGACCCCACACCCCCTGCTTTATATGCCCACCCCCCCAATGTTCAAATGAAATCTACACCTATGGGATATACTGTAGTTTGGAAGGTTATGCTGTAGTTGCTCTTCTAACATCTCTTGATCCCTGTGCCCCCAAATGTGAGCACCTGCCCCTCTAAAGACCTCTGCACAGACCTGCTGAAGGGCTATAACCAGATACAAATGCGTTTACAGACCTAATTGTTTTAACAGGCTACCTTACCTGGAGATGCAAAGTGTAAAATAAACAGCAAAAAAAAAAACTCTTTCATCTTGTTTCAACGACAATGGAAAAAAGCACTAGGCCTACCATAGGTAAACTAATGACAGCCTATATACTGTAGGCTAAGCTATAGGCCTTATGTGAGATGACTGAACTATTCTGACAGTCTCTCATTGTATTAAACAAAGTTTATTGTTCCTCTTTCAAACAAGTGACAAACTTCTGCAGCTGCTATGTATAAGCGATGGGAGGGCCTTCTAGCCAATAAACACCCAGCAAATGGTTTGCTGGGTGTATATAGGTGATATATACATATAGGTATATAGACTATAGGCGGAGTTCAACAAGTTGAGGATAAGATTGCTATGTTCAATTAACTGTTTTTTCACTAAAAGACACATTTCCAAACATCTGCCATGTTTTTGAATTACCTTTATCATCTTATTTAATCTTAAATGTATGCCGTCTCATTTATTCTGAAATGAAATGCATTAAATTGAACATTTGGAATAGTTTAATTAATTAATAGGATTCATTCCTATTGGAACAGGTTTATATAGGCGATTGCAAACTAGTTAAATGTTGGGCTCCTAATAGGGAACAAAATATACTGTATCTTAGATTTAGCATTGGCCTGTGTCTGAAGAGTGTTTAACAGTCAGGAAAATAGAATTGTTTAAGGCAATCAATTGATAGGAATAATGATGTGGATTTTTCTGTCAAAGATGTGAAGTTATTTATCCCTGTTAGTAATATAGGCCTACATAACCTAGTTTATGTAAGCC
Organism: Forbesichthys papilliferus; assembly: GCA_025399855.1. Lineage (NCBI taxonomy): Eukaryota > Metazoa > Chordata > Actinopteri > Percopsiformes > Amblyopsidae > Forbesichthys > Forbesichthys papilliferus. The sequence continues at coordinate 7,477 of JAODOY010000171.1, read as the reverse complement.
TATAGTTTGCTTAATAGATATAGCCTAATCTCTCAAAATGTACACACAAAAAATGAATGTTCACATAGAAAAATAAAATGTAACATAAATAGGCTCAATTATTTAAAATATAACGTGTGTACTAATGCCAGGTTTAGGTTTTCTGGTGGTAAAACATTTTTGAAGGCCCCTTATGATGCAGACATCAGCCTAATAGTTGAGGTGGTTGATGATAAAATTAGGAGGCGCAGCATTGGGGGGTGATGGTAATTTTCTAATAACACAAATTGACTCAATTGGACAACAGTGTTATCTCTGTTATCAAACGCTGTGTTTCACAGCCCAACAAAACACGGTGCTAAGGTGCTTGATGGATCTGACTCCAGACAGGAAAGTCACAATTCTGAATGATGATTACAAACTACAATTTAATAGAGTGAAAAATGGTTACTAAACTGGCTAGATATTTGTATTCTATAACTGATGATGATCTGACCATTATCGTGACATGCCAAAATGTATGTAAGTCTGAGATGATTGTTTTAAGATAATCATCGCAGTCTGGCTATATGTATTGGTGGTATGGTGTAAGAGTCTTCATTCTGATGATACAGTATACGTAAAGTTTATATATAATATAACTTTCACAGACAAAAGGACATTTTGAGGGTTAAACACTCATTTTCCTGCATTCTAGTGAATTTGTGCCTTTTATGCATACATTTATGGAGGAAATGTCTTTGAAAATACAAAATACAGGAACCCTGGGACAATTAAAAATATTGGCTTATGGAATATAAAGCCGTATGTCTATATCAATTAGTATTGCTTTCCTTCTGTAGATAATATTTCCTCATGTATTATAAATAGCCTCCATCTAAGGGTGTAAGATGGATGGACGTATATGTGGTGCATATATTTTATGTATAAATGCAAATTGCGTGAAGCATAAGTTCAAAATTAAGATGTAAACTGAAGTCTCCTGAAAACCTTTATTTGATTATGGCGCTTGGTAGAGTTGGTAGTGTTTCCTTAGCTACTGCCCTCTACTGGACTATCCAGGCTATTCATTTGCTGGGTCTATACACAGAATCTCCTGTATGGTCTGAGGCTTGTCTACCTGTGTTGTTCTGTAGATGTAGCTGAAGGTTATCATGAAATAACCATCTCTAATAAGACATCCATACATTTTTAATATGTAGCATATTGTAAATACAGGCAGGGACATATTGTACAATGGAAATGATACAGACATACTGCAAATTAACGTATAACACATAGAACATAAAACCATTAGGATGTGTCTAATTGAATTAGAATTTTGTCTTGGAAGTTGGTTCTGCCTGCTCATGTGCAGTTGGACCCCAAGGCTACAGAATGTAAAATGAAGGATAATTGTCCAAATCAATACAAAGAATCAATCCACATTAAAACCAAGGGCATGTTATGTTAAGTGATGACGTGCAAAGTGTAAAATACTGTATTGTACTAGAAAAAACACATTTATTCCTGGTGCAATACTACCAACTACCACAATACAAGTTTGAGTGGATGCCTTGACAAGTTGCCATCATTGAAAACCACATTAGTAGAGACTTAAGTTGATGTGCTGGTAAGCTGTTTGACTGGATCTCTACTGGCCTTCTGACCACACACACATACACACGCAAGCAGACACACACTTGAATCCAAGAATTGTCTATGTACACATTTAGGCCATGATTAAAACACTGACCAAATATATTATATAACAGTTAATATACAGTATATAGCCCCAACAACACATGCTGTACATACATAGTTATATTATATATGGTTGTAACATTGATAAAATGATCAAATCCATAACCTGACGTCACTTGCGAGTGGTTACATAAGTCATCTGGGAATGAACACAACAAGGTAAAAAAGGTACATTTAAAGATTTTACATAACATGTATCCGTGTAACAAGATCATTTCCAAATTTACTATTGATGACAAATGTTATTTTTGCCACACTGAAATTGAATCTATTGTTCATTGTTGTATGTTCAATAAAAATCTTATTAAAAATTTAAAAGAATCTGTGAATTAACGGAATCCGTGACAGGTCAAGCACTGTGCCAGAACAGCCAATCGAAATCCACATCCTATCGTCCTATCACATGCCACCGTGGAGGCGGGATTCTTGCAGATCTAACCAATCGCATCAACGAACACTGAACGTTTGTCACAACAATTATATTTCAAATTCAAACGGCTTGGAGCGAAGAAGAGAAATACACGGACTGAACTGAAAGGTAATGTACACAAATAAGACATATAAGGCTGTTTTCTTGTTAAAACCTTTATGCGAATTCACTCGCAACACTCTCAACCGTATTACAAAATAGTGTACATGTATTCAACAAACAGTGTTGCTAGATCATACTATATTGCATGTTTGACTGTTCAGCTACCGTAATGTAACTGCATACCGTACCGTATCGTACATTACATGCTTAAAAGTAGGCTACATGCTACGTATGTCTAATATACTATCTCATGAATATATATATGTCTTATTTCTTTCTTTTCAGTGACATCAAATGAGTAAAGAGGTGGGTCACTTACCGTACGGTACACACATACCGTAGTATCCTACTTGTATGCTAGCAACACACAGTTGCACACACAGTTTAAAGTAGTTGTATTTCTAACGTTTCTAACGATCTGATTATTTCCTTGTATTTATACGTAATGTATCGTAGTGTAACGGCACATGTGCGCTAATTTGTATATTAGGTATCCTACTCAACATTATACTTGCTTTATTACAGTAGTTGGCTTTATATTGGTTAAGTCAACAAGACTCCAGCTCTACCGTATCTTTTTATGAGGACGGGGTTTCTTCTTGCTTTTTGGTCTCCGAAATATGCGTCCTCGACATATTGTAATATGTCTTGTGTTCCTCCTGACAGAACACTTCGTCCCGCTTGCCGATCATGTCAAGCAAGCGGGTCCTCACGAGTAGCAACCTCAGCGCAGAAAGCAACAACGACGCTCAACCGGCTCCGGTATGTAACCTACTTTAGTCTGATTAAAGTGTTTTTCCTTGACTAGCGCTGATGCTGTAACTAGAAATAGTGACTTAATATTGACAATAGTGACTGTTTCACTTGGTACATTAAACTGCTCTCCCTTAGGTTATTCCCGTAGACGTTTTGGCTTTATAAGATAACAGAAAATATAATTCAAAGAACTTTGCCCATTACTTGTATTCAGACCTATCCAATTTTTATTTGTTGCGTGATTTATTGTTTATTTATGCAGAAAAAGTTCCGCAAGGAGACAGACCCAGCGAAGCCAGCCGTCTCTGTCATTGGCCAGAAGAGACCACCTCTTGGTTAGTTCCTAACTAAAGCCTCACCTCAGTGATCTCTCACCTTACACAGGACTGTACATGTACTGTCGAAGATGAATCAGTATGACATTTAACTCAGTGAATGCATGGAGACCATGTCTTTGACTTTCTAGTGTGACTGCCCCCCCCCCCACACACACACACACACTGAATTCTTTCTTTGCTCTTCTTCACCACCAGCCAAGCCAGGTCGGCCTGTGGGAGCTGCAACGGTTGCTGTCGCTCCTTCACGAGGTGAGACACGGGGTCATAATCAGGCATACCCCTAGTGCGTTTACTAGGGGCATGCCTGTCAGACAGGAGCGCTTCTTTTGTGTCACAGCATCTAAACACAGGTTGCCAAACAAATTGGAATTTAAAATGTGTACAACATCAGTTTTTGAGTCTTTCTGAGTTGCAGTGTATTTTTGAAGGTTTAAATCATGACGTATATGGGAGTTTTCATTGCAACATGTTTACATTTAGTGTTAACCATTACATTTTGAGATGTCTCAACACATTTTGAAACTATTAGTCTGAATGTTTTCATGAGTATGCAAAATTTTCACCATGTTAATTTGCAGTTGGTTTATAGTTGCCACGCTGGCTGCCCGTCTAACACAGACATTGTTCTGGTGGCCTGTTTTTCCAATCATTATAGGTTATGGAAAATCTGTTGTTATTTATTTTTTGTTAGAGAATTTGTCATGTGACTTAGAGCCATTTCATTCTCTACGCCACGTGAACGAATCGAGATACGCAAGGAGGGTTTGATGCGTACTTGTTTTAATCTGAAAAGGCTTAGCTCACCAACTGACACATGTTTTCTATGTGTTTTTAAAATACATGAGTAGGCCATGTGTTTGCGTTCACTTGCTCGTTTACACGTAGACTATGAGCCAGGCCTTAAGCCCCAGACATTATTATATCATATTGACTTTCCACTGTCTCTCGACGCTACATCGCTGCTAGTCGCTTGCGGTGTCTGTGTTTGGGGCTTTAGAGTGGGGTACCCTGGGAAACTGTTATTAGGGTGTTCTAATGCAGGTGTGTGTGGGGCTTTAGATGTTGTTAGGGTGTTCTAATGCAGGTGTGTATGGGGCTTTAGATGTTATTAGGGTGTTCTAATGCAGGTGTGTGTGTGTGTGGGGGGGGGGCTTTAGATTCTAATGCAGGTGTCTCACTATCTCCCAGGTGTGTGTGTGGGACTGTAGGTGTTGTTGGGGTGTTCTAATGCAGGTGTGTGTGTGTGTGTGTGTGTGTGTGTGTGTGTGTGTGTTGGGCTTTAGATGTTGTTAGGGTGTTCTAATGCAGGTATCTCCTCACCCTCTCCCAGGTGTGCTGAAGCAGAATGTTGCTGCAGTTGTGCCAAAGGCAGGGGCCCGGAAACAAGCAGCTGCTCCTTCGGCCAGCGTAAAAGGTGGTGAACTGTTTTCCTTTTGTACCAAGTGGCCTTCAATGTTCTAACAGAGGGCAATGATGACGTGTTATTACATTTTATTTCTAAAACCAAAATCGAACAAATCGTGGCTAGTCGCACAGTTCACAGCTGTTCTAATAGAGGGCAATTGACGTAGCATGGCTCCGGCCGACTATTGCTCTCAGCTCAAAGTGTGGAGACCCTGTTGGCATTAGCGTTTTCACAGCCACCCTGCTGGCGGCCCAATCAGGGCGGGTTATTGAGATGACGTTGGTCTGGTTACACCAGGCTAGTAATGACTGGTATAATCGTGCATGTATCAGCTGCTATATTGTCTGAATTGCATTACTATAATGTGATAATGCGCATTACAAAGCGATGTTTTGAAGGAGCAGGTTGTCTCTCCGTCTGTGACTGACGCCCGGCTCCCCCTACAGGCGGGAGCGCAGCGGCGCGGCGTCCCGGCTGGGACCTGAAGGGGAAGGTGAGTGACATGGAGGGCCGGCTGCAGAACTGGCAGACCAAGGCCCGGTCCGTCAGCGAGGAGAACCAGGCGCTGAGGGAGTCCCTGGCTCAGATGCAGGAGAACGAGGTGGAGCTGAGGAGGGAGCTACAGGGCGAGAGGAGTCTGACCAGGTATGGGAAAGGGGGGGGGGGGTAGTTAACACATTTTTTTTTATATAAAAAAACATTTTTTTCTTTTTTCTTTTGAGGTAAACGAACAATTTGTGATTATTACTTGTTTTTTTTTTTTCTCAAAACAATTGAACAAATATGGCTACCAACCCAAATATGTATTTGTAGATCACATCCTACATGAACAGGTACAATAGGCTGGCAGGGTTCACAGATATGGACTAAGAACCTTCTTCAATGGAGAATTTAAATTAAGTTGTCTTTTAGCCTTGGACTAGACTTGGTGTGTGTGTGTCCGTGTGTGTGTCCGTGTGTGTGTCCGTGTCCAGCCAAATGTTTTTATTGCTTTTGTTCAATATTCTTTCTTTTTTTTTCTATGTCCCGTCAATGTTATACTTCAGGGTTCCCACGGGTCATGGCATTTCTGGAATATCATGACATTTAAAGTAAATCAATTAAGTCTATTCCAGACATGGAAAGTCAGGGAATTGTATCATTTTTTGGGTTGAATCATGGAATATCAGTGGATTTTATTTGCAGCATATCTACATTTTAGTTGCCATTCATTCTTAATTCTACTGAGAGGTCTCAGAAAGTCACGCTAATGTGTATAAGAGCCAGATATGCATGTTACTTTCCTAAAACAAAATAGGACAGAAGTTGAATATTTCAATTAATTTTATTTGATTCAGCTGGAATAAGTGAGAGACGATGGTGCAGGAAACTTTGAAACAATACATAATTCCTTTGGCTTTCAGGATTATAGAGTTGTGTCACTTGGTGCCTGGATTTTGTAGTTTCCTTTACATAAAGACATTTCCACCATTCTTTTATGGAGAAAAGCCACAAATTGGTGCTGCAAAATAGATCAGAATGCAGTAAAATGAATGTTTTATGCTAGAACTTTCCCCTATTTTTACAAACTGTTAAACCACTTTCATAGCACCTTTGCAAAATCATGTTTAGTATGTTTTATTGTTGCCATGCTGTCTATAGCTCTTGGACACAGACAACATACAGAGGTGGGCTGTTTTTGCATTCAATATAGGTCATGGAAATGTAGATATTTCGTCAGGGTATAAAGTCTGGGCGTTTTGATTTAGAGTGGGAACCCTGAACTTGTGCTACTTTGCATTGAACACCCCATCGCCCGCTTTCTAACAAAGTTAGAACAAATCATAGCTAATATCCAAAATAAGTGTTTATTTATTTGCATTTCATGTTTTGCAGAAAGTACGAGCAGGAGCTGCGTGTGCTGGCTGGGCTATCTGAAGAATTGGAGCGCACCTCTGCAGACAAGAAGGCGTTGGAAAGGGACCTGTATAACCTGGAGGGCAGGTACAAGGTCGTGGAGACCCTCCAGACCAGTCAAGAGCTCGAGCTGCAGACCCTGAAGGTATTACCTCTCTAACTTGTTACTGGCGCTGTGAGTGTTTTATTTGATCAATTATTATTGTTTTATATGTAATGCTATGATACTCGGGGATTGGTTTTGGCCTATTATATTTTGAAGACTCACCACATACCAAGCTGGCTTTGGTTCTCGCTCACTCCATGCTTTTTTTGTAGGAGTGTCACGTCTGGGTTAGTAGTAGTAAAGTAGAAATGCTCTACAGACACTTAAGACTGACTGTCTGATTAAATTGTCATTCTAGCTACAATGTTCATAACGCCTCTTTGTGACTTTAAATCATTATTTACCCTCTCCCACCCTTTCCCTTCTTTCAACCAACCCCCCACCCCCCCCCAACCCCCTCTCTTCCTGCTGCTCCTTCCCAGATGAAACTGACTGTGCAGGAGACCTCTCTTGCACGCCTGCAGAACACCCTGAGTGACCGGGAGACGGAGTTGCGCTCCCTGGTGGAGACTGTGGCTCTCCAGCGGGATGAACTCCACGCCGGGGAGATGGAGCGCCGTCGTCTCCACAACACCATACAGGAACTGAAGGCAAGCATTGAAGCTGTTGGTCTGAATGCTAACACACGTCGTAGCTACGCAGAGAAACTAGGGCTGTCCCGAATACCATTTTACAGGTTTCGAATACTTGATGGTATTTCCGAACGAGTATTCGAATACTCT
>JAODOY010000170.1:0-13989 GCA_025399855.1 Forbesichthys papilliferus | reverse complement strand
ATGTGTGTTTATATATATATATAATGTACATATAGATGTACATATAGAGTTACACTGTATGTTTACATTTTACCACTGTAAAACAGGCCTACTTTATTAGCAGCCCGCGGGCCAAATGCGGCCCACGAGGGGATTGCACTCTTGACCACTATACATTAGTTCAACATACTGTGTAACCACTATACGAATCAAGTCGATATATTGCTGTAAATTAGTTATTATTTACTGTTCTACAGCCAAGACATCATGACATAGCCTGGTAGTAAATGTAATGTAGTAGGCCCTAATAATCAACGCGGTGAAATTAGTCTGATTGAAAAGTCCATACGGAATACCTGGAATTTTGGTGCCAATAGTCTACCCAACTTTATATGTTTTTGTATGTTTTTGTCTTTACTTTGTCTAACAGATGTAATTTCAGGTGTAGAACACCGCATTGCTAACTGGACGCATGTGGGCGTGGCTGCTTTTTTGTTGTGCAAAAACTCGTATGCCAGAAAGACCTGGAATTAGCGGCATCCTGTATCATTCTCTAGAAAACCTTGGCAATTGACTTGACACATTGAACATAAACTAAGCTGCAAAGTGAATGCTCTTGTAAAAATCTGGCCCACTTAAATATGTAATTGAATAGCCCTGCTGTAAAACATGAGCACACCAACGTTTAAATACAATCCCAAGGTGTTTATTGAATCATATTTACAAGAAACGGCCAGCACACATAACATTTCAGACCAGATTAAAAAAAACGGATTCTTTCCAAACTTGAAGTGAATATTAACCAGACCATAAAACCATCATAAATGTAGGCAGGACACTCTCGCAGATTCAAAATATTCAATGCGGAGGTGCCATGATCTACATTTCATTGCTTTCGATGAATATAAACGTGTATAAAAAGAAAAATCTGTAAGGGCATTCAGCGAACGTGTTTCTTTGAAGCCCCTTCTCTCGAAGGACAAACCGCAATGATTTCCCCCACAACCCAGTAACAGACAATCAGCACTCTCCTGCACTTACAGCAGTGTAAGGAGTTGGACTGTGCTACACCCCATGCCTACATCAAACCCAAGTTGTCTCAGACTACATGTTATATTATACACCTGCTTGCTGATAAAAAATAATTTCCCTGAAAATGACGCACATTCTAATATCACATCACAGACATTTTGTTTAAAAACACACAAAAAAAAAAAAACTTTGTATAGAGTTGAGGTTGTGAAGACTATCATATAATAATATTAATAATAATAATACTGATAATCAGCTAGCATTCATGGTTTAGCTTTGTAGACGTGTCACACATCAAACGCTGTGTCTCAGGTTATATTACCAGCTGTGTCCATTTGTAGGCTCAAACGTCAGTGTTTTCTTGGTAAACTATCCACTATCCATAAGACTCAAGATGAACATGAGACTATTAACTCTGATAACTGGTAACCAATAACACCAATTATTCGTTGCTTCTTTCATAATGTTGTATTCAATCTTACATTAACCAGCATAAAAGCTAAAACACTAAATCTAAGTGTTTTTATTATTTTTTACATTGTTGAATATGATCTTAACAATGCAGGCACACAACATGTAAACAATGAAAGACTATATGTTTCAATTCAGTTAAAACAGAAGTTAAATAATAGAAAATGTAAACAGTCATTGGGACTAGCAATGTTGCATTAATTACAGCTAAAGCCAAAACACAGACCCAACAACGGATTCTAACAAGAGCCTGAAATAAACTACAACAAGTTCCTCAGTGCTTACAGTAGTGGGTCAGACACATTAGGCTGTTATGTACATACTGTGGGTTGTGCACTCACTAGGTTGTATTCGTTTACACCTCTAGTTTGGTCTGTTGGGAGCCACGGAAAGCCAGAGGACTCAAGAAGTGTTAGCAACAAACGTGATGGTCCCCATAAGGCAGGGTTTCTACGAAGTCCCTCACACACACACACACACACGCTTGCACGCACACACACACACACACACACACACACACACACACACACAGACACACACACACACAGACTCACCTAAAAAAAAGCCCCTCTTTGACATTTCTTATAAAAACAAACAATGGCGTTATCGTTGACCATCCTGAGTGCTAAAACCATTCAAACCCAATCTAGTTACCCCCGTCTCACCCCCGCCCATCCCCCACCTTATCTACGTTAAACACAGGTTGATAACACTTCGGCAACAGCTTTATTCAAAATAATGTCTTCCTGTGATTGGCTGCGATGATCACAGCACCAGTGAGCCAATGAGAGACAGGAACACGGCGGCAATGAGCAGGACAAATCTGGGAGCAAATCCCGTCGAGCAGGCCCGGCTCTGGACCATCATTCCTGTTCCTGGAGGTGAAAGAGTGACATGGAGAGAGGGAGAGTAACCATTATGCTCCATTACGTCATGTCAGGCTATTAGCAAATCAATTTGAAGGACTAAATAGCATGTAGCTATGTAGCGCTAATGCTAAGTTAACTGCTAACAGAATTGTTAGGAGAACAGAAGTAGCTCAAATAATATACTACAAGGAGAAGACAGGTGTCTGGCTCAAGGACCGGCCAGGAAGAGGTTAAAGGTATAGTGTAGTCATTCTTGAGAACGCTTGCTAAATTCAAACTCCAATAAAAACAGAAACACATCTCCCTTCAATGCCATAGGCTGCTCCCTCAGAAGCTCCGCCCCCACACTGGAAATGCACTGACAAGGCTGGGATGTTGTTTGTGTTGCTGTTTATGGAGCCAAGGTTGTGTAGAACTACCGGATTACTCTTTCAGCACACACAGAGAAATGTAAGCTAGACGACCGTGAGGAGGTATTTGGGGAACGTGACAGTGTGCTATCTTACAATCGCTTACTATACCTTTAAATGTTTAGGTCAAGGAGAGGTCATGTAGAGGTCAGGTGTCTGGGTCAAGATCAGGTGTCTGGGTCAAGAAGAGGTCATGTAGGGGGTCAGGTGTCTGGGTCAAGGAGAGGTCATGTAGGGGTCAGGTGTCTGGGTCAAGGAGAGGTAATGTAAGGGTCAGGTGTCTGGCTGTGTGTGCCTCCACTCCGTCTCACCTGAGTCCCGGGACACAATGGTCTCGTGGGCGGCCCCGTCCCCCCCCTCCCCCCAGGACCGCACCTCCAGGACCACGTAGGGGCTGTCCTTAGGCAGCGGCAGGCTGAGCGATGTCTTGCCCTTGTCCAGCACCCTCAGGGCCGTCTGACCCTCGTGCTTGTAGAGGACCTGCGGTGGGGACAGGAAGCACACGCACAGCCCTTGTCTAGTCGCTGCGTAACCAAGAGCGCAAAGGCCAGCGCCCACTGGTGACAGCGTTTGGTAGTGTGTCAAGGAATGCACTTTTGCGTAATGCACAGCCCCCGTCTATTTGCTGCATAACCAAGCGCTGCTAGCATCTAGTTGCTGTGTGGTCTCGCAGTCCATCTGGGAAGCCTTACATTGAAACTGTTTGTGAATGGCTGTACTTTCAAAAAAATACTTGGCAGTTGATTGGATGAATCATCAGGTCGTTTTCGCTGTCGGCACCAAAACCAGGCCCGTATAGCTATAAACACGACGCTGATTGGATAACCACGCCCGTATAGCTATAAACACGACGCTGATTGGATAACCAGGCCCGTATAGCTATAAACACGACGCTGATTGGATAACCAGGCCCGTATAGCTATAAACACAACGCTGATTGGATAACCAGGCCCGTGTAGCTATAAACACAACGCTGATTAGATAACCAGACTCGTATAGCTATAAACACGACACTGATTGGAAAGTTACTCGGACACATTCAGAATGATTCCGAGACTTTCCAGACTGATTCTCACGGTGAAAATAAACTGAAGCTCGTGAGATCAAGATGGTCTCACGGGGCTAAAACAGCGCTGGCTAACTGTCACCCCACCTACTTGACATAGAAAGGTATTTTGATTGACATGCACGACGACCAGCTAGATAACTCAATGAAGTCGGACGTTTAACTTACACTGAGGAATTTGTTGTCAAACTTAACAACACGACGTTCATATATCTTGAAGGGCTGTGATTTGATTATCCAATTAATTGCCCTCAGACACAGCAATCTGAATTAGCACCACATGTCTAATTTGGCCTCAAACAAAGACCGTGCCTCCTCTACCACACCCAGTTGCGCCAGGTAGCAGTAAGGCAGCAGATAAGGAGATGGGTGCAAGGTGTTTTCTCCCAAAGAGACTAACAATTTGTACATCTATCAACAGATGAACAAGTGTTACATGTTATCAGGCAATCAGGGCTCACACACATCATGCAATGCTCAAAGGTAATGGCCAATAGCTTAGTAATATCGTGAAGTGCCTAATTTCCGATAACAGGAAGGAAACATTTTATTTAAATAAGAGATAGAAGATAACAGGATTTGGATTGTCATCGACAATGTGCACATCATAAGGTGAATGTCATAATGACACAAAATGTTGTAATACCCTGTCTGTGTATTACAACATAGAAACATAATTATCCATTACTTTCTTTATCGATTGGACACAATATTTCAAGGTTTTGGGAGTGAGGGGAGGGGGGGGGGGTGGTCTTGAAAATCATCTCTTGTCCCTGGGAATAAGAAAGACACATGTTGGGCCTGCAATTAATAATAAATAAATAAAATAAAAAAATACTAATAATACTAATAATAATAATACTAATAATACATAATAATAATAATAATATAATAAGTGGGAGAAGATGGATGGATGGAATAATAATAATATATAAGGGCTCAACATCTGACACCTTGGTATATTGGAACTGCTGTGTTCCACTTTGTTTTTGAAAGCTGTCATGTAATTTAGACAGATTTTCTTGTTATTTATTTTATCTGTTTTTGCTAAAGTCATTAGTATGATATGCCAATGTATAACAGTGGGATAATGCAATGCTAGGCTGTGCTGTGTGTAAAACAAACAATGTCGTAACAATAATAATGGCAATTAAGTAAATATTCTACCTTTAAAAAGGTATTCTATTGAGATTTATTTGAAGTCAATAGTCTACAAGTATTGAATACATTCATTTTTCATTCTAATGACGTCCATTCTAATGACAATTTATTTATTCCAATCAGGATTTAGAGCACTCCATTATTGAAATGGTTTTTGAAAGTTGTTAATGATTTATTGCTTACTATAGACGTAGACCTCTGTGATATTACTGTTGGACTTAAGTGCAGCATTTGACACAGTGGACCATAACCTGCTCCTTAAGCAATTAAAAACCTGTCTTGGCGTCAGTGGGGTGGTAATTTCATGGTTTAGCTACTATTTAACCTAAAGGACACACTGTGTAGCTCATGGTAATGTGACCTCTGACTTCCATAAGGTTGCTTGTGGCGTCCCCCAGGATTCTGTGTTGGGCTCTTTGTTATTTTGTATTTATATGCTACCACTGGGTGATATTATAAGTAATATGGTATTAGTTTTCATTGTAATGCTGATGACACTCAACCAGTCTAACCTCAAAATCTTAGAGTCATGCCTTTGGCAACAATGGACGTCTTTACATTTTTTGCACTTAAACCCAGATAAGACTGAAATGTTAATTATTGGACTGGCCAGGCGCAGACACCTGTTCAAGGATGCCAACTGACAATTGTAATATTGTTCAGCGGAACTCAGTAAAGTTAGTAAATTTAGGAGTTATATTTGAATGTGCACTTTCTTTTGTTTTGCACATGAAAGAGGTTACCAAAATTGCATTTTTCCATCTTCGCAACATTAAAAAGATTCGGCCAATTTTATCTTTGATAGATGCAGAGACTCCAATTCATGCATTTGTATCTTCACGGTTAGATTACTGCAATGTTTTACTCTCTGGCCTTGGTTTACTCTGAAAAAGAGTACTGACAGACCACTCTTAATTAACAAACTTACAAAACACTTTTTTCCGAGGTGTTTGTTCTTAAGTACGGCACAATGTGAACATTTTTATACATAGTATTATTGCTACATTTTGTTTGCCTACCATCACCTATTGCATCTTAACCGTCCTGGAAGGGGGGATTCCTACCTCTGTGGTCCCTTAACAAGGTTTATTCCTTTTTTCCCCATGGGGTTTTAATCAAAGTTTTTCCTTGCCCGGGGGGATGGGCAGGTTAAGGGGGGTTGTTTCCATGTGAAATGTAGGCCGTACAGCCATTTGAGACTGTAATGTCATTAAGGGCTATGTCAATTAAATTAACTTGACTTGACTTATTGACCCACAGTAACTCCCATGAGCGATGGGTTAAATGCAGAGAGCACATTTAGCTACATGTATGTGTATGTGACAATAAAGGCACCTTTACTTTACCTTAACCACTTACGCAGCACACAATCTGACACAAGGTTGTGGGTGTTAGGACGGGATTTCTACACTGCCTTTTATTACTAGTCAATCTCATGTACAAAGATATAGAGAGCAAATCATTAGCTATTATAATTTGGCCTCCGTGTCATTAATAAACAAATGATTGTGATAAATGTGAAAGCTTTGAAGTGGTTATTAGAGACAGTCTAAAGCACTTACTCACACGCACACACACGTGCTCACCCTCACCTTGTATCCCAGGACTGCTGACTCATTATGCATGGCCTTCACATGGTCCCAGCGCACCGTTACCCATGATCCATCTGACTTCCAGGACACGTTGCCCGGGGGACGGTTTGGAGCTAAACAACAAGATAAACAGCACATTAGACACAACGAGATATCAAGAGATGGCAGAGGAACCAGGAGAAGAATGAAAATCAAAACATAGATAGTCTACAGCCGAAGCACAGCTGTTTGCTTATTTAGATTATTATTTATTGTGAAAAGAAGAATTAGTAATACAGAGTAACATAGAGTAATACATGTACTCTTTGTAAGTCACTTTCAAGTCGCTTTCAATGAAAGCAACTACTAAATTAACTTTGTAACTGTGATTATATGAATATCTGAAACAACTGAAGATGTGGTTAAGATAGCATGAACGTTTAGAAAAGATGCTATTGCTGCATACACACAACTCCGTAGGGATGGGTGCAGTGGCTTTATATTAACCTTGCCCGTGTCTACCAAAGATAAGCTCTGGGTCTACAGCTAAACCGGGAGTGGTGTTGCATAACTGTCACGTGATATGGGGGCAGTGGACAGGGGTGCTTGAGGCGCAGGAGTCAGTGCACTGTGCTGAAACAGAGACCACTGGCACTGTTGTGTTCATTTACAGCCTTTGGGCACATGACTCCCCCCGACGCCACCCTGGGAGAGAGCCTCACCGTGGCTCATAGCGCTCTGATATTTGGCGGGGATCCTTGGCTCCTAATAATGTTATGCTACCCGAGTAAGGATGTACAGTAAGGTGCTCGGCTTCTTTTACACCGCCACTGTAAAACGTCAGGGCTTGGCTACCTGACTTGTAACTAGTCTTGCATGCTAGCTCATGGCACTTTGGCTTTAAAGGTGTTTCAGGCAAGTCTTGGGATGAGATGGAGTTGAAATGGACACCCCCCTTCCCCACCCCGATACAGAAGGTTATTGGGGATTGTATCGTAAAAGGTTACCGTAGAAGAAGGTTATTGGGGATGTTATTGTTAAAAGGTGCGTATAGTGTCACATACTCCCCTGTGCAGCGCCCAGGGACCCATCCTGATTGTTGGCAGTGTCACTGGTCAATGGCACTGACTGGAAAGTGAATCTAACTTGTTTTTTGATAGCGGGGGAAACCAGAGCACCCGGAGGAAACCAACAAAGACACAGGAGAACATGCAAACTCCACAGAAAGACGGGTTCAAACTCGGATCCTTCTTGCTGTGAGGCCACAGTGCTATCCATTGGGCCACCATGGTAAAGGTTTCCATAGTAGAACATTATTGGGGAAGGTCTTGTAAAAGGTTGTAGAATTAGGTTATTAATAATAATCTTTATTTGTATAGCACTTTTCATACATAATTGCAGCTCAATGTGCTTTACAGAGAGCGAATACATGCTTGCTCGGTGGTGTAGCTTTCTAATGAATGCAGCCATCCAAATGATCTAATATACTTAACTGTAGATATAAACACACGTAATGAAATTAGTATTATTAATTAGTAATCCTAACAAATGACATGTAGGCTCCTACAGGTGGGATTGATACACGGACAACGGGACAATCCGGCTCTATGATCACCGTTCCAAGCGGGCCTGCCACAGGTCTTTTTCCCACCGCAACAACCGGGCCTCCCTGAGATTTGTATTTTTTATAAAATCATTTTTATTGGGGAAGTTATGGTAAAAGGATACCATTGAAGATACTGCATAATATACTGTATGACCGTAGAAGCAGTGGCGTAGGACCCGGGGGGACGGGTGAGACATGTCCTTCCCAATATTGGACACAGTTGGATTTGTCCCACCCAAAATGCATCCCGCAAGGGAGAAAGAACTGTAAAAATATAAAACTTTTATTTTGAAAGTGCGATTTACCGGCTAAATGCACCAGTCTCACTCTGAAACCGACAGGCTATTTCTGCCTGATCTTATTGTCCGATTGGTAGAACAACGTACGTTTTCACCAACTTTAAACTGTCTGTCAGTAACCTAACCACTCAACTTTGGATAAGATGTAGATGTAGCCTAATAGTTTCATATTAAAGGTTTTCTGTGATGTTTCTTCCATGATCCCAGCCTGCATGGGTTGGCTTGAACTGCTCTTGTCCTGAGGCTGAATCATAGGCTATCTAGGCAATATTCACATAATGCGCCGATACTTTTCTACTGTCAAATATTTTATAACTCATCAGAGATTTGTCCGGCTGTGTGTCTTTCACGTTCATTCTTCTGCTCCTTGAATAGACCCAATCCATTTAAGCCTACCAGCAACCGATTGTAGGCTATAGTGTACTTGCCTATATAGTCTCATGACAGAATGTAAACATAATAATTTCTGCGGCAAGTCTGTGAAAAGGAAACCGCAACTGACTATCAGTTATTATAATGTCTGACTAAATTAATAGCAGCTCCAGTCGTATTTACGCACAAATGGGTGCATACAATTACACCAGAATGCAGGAAATTAAGTGTTTTACCCCCAAAATGTCCCCCCCAATGCTGAAGTCACTCCTACGCCCTTGCGTAGAAGGTTATTAGGGAAGGTTCCACAGAGGTTGAAGCAGCAGGTGTCTGTAAGTGGCAGTACTTTCTAGCCACAAGTACTGCAAAGCGTTGGGAGACGTACGTGGTCTTCTGGTGGTGACGGTGGTCCGCGGAGAGGGGGGGCCCGTGCCGGCGCTGTTGTAGGCCAGGACGGCCACGTGGTAGCGGGTGCTCGGCCTGAGTCCTGTCACCCGGACTGTGGTCTCCATGGCGCCCGCTGTCCGGACCCGGTCGGCTGCGGCCTCACGCTCGTGCTGCCGCCAGTAACGGATCTGAGGCACATAAAGAGTAACATGGTCACACAAGCTCCCCCTAGTGGTATATAATGGTATACAGGGTCACACAAGCTCCCCCTAGTGGTATATAATGGTATACATGGTCACACAAGCTCCCCCTAGTGGCATATATTAGTATACAGGGTAACACATGCTCCCCCTAGTGGCATATATTAGTATACAGGGTCACACAAGATCCCCTAGTGGCATATATTAGTATACAGGGTAACACATGCTCCCCCTAGTGGTATATATTAGTATACAGGGTCACACATGCTCCCCCTAGTGGCATATATTAGTATACAGGGTCACACATGCTCCCCCTAGTGGCATATATTAGTGTACAGGGTAACACATGCTCCCCCTAGTGGCATATATTAGTATACAGGGTAACACATGCTCCCCCTAGTGGCATATATTAGTGTACAGGGTCACACATGCTCCCCCTAGTGGCATATATTAGTATACAGGGTCACACATGCTCCCCCTAGTGGTATATATTAGTATACAGGGTCACACAAGCTCCCCCTAGTGGCATATATTAGTATACAGGGTCACACATGCTCCCCCTAGTGGCATATATTAGTATACAGGGTCACGCAAGATTCCCCTAGTGGTATATATTAGTATACAGGGTCACACATGCCCCCTGCAGACCATAACCACCATGTAAGCAAAGAAGAACCCCAAGGATTAGAGACGTGGGAAATAATCAAATTACATTTCTTCTCAACCAGGACTACCATAGAATAAATTGCTTATATGTACAACATAATATATTATCTTAGTTATACATATTAGATATGCCAGACAGACCCACTCTTCAGAATTAACCTCAGTACCTCATAACACTCCCACTCACTGAAGATCACCATGACGATGCTTTATTCTGTATTTAGAGGATTGACTGATATATTAATAGGTAATGAATGTTGTGTAATGGACCGCTATGTTAGCCTGGTGACATGCGTCTGTCCCTATGCTAGCAGGTTCTTGTTTGCTAATGATAACTGCTGTATGAGCTGTTGCTTTGAATACAAATTGAATAATCAATATTTTCCCAGTTGACTTGATTAATGTAGTTTTGAATGGTTAATAAATAACATGCTCTGTACCAACAGGCCTTGCATGAATACTGTATGGCCGACCTGCCTGGTGATCGTAAAGCAATAAATAATATTTGTCAAATAATCTATGGGGATAAACTAATCTAATCGTGAAGCAACCTTGCGATTCGGCAGCTTCATAAGGTAATTTATGAAAGTGAAATGGAAAGTCAAAGTATCTTTGCCCTCAAGACTAAAGTTTGAATTTTTTTTTTTTATTGTTGCGGTGCCTGGTGTCAGCTAACGCTGGTTAAGTCTGAAATGACTTTGTTAAAGTGTGCAGACAAGCACAATGGCTTCAGATATAGTCACATATGCACTAAACAGTCTGCTGAAACATGATCCATCTTCCACAAGAGACTCAAGACGCACCTCTTCACAATTCACCTTGATCTCAACTAGAGACCTTTCAAAATCATAGCACTCCTATCTCAGATTTCCTTCTTTGAATGACCTTTTACTGTATTTACTTTTCTGTTCCCTTTCTGCTCTTAAGCACTTTATTATTTAGGCCATTAGCAATCTTGTTTGACAGCTTAATGATAGATTGAAAAGGTATGATGAAAATATGTGCTTACATTTGCTGATGTTTGACCTGTCCAACTATTGACATAGGGTTAGAACTACATTTACATACAGCTTCAAGATGGGGGATGCCCTCTGGCTGTGCAGTGACGTCCTGCATGGAGCAGAGGTCGTTCTTGTCAGCAGCACAGGCCTGAACACAGGCGTTCACTATATGGTGAAGACCCGGCCCTCACCTCGTATCCTCGGAGGACACCCGTGAGCTGCTGGACGGGCTCCCAGGACACCTGGATCTCAAAGGCGGTCAGCGCCGTGGCGTGCACACCCGACGGAGACGCCGTGGGCTCTGAGGATGTGAAGGGGGAACCACAGGATGACATCTCACAGCAAGGACATTGTGACCTACTGTACACCTGATGACTTGAGCCCTGGACACGCTGCAAACGATCCGCTCCTCACCCGTCGCTTTGAAGCTGAATATTGGTTACATTGCAGGCTTTTGTTGCCTAGGTAACCCTCTCGAGTATATTTCCCACCCGAAATGTTTCAGTCAATCTGTCAGTCAACGATAGTCTTAGCTCTCGTTGGTGGTCGCCTACCAATAGTTTAACTCTCTCCTATCTCATCGACCATTACTTGGCCTGTCGTCGCTTCAAGCCGTCGCTACATCGCTTGCTAGTCACATGCAGTGTGTCTTTAGAGCAGGTAGACACACCCAACCAATCACTGATTCCAGATGTTCTATGTATAAAAACATCAAGCACAACATCTGGTGGAAAGCCTTTCCAGAATAAATGAAGGGTTGTTATAGCAACAAAGAGGGGGGGAAATTACCCTTTTTGCCCTTTGTTATGGGATGTCCAACAAGCTTGTTCATACAGGTGTGAATGTCAGGTGTCCATGTATATTATTATTATTATGATGATGATTATTATTATTATTGTTATTATTATTATTAGAATCATCATCATCGTCTTCCTCACCTTCCTCTGCAGAGTGCACAATGGCGGTCTGGCTGAAGGGCCCATCCCCCTGGCGGTTGTAGGCCTTGATCCTGACCTGGAAGGGGCAGTATGGCGTCAGGCCGGGGTCCATGTGCACGTAGCGCGATGAGTCCACGTGGGGGACGTGCACCTGCGTCCACGCAGGCTCTGCCTCCTCCTCCTCCTCCGCACGCCGGAACGACAGCAGATAGCCGAAGCCATCCCCGTTCTGGTATTCCCTGGCCATTGGCTGGGGGTCAGAGGTCAAATGTTAAAGGTCAAGTCTCTACTGTAATCTGGTACTCCCTGGCCATTGGCTAGGGGTCAGAGGTTAAAGGCTACACCGCGTTCCAAATGATATATTATGCAAATTGGAAGTAAGTATCATAAACATGAATTATGTTTTTCAATCAAACTCATGGATGGTATTGTGTCTTCGGGCTTTTTGGATCAGAGTTTGCCAGATGGCCCAATTAAAGGAAAACTACTTAATTAAGAAGGATGTTCCACATTATTAAGCAGGCCACAGGTTTCAAGCAATATGGAAAGAAAAATTATATCTCTGCTACGGAAAATCGATTTAAGAACCGGAGTGATGTGCTCCGTTCTCTTGGTCCTGGTTAGCATTCTAGCATTTATTCATTACAAAGCAGTAAACAGGTATTTGAAGCTGCTGGTGCTTCTGGAGTCCCTCGAACCTCAATGTGTAAGATCCTCCTGAGGCTTGCTGTTGTGTATAAATATAAACCTACTATTCGGCCACCCCTAACCAATGCTCACAAGCAGAAATGGTTGCAGTGGGCCCAAAAATACATGAAGACAAATTTTCAGTTTACTGATGAGTGCTGTGCAACCCTGGATGGTCCAGATGGATGGATAGCCACCATGTCCCAATAAGGCTACAACGTCAGCAAGGAGGTGACGGAGTCATGTTTTTGTCTGGATCATCATGGGGGGAGAGCTAGTAGGCCCCTTTAGGGTCCCTGAAGGTGTGAAAATGACCTCGGCAAAGTATACAAAGTAACTGACTGACCACTTTCTTCCATGGTACAAAAAGAAGAACCGTGCCTTCCAAAGCAAAATCATCTTCATGTATGACAATGCTGCATACTGCAAAATATACCTCTGTGTCATTGGCTGCTATGGCCATAAAAGGAGAGAAACTCATAGTGTGGCCTTTGGAGCATCCTCAAGCAAAATATCTATGACGATGGGAGGCAGTTTGCATCAAAACAGCAGCTATGGTAGGCTATTCTGTCATCCTGCAAAGAAATTGAAGCCGAAACTCTCCATTAACTCAGTTTATGTTCAAGTTCAATGGATGCAAGAATTGTGAAGGTGATATCAAAGAAGGGGTTCTATGTCAACATGTAACTTGCCCTGTTAAGATGTGTTTGATTGAAAAAGCTTTTGATTTCAGTAAATATGACCTCCTAATGCTGCAACTTCAACAAATTACCATTTTCAGTTCTTTACAACATTTTTTGCAAACTCGGTTTTGCATAATCATTTGGAACAGTGCATTTAGAGTTTTCATTGGGTGATTTGTTAAATGAAATTCGACTTATACCCTAACGGTTGATGACTTGAAAATTATACTACCTGTCATTTGCATCTACTATTTAGGAAAATCAGTGTAATATCATTTGCATAATAATTTGCAGTGTAAAGGTACAGTCTCTACTGTAGTCTGGTACTCAAAGATTCAAAAATCAAAGATTAAAGGCCAAGTTAGTGATTTTAAAACAGCCGTTAACCAGTGTTGTTTTAATACATGACGATCTAAACAAGAATTAACAACACAATAAAACGAGAATAAAAGCTTGGATAAAAGCGATCTTATATATGTACAAACCAAATCATATTTCTAATATTGACACCAATGCACACACACGCACGCACGCACGCACACACACACACACACACACACACACACACACACACACACACACACACACACA
>JAODOY010000169.1:24944-36584 GCA_025399855.1 Forbesichthys papilliferus | reverse complement strand
CACTTATCTCTGTTATAAAAAATGATTTCAAAGGGATTGATTGATGCAATTTCGTTTGATGCAACTACAACAGCCACACAAGCAGATACTGCAATCCCACACCTGTATGCAAGACAGCTCATCCACAGCACAGCCAATGATCCACATACAAGTAAATGGGCCTCGCTAAATGGCTCGGAAAATAACCCTGGAGTACACGGCAGATGTTAGAGTGTGTGTGTGTGTGTGTGTGGGTCCGCGCACGTGTGTACAGTATGTGTGAATGCGTGCATGTGTGTGTGTGTGAGAGAGAGAGTGTGAATAAGAGAGACAGACACCGAGCTCTCACTCTGCAGTGAGGACACAGGGCATTGTCAAGTTACAGCCTGCATATTATGAATCAATAACACCACTGGCCCCCTTGGCAATACAAGATGTGAACGTGAGCAGGGCAGGATTTCAGACATCTTCCAGTTTATCAAGTTAGTTTATCAAGTGAATATGAGTTAGTCTGAAGCACTGCACCATTCTCTCGCATAGCAACACGCTTCGCAGCGATTCCTTCCAAAGATTGCCTGTCGCAGCTTCGCTTGAAATATGAACGCTGCACCGTGTCACTTGTTACAGCGCTCCATCTCAACGTCGCGGCAACTACAAGGCTTCAGGAGGGTTCAACCAAGATGGAGTGGATGTCTGAAGAGCAGCGAACAAACAAAGAGAGGGGAACTCTTTATGGCTGAGAGGAGGGAAGAGAAAGGGCTTTGTGGAGATGGGGGGTGGGGGGGGATTTCTATGTTTAGCAGGGAGAGCAGTTCCAGTTTTCTACCCTTCACTTCATAACTATAAGTATATGAGGTTCACGGGGCCACTATATGAATAGCACACCTGTGAAATGTTAAGCTGTATGAAAATGCACAGCACTGACAGCTTATTGGGGCTACATAAACATTTTTGATCACCCTTCCGTGTGAGATAAAAAAAAAAAACAATCAGTAATTTCTAATAAATCCTATTACCACAATTCAACATAGTTCTATTACCGTAATTTAACACTGAAATATAAATAACCTTATTCGCCAGGTGATGTGTCATGTGACGACGCTATAGGAGGGAACACTTAATGAGAGATGTTCCTTTTAAAGTCACACTGCTCCTATACCCACCTAGACAGTTGTGCCCGTCGTGTGCCAGGCGGAAGCCATCGTAACACGTGCACCTGTAGTTCCCTGGGATGTTGATGCAATCGTGGACACAGCCCCCATTGTATTCAGTAGCACACTCGTCTAAATCTGCGAAAGAGAGACGGGGGTTATCAAAGAATGCTTGGAACAATTACAAATCAGACAAGGCCGGAAAGTGGTCCTGCATCTATCAGCCCCATTAAGGCTGTGCCACACAACATTAGAGAACTGGGATTAAGACAATAAATAGCTGGTCAAAGTGTTTCTCCAAGCATGATATGAGAACAAAATCTTCAAGCTGGTGGAAACAACAGCTGTGGTTCACTTCTGTATTACTCTTCTCGTGTTAATAATCTAAAAACGACTCTAGTGTCCTGAAATTAAACCCATATCTGTCCTAACTCTTCATCGTCATCATCATCATCATCATCACCTTCACCTCACATTACAGCTGCCGAAACTGGAGAAAGCAGACATACAAGAGACACAGGGAGAGAGGCATAGTGGGGAGAGAGACAGAGCAACAGAGCATGAGCTACTGAACATTTATGTGACAGACTGAGCAGGAGGGGAGTCAGAGGGGTCCTCCTGTGGTGAAGAGACCGGGGCACGGCACACCTAGAATTCAGCACATCTCCACACACTCACTGGCCAATTTGTGGCATGCTGCTCTGTTTCAGGGAGGGTCTGTACCCGGGGCTTACAGTAAGTGGACGTGGCAGCAAGGAGAGAACGCAACAGAGAGCTGCTCCTCCCTGCCTCTCCACTGGTACACACATCTACGGCAGCATTGATACACAGCATCTTGGAAAACATCATGTCTTTTAATTGTACTGTATAACTGTCACACGGGCTTATGGGAAGCTGCGCAGCCCATTTGACATTTTAAAAAGGCACATGTCGTTGTTGTAGTACTAAGCCACATTTAAATAGAGCTTTACAAGTAATTAAAGTTAGAATGAACTCTAGCAAGTAAGAAGAACATTTCTCATGTTAAATAATGTGAATTAATAACAGTATAATTATTGTTCAATTAAAAATGAATTCATTCATTAGTAATCATAAATCATAAAAACTATTAAATACATATTCCAAATTAACAAAGAGCTGTAAGTGTTCTATGCAATCAACAAAAAACAACTTAATGTTGCACAAATAATCAGAAAATGAAAATTAAAAGGTTAAAAACGTAAGGAAAGCAAAGATAAAATTATAAACGTAAAAATGTATAGAGTACTAAAAACACAATGTATTTACTTTATTAAAGTAGCATAATGAATATCACATTCTAATCTAATCAATTTCTTAATTACATGATAAAATATGCATTAAAATACAAACATGACAGAAACATCCAGCAATTAAGTCACCACCTCCCTAACAACCATAATTGCAATGTTGCATAGTAATTTGGTTAATGCAAATAAATTATTAATCATTTAACTAGAGTAGCAATCCAAGGGATTCCACATCCTAGTGCATAATGCTTTTAAAAAAGTGGCTAGTACTTCATTGCATGATCCAGATAATGTGGCTAAACTGAACAATCTATTTTAGCAATGATCCACGACACATTTATTAGCTCTTGGGCAAAAAGGTTAAACACTTAATGGCACATCTTTATGATTTCTGTCCTGCTGTTCATGCAAACATATGGGGATTTAGGTATTGACAGAATTAATGATGTGGTAAACGATTATAATCCAATACACATTTTTCCAAATTCAGTGAATATCTCCTCACATCTGCTAGCTGTCCATTCTGTGTGTGCGTTGAAATACAATCTGGTGTTCCTACATAGCCCTGGCTTTACAAACAAAGTGGTGTGGAACGCACACACCAACTATTTCAGCCTTGGCTGTGCATGTCTAATTTGAAGGGCAGAGCTTCTCAGCGAGCACTCCATGACACTGAGGAGAGGTGTATTTGTTTCGATGTTGAGTTCAAATATCAATAATCTTTGTCCAGCATCATTTACCTCATCTTTAAGTCATTAACAATTTGATCATTTGATTTAAAAAGCAGATTGACCTTCATGGGGCCATTTAGACAAAAGGGAGTAAAATATATCTGCAGACATCAGCCTATTCTTTTCAGTTCATGGAAATCTAACATGGCGCATAATATTTTACAATAAATTCAATAAAGCACGTTTATAAACGTTAGGCAGAAAGCCATGAAAATCATGGGAGATTAATGACATTGAGAAATGCAGTATGTTGCTGTAATAATACCAATAAAATGGAGGACGTAATGATTCAGAAGGATTTTACATACGTCTGAAAAACATGCTTGGGTCTGACAGGGTACACGGCCTGCCACAGGCCTCGGAAATATCCTTGTCTATTTGGCAGCCGCTTATGACTGCTATTTCATCCGCTATCTTAATTCTCCTCTCTCTAACATGTGTTGGAAGTTTACTGCTTCATTTCATCCTGTCACAAAGGAGCTGCTGCACCTGGCCTTTTCCTCCTTTGCTTCTCTCTTCCCTCTTGAGCAGAGTTTTAAAGCTAATGAGTCATGTTGAGATCTCTTATGAAGCCTGCCGCCGCCCTGGGGCTTTATGTTAAAATAGTCAAATCAGAATGAGAGAGCGTTTGAGGACAAAAGCAAAAGTCTTTGTCTCAGAACCACGGGTGAAAATGGATCAATTAATTTGTCGTGTGTTTTACCTTCACAGTGCTTGCCATCCCCTTTATAGCCCGACTTGCAAATACATTTGTATGACTTCAGGGTATTTTGACAGATGGCGTCGATACTGCAGTTGTCAAGTGCTTCCGCACACTCGTCTACATCTAGAAAGAAAGAGAAATACAAAAGGGGGTTAGTTTCAAAAGCAGAACGACGACAATGGTATACTTTGTTTTACTACAGTAGTAGATACTTGTGGCTGTTCATTGATAACGGTCAGTTTTCTGAGGACTGCACCAGCTGACTGCAGGCTGCAGAGCTTCCTTCAACTAGTCAGAGCAACATACTGTACCTTTAAAAGACGATTTTCAAACACAGGGCTAGAAGACAACTAGAGCACCGTCAACCAATCAGAAAGCATTTTCTGAACAGAGGCTCTTAATTGCTGTCGGCACCAACTGAAATACACACCTGGATACCTGATGGGCACAGGTTCCGTAAACAGCTGACAACAAAAAAAACAACTTTAAATTAACAGACTGATATAAAAAGTGAAGCAAATCAGGATTGTTTTAACAAGCTTGCAAAATGATAGCCTGACCAAGCAAACCACTTATATAATAATTGATTTGTCCAGTATCAAACTACAGTAAAAATAACAAACCAAACAGTGTGGAGATGGTAACTGCAAACTAGCAACAAGCAATTCAATTTCAGTTAGACTGAGAATGGATTTGACCAGCAGAATGGAGTTAGCCTTCATGGAAATCTACATCCGACCTGATTGGAGTTAACTATTCCAGGTGTTTGGGATTTCCCCGTGTTTACATAGCAAGGTCAGCTTAACAAGGTTTACATAGCTTCAATATCACTCGTATCACAAGTCCTCTGCAGGGTCCGACTGATCCCACTGGGAAATTATCTGTAATCTAAGACCTATATCTGCTTATCCCTGGATGTTTTATCTGGCAAGATATAATCAATAATGGCTCAGTAGTTCTCCGGAAAAACGTAATAGTTCTGTGATAGTGGCTTGCATTGTGTCTTTTTTTTATTTATTTATCAACACTATCAATTAATTTCACATGTATGAAATATATACTATTAAAAATAAATAATTGTGTTTGCCATTTGTAATTTAGATCATGTCCATGGGTTACTGTCTGTAACAACAATGGTTCCTGTAACTCAAGGCACCAACTAAAACACAGAACTGATTCCATGTAACCCATTTAGCAACACAACACAAGAGCATCCCCGTCTTGTATTAGCATATTATTGTTGTTTGGAGTATTAGAGTAGCCTATAGCAGCACAACAATGAAGCCATGCTGACTTTTCTCATGGGCTGAAGAACACACTGGGGTTGTTTGAGACAAAGCCAGGTGACAGGGAAACATTTCTCAATAGCGGAGGTATTGATCATGGTGTAATCATAACATCTTCATTATTGTCAAGATTTCTAGTTCCATGTCTTAATGGTATTAATATTCATTTGAATTGGAAGCTCAATACATTGTTCTTTACTTCTTATCAATGTTTCTATCTGAGGCATCAAATCACTGTTTTGCTGCCATATCTTTTCATTGCAGTCTTAGAAAAATATGTTCATGGCTTATGATTAAAAACATTGCTAAACAAATGAATTGGCCAAGCTTTTTGTGTAACATGATGGCTTGTGTCTTGCTGCCAGAGTAGAATAAACTGTGTAGAATTATTTTAGCAACAGCAACCGACTTATGAATCAAAGCCCACACAACCAACAAATAATTTGTCTACAATTAATAGAGACCTCCTTCATATTTAAGGAAGCCACATGATACGTTCAACACCCTTGTATTTTCTAAGACCAGGGAATCAATACACAAAGTGCAGACATACTGTAATAAAAACATTGAGCTATGAAGTAACATACCAGGCTATTGAAAATAACAACTGTTAGAGACTAATAGGATATTATTAGGATAGAACACTTCCACAGTACAGTTGAAATAAGAAAGAAAACACCAAAAACATGAGTCAGTAACATCACAAACAAGCTCCACAGGGCAGGGGTGAAGATAACTCAAACAACCGTTTGAAGATTTCTAGAGAACAGTAAGATGTAAACCACTCATAATACCAGTAATAAAAAGGAAAAGGCAAGATTAGCATTTGCAAAAAAGTACATAGATGAGTCACAAAAGTTCTGGAACAAGGTTTTATGGACTGAACAATATTAACCAATATTAAAGTGCTGAAAAGGCAATGGTGTGTAGAACAATTGGATACTAACGATCCAAAAACATACAGCACAATGTAGAAGTGTCATGGCCTGAGCTTGCATGATTGGTTCAGGAGGCTCACTAATGTAAACATGATGGTAGGTAACAGCAGGATAGATTTAGAAGTCTGAAAAAACATTTCGTCTGCCATCGAAATGCATCCAAGCTAATTGGGAGGAACTTCCTCATGCAGAAACATAATGACACATTTCCAACATAACAAAAGGACTTCATCAGATAGAACAACTGACAGATTTTAGACTGGCCAAGACAATCAACAGAACATAACCCATTACACAAATGAGCATGCACTTCACCTCCCGAAGAGAAGTTTTAATGGAGAAACCTCCTGAAACAAACAGCAACTAACAGAGGCTGCCATAAAAGCCTGTAAAGATCACAAAAGAAGAAAGCAAAAGTGTGGTGATTACGTTGCAGGGTTATGTTCCAAGTTGTTGTTCCAACACCTCTATTTGAAAATAACAGAAACAAAAGCTGAACTTCAGATATACCGTATGTGGTCATACGTATCATAATCAACATCTTTTGATCTTAAACTATTGTCTTAAGAAATTAGCCTTGCTGTTCTAATATGTTTGGAGGGGACTTCAGTGAGACAGTATAATAAACATACTGTATTTAAAAAGGTCTGTATACTATTTTGATCCACAGTATGTCAGACAAAGCATGGTTTAGAAATGCACCCACATAGGCTAGGAGCATTCCCACTGACACATGTGCAACAACTGTTGAAATGTGCTGGTTTTGTTCGAAATCCTAAATGCCTCTGCCATGAAAATAAACATGTCAGAATCAATATGTCCTACGGTTCAGTCCAGAGGACATTCCTCTAGTTGCTTGAGAAAAAGAAATTCAGAATGCATTCAGTAACGGTGCCCTGGTAATTGACTCATGCCTAAGATGAAACGCTTGTTTTTTCATGCAGATTGTTTCACTCATTCTTTTGTGTTGATGTATCGGAGTAGATGGGAACAAGTTTAGGCAGCAGAAGTTGGAGTCAGTGCTTTCAGACCAGGATGAATAAACAAAGTCAAAAGTACAAGACCAAAGCAGTGGGCGATGTTGGGAAATGCTCAGACATTTGAACAATTTCCTCTAGGGAATGTGTCATTCCTGTATTGCTGTTGCAGCTCTGTTCTGGATCAGGCTCATCAGTATTAAAGCTACGAACAGCTTGATTTCATGTTGAACCCACTGGAGTCTGTGAAAGACACCACTATAATAGTATCTTTAGACATCTGTTTTTTCCTCTCCATAGAAACTAGATGTGAAAATATTGTGCACAACGCACCCTGAAAATGTGAGGTTTTGTGAGTCTAAGCCTCGGCTTACAGTACGTCAACCTTTTAAACTTAGAGGGAGGGGAAAGGGGGAGACATCGATTTTAGTGGCTTATAGGATCCTACACCAGAAGCTAGGGTGGAACTTTTGGATTCTAAAGGGGCTATAACACAGTCAACGACTATACTTTTAACTATATGGCAAAGGAAATTATGACAATAACATTCACTTGAAAATAGATGTCAAGTTTGTCATTACAGGTGCTTGTAAGCAAAACACACATTAGTCCATTGTTGTTCCGTATTTCAAAGCTACTGCCACATGTAAAGCAGAGCTGCTGCATAAGGCCTGCTGGCCTTGGAGGTGAGACCTTGTCTGGGGGTGCTTTTCCTCCCTGATTCATGGGAAGGTCCCGGGATAAGCAGTGTATTTAGCTGGGCCAGCCAAACGGGGTGGGAGAAGGAATAGCACTCAGAGGCGTGTGTGAGTGTGTGGGAGAGTTGTAGAGCCCAAGGTGTGCAGTTCAAACACAGGGTAATGTTTGTTTTGAGTGTTGAGACCCTCGCTGTTTGCTCGTGCCCCAAAGCCAGGCCCCCTCCACACTCACCCACCCCCAAGCCTCTCGCCTTCAGATACAGAAATAGACTGAGTGGGGCTGGGACACCCATAGGGTATGCCACGCCAAATTAACTGTCAAGAAATGGGCTAACTGGGTGTTTTAACATAATTACTGGGGACAGTATAATTAGATGCACATTTCATCATACCATAATTCGTTGTAAGACATCCCATGCTAACCAGTACCCTTGACAGGGAATTCTAGATTAAATCATTGATACTTTTCCAGCATAAGGAAGGGCACTGGGTTCAATACCATAAAATGTGTTCTTCAGAACACAGTGTTTGTATTACTGTGTATAATTACAAGGGAGCCAGTATAGTTATTATCCATCTTAGCACAACACCTACACTATACTTAAGTTTGTGGTTGAGAAAGACAGGCCTACGGTCAGGATAATTACTTAAGATACAAAGTCGCAGACATTAATCACCAACTAGCTAATAGCTATGTAACGACTTACAGTATATCACAGCAGTGCAGTGAAATGCCATTTATCCAAACCGAAGACATCCGAACCGGAATAAATAATTACATGCCATTATTGCCTATTATCCATGCAATGAGAGAAAGTTAGAACAGCTAATGGCTAATTAGGGTGATCTTTGGAACACATGGAATTACTATATCTTAAAATGTCTCCAGTATTTCCAGAAATAAAACATTTAAGTCTCATGTACAC
This sequence comes from Forbesichthys papilliferus, assembly GCA_025399855.1. Lineage (NCBI taxonomy): Eukaryota > Metazoa > Chordata > Actinopteri > Percopsiformes > Amblyopsidae > Forbesichthys > Forbesichthys papilliferus. The sequence continues at coordinate 27,927 of JAODOY010000169.1, read as the reverse complement.
GTGCAGTTCAAGAGTTCTGCAATCTAGACAATCAACACGTCAAAATAGAAATAAACTATGCACATTACGACTCTTAGCACTGATATACATAATAACCAGAACAGGTTCTGATGCAACCGCGTGTGCCTACGGAGGTGAGAATGAAGATGTAAAGAGTAAAATCTCAGTGTGGTCACATTACAGTGTGACCATCTCATACATTATTAGGTTATTCAGGGCAGGAGACTTTGCCATCCTCAAAAAGAAAAAAAAAAAGGTTTTGATGAAATGCAGATGTCAACATGAGAGCAGAATTTAGCTTATTTTCCCCCCACGCCCACCCCAATCCCCTTCAGCTAATGAAGGGACGCACTGTTGGCTGTTCGGCAAGCTTCTACAAAGTCACGAATAAAAATATCAACTGCTTCCATCTGAGATATTTACACACATCTTTCACACACTCTAAATGTTTAGGAAGCATGACCACTGACTGATCCTGGCCTTCCAAAAACTCTGATCACTACTTCAAACCTACCATCCCTCCCTTCTAATGCCCACCAACCGGCCTCAGACTCAGATTAATCTGAGGGCATTCTGGAAACGAACAAGAACATGCAAATAAGGCTTTAAAAATACTAATTTGTATCACCATGAGCCTTCCATTAACAGAGGAAATTGTTATCATACACATTTTTCATTAATACACTGCAGGGCCTATATGGATGAATTTATTAAATATATTTTACTGTATCTCTACAATCCTACAAATGGTCTACAATGAGAGGTGGACTCTACCAATGGAAGGATGCATGGGGGACCCCATGCATCCTTATTACTGTGCTGTTACATCTCCCAGGTTGTGGCAACATTATGTGTAGTATTTACTGAACTAAACTTTTAAAAAGAGCAGCATCACTGTCTTGTTTAATTTAATTGTGGCAACGACTTTTACAGTCAAACATCTGCGAGATCGGCAGCTCGCATAAGTGATTCTCCGGTAAATGACGTGCATGGAGGCAGCTGGGAATGTAAACCAGAGACATCCACCAGAGTCGGCGTGACATTTATACTCAAGGGGATCATATCCCCTCCTTCGGTGGCTGCCTCTCAAAACACGGGAATATGGGATGGTCATCCTCTCTATGCCTTTGATCAGGGGCTGTTCATCCCGTGCTGTGGCTATGCTTTTGCATGTGTGGCCCTGCGAGGCTATGACTCAGACCTCCTGACTGCCTTCAGAGGAAAACACTTAATTAAGTGTACTGTATCACAGAGCGATGCTGAAACAGAACAGAGGGAGAAATGACATCTACTGTGTCACAAGCATAACACATACCACTGGGAATAAGGTAGCTACGCTTCTCACCATTTTCTTATGAACGGATGAAGCAACCAGAAAATGTCCTTCAAGGCCTATTTCACACTACTTGCCATGTCCCCTCCAGTGTTTAGTCATGGCCACATGCAGAATACAGTATTTTATACGCAAGTAGAGTAGCACTTATATTTACTGTATACCTTATATTTATAAAACGCAAGCTAACTGACATGACACTCTCCCCTCTGCACACACAGAAATTACATTCATTGGCGGTTGCTTTAGCCAGATACATTACCGACTGTAAAGACGGCAACATAGTAATAACTACACACAAGTGATATTTTTAGCTGTTTCCTGTCAAATTAAGGCAGACTGAATGGTTCTCTTTGCAAGCCATAAAACAAGGATTATCTAACAAGGCAAATGTGTGAAATGCAATTGGCTGGATCTGGCTAGGTACATGTTTCACACTGAAATTATAAACAGGAGGAAGCCAGGAGTCAGGACCTTAATTAAATGCTCCCCTTGCTCAAGTACAGAATTATAATGGGTTTAATGGCCTGTCCATTCCTCTTTAAAATAGTTTAGTCACACTGGCATTGAACAAGGAAATAGACACTATAACATCCAGCAATAGGCAGAAACATTTTAGTTTACATATCCTCAGCAGTGAAATAAAAAATATATTTTAAACTAATTCAATATAATGTAAATATTATAATTTATATTCCAACATCTTAAAAAAGGAACATTGGAATTTACATTTTTTCTTCTTTACTTAAAATCTGTAACAATTGTGCAGCTACAAAATGCTGCATCAACTAGGCTTTCTATCTTTAATCAAAAGCAACTTACAATAAGTACTATAGATCTACTACTAAATTTGATAATTGTCTGAATTGGTCACACCAGTCCATGTAAAAATGTATAAATAAATAATAAAAGCATTTCAAATAATCATTAAACCCAACAACGCTAAATAACTGACATTCACTTTATTTGTAGAAATACAAATGAAATGGTTCTTTTCAGACTAGGGATGCACATTTGAAATCGACAATCGTTTATTGTTTGTGAACTGTCAGATCGATTTGTATAACAGTTAGATCGATTAAAATTGATTTATATCGATGTAATTAAAGCACAAAGCAGTGATCACTGGAAAGAGAAGGAAAATATCAAATACGCTTTATTAAAAGGTGAAATGTGTCAGAAATAACATCAACAGAAGCAGGAAATAATTCACCAAAACAAGAGACATCTAAAACTTTATGCCTTAAATAATGTATTCAGGCCTATTTAAACAACAACTTTGGGATGCTGGCGTGTCTATTAATCCATGTCCACTGTCTGGTGTAGCTGAACACATGTGGTTCTCTCATGCTTCTATTAGTTGAGGATGTTGCAAATTCACCAGTGAAGTCATAGCGGTATCAACTCAGAAAGCACTGGCCAGAACCCACCAAATAAATAACTCTGCTTTTTTTCATTTAGATCCCTTGATGCGCTGGGTGGGATTTTTCCATTACTAAGCAGAATAAGAGCATTTCCTTTCATTTCCAGTCCCTAAAGCTGCCGCTTACCATCAGGAATGTAAACACATGCAGTCTGTAAACAGGCTCACTCTACCCCCCCTTGTCCACAAACGCTACAACACCCCCCCCACACACACACACACACACA